>CM062291.1:131426745-131771246 GCA_031216915.1 Pictodentalium vernedei | reverse complement strand
AGGTTTTCTGGCTTCAGGCCTTTGTAGCCATCACAGCTGACCGATTGCAACTAAAAAGAGAACATCCTCATCTCAACATTATACTGAGTCATTCTATCAAGTTGCAATGAAATCCTTCTATAAATACGACAAGACTATGCTATAGTTTTGGGGGTTTTGGGCTTGGGCAGCCATCACAGCTGCATGATCATGACCAAAAGGGGATGTTCTCATTTAGACACTATTTGGAGTAATCCTACCAAGTTACAACGAAATCCCTTCATAAATATGACCTGTACACTGTGCCAAAGGTTTTTGGGCTTCAGGACCCTGTAGCCGTCACTGTTGACCAATCGAGTCCAAAAGGGGGCGTTCTCATCTAGACATATGAAGTCAACCTACCAGTTACAATGAAATCCCTCCAAAAATATGACCCATAGACTGGGCTAAAGGTTTTCTGGTTTTGGACTTGGGCAGTCGTCCCGGTTGACAAATTGGGAAATTCTCATCGAGACATCATACCGAGTCATCCTACCAAGTTACAATGAGATCCCTGCATATTAAATATGACCTGTAGACTGTGCTAAAAGTTTTTGGGGTTCGGGCTTAGGCTGCCATCACGGTTGACAGATCATGACCAAATGGGGAAATTCTCATCTAGACATTATACAGAGGCATACTACGAAGTTACAATGAAATCCCTTTATAAATACGACCTGTAGACTGTGCCTAATGGTTTTCGGGTTTTGGGGTCGGGCAGCCATACCAGCTGACCGATTGCGACCAAAAGGGGGGGGGGGGGTCGGGGGGGGGGGGGGGGGTTGGGTTGGGGGCGTTCTCATCTATTTTGTGACGATCAGACAAGAACTACTGGGTGTAGCCTGTGCTAAAGGAAAATGTGAACAGACTAACAGACGTCCGCATGCGTGATGGCAATAGCTTATCTTGACTGTCAACTTAAGCTAAAGATAGATAAATAATGGGGAGGGGAATGTCTGTTGGGGTGAATTATTTATTTATTGGTGTTTAAGGTCACATATTTTTGCACAATGGCTAATCATGACCACAAGATGAGTATCAACTCAAGACCAGGGGTGTGCGTTAAGCCATGTTGTCCATTTTAGAGAGGGTTTGCACCTCCCAAGCATTGGTGACTGGGTTCTATTTTACCAGTAAAACAGAGCCTGTTTACCGCAGTGAACAGGCACTGCTTCACTTCCCGGGGTTCCCACGGGGATGCTGGGGTGAATCATCCAGTTCCTAAGGGCACAGCTTTTTCTGGCTTGCTGTTTTTGTCACAATCAAATCAGAAGTCAAAAAGGCACAGCTAATATTAATCAGTTGCTCCTTTGTTATTCATAGAACTTTGTCTTAATTTACATGAAAAAAACATGACCAACGTACATGTATTAACATTCATGTATACCGGTAATTGGTTAATGGCCATCACAGTGGGAGATATCTTTGCCGAGGGCACCAAATGTGTCACAGTCATGCAGAGTAATGGAACAGTAAAACATACTGAATTTCCGAAGTTAGATTACTACAGCTATAATAAGAAATTTAGTAAGAAATTTTAATTTCATGAACAGCGAAAGGGATTCCGAATGTATATTAAAATTTCCATCCTTTTTCCATCCAATTTATATGAAAACGTAAATTTTCCATACCTTTTCTGGGCCAGGAAAATGTTTTAAAACATGTGGTTCACTCGGAAGTGACTATGCCCCCTACGTGGCAATGACCGACCTTGAAATGTGACCTTGACCTTACAGACCTGGCTGTGGTGTGACACATCCACCTGTTGTCCTTTATAATTGGGCGAAGTTAGTTGATTGTAGCCCTAATAGTTTTGGAGTTATGGTTGAGACAAGATTTGTGACCCTGAACATATGAAGGTCAATTGTGACCTTCACCTTGCAGATGTGGCAGAAACTATTATATGCAAAACCTTCTGACTGTCCTTAACATTTGTAAAAAGTTTAACAATTGTACTATGATTCGTTTCTGAGTTATGGCCGAGACACGAATATTGACCCAATTTTAGTGTGACCTTGACCTTGAAGGTACGAACCCGGCTGTGGTGTGTGACATCCTCCCATGGTCCTTTATAATTGTGTGAAGTTTGATGACTGTGGCCCTAACAGTTTTCGAGTTATTGGCTCGGACACAACACACTTCAATCACTATATGCACCCGACTTGAGTCCATACTTTTTCCAGACCAGCGTATGAGCCCTGATGTTCACTGCTGCCCATGCAGAAAACGAAACTGCAGTGCACTCGACTGTTGGCAGTTTGTTACATTTATTTGCAACGTGAAAGTCCAAATGACGGAAATAACGGTTCACTGATCATTTCAACACCTTAATCCTTTCAAGTTTCATCGAGTACACGTCATTGTAAATTGACAAATATGTATTGCTGCTTTGACTATGCTTGCATCAGCAAAACAATTTTAACACTTCAGTCAAATATTTATTGCCCCCCCCCCCCCCCCCCCCCCCCCCCCCCCCCCCCCCCCCCGACGCTAAACCGTAAACTCTAGGTATAGCGCTTATCTGGTTGACAGCTTTTCCAACTGGCTATGGCGATAACCGTTTCAGCACTACATTGCTGGCAGTCAATATTGCAAAAAAGTTTCTTCACTGGAGTTGAACATCAACGGACTTGGCCAGTCGGTGATGTTCCTAAGTACACCAATTCAAAGGTCTGGTTACACAAAAAAGGAAACATTTATCACCGTTTCAGACGGGGGCATTCATTGTCTTCAAATTGAAAATCTGAACATGCATTCATCATAAACAGTGACTTGTGATTATAATTCACTAATTTCGTTCAAAAACATACATCAGTTTCTTTTGTAACCAAGAAATTGAATTAAAAATAATCAACCTGGAAATTTAGTTTTTAGTTGAGTACATCAATTCCCCGCAGTATTCAATTTTTAAACCAGTGCTGGAAATAAACAAAAGTGACAGGTGCAGTTTTACGCTCCTGTGAAATCAGATGGGAGTAACTTGCCGACGTAAAATGTTGGTATATGAATTTTGAGGGAATACTTTCACCAAACACCAGAAACGGTCTCATTTCCATGACTGTTAAACTAACAACCCAGTTGAGTTCAGAAATTATAAGAGGTAGTGCTGAAACGATGAATGGATGAACCGGTACCGTAACCATGACAAGCTTCTTCTGAAGCTTACAATTTTCTTAACTCATTAAAGGCTCACTAAGGACAGATGTTGTGTGTACATTCTAAAAAGTTCAGATATTGACAGGTATTTCATGCTTACTCAAAAGTTGCAAAGAACAGGTCTTTAGATTGACTAATTTGGGCAACATGGCAAACAATTGGAACGGAAAGAGTCATCCTTTTGTTTTCTGCCAACACCTTTTCAATTTTTTTCTGCTTAAAAACAGCCCCCCCCCCCCACACACCCCTTTTATTGACTTGCCATCTTGAGCTTTTGTTATGCACAAAGCAAAGTACATAATTCAAAATTCTACAGATACAAAAAGATGTCGAGCTCCAGATAACAAGCAGATAAGAGTTTGCAAAGCGGAAAGCAATCTGTCAATTGATATTCGACACAGATTGCGTTTTTTTTTTACTGATTTTTTTCAACCCGGGTATCAATTGCGTTCTACTATTTTGAAGAGTAGGTGCTAAACCACACTGTGTGCTTTGGGAAATGCTTCCAAACTACCGCAAAAAATGGCAAAATATTTTTAATACACCACAGAATTTGAAAACAATTAGCACTGGGCACAGCATTTACAGCTGCTATTTCAGAACTTCAAGACCTGCTTGTGCCTAAAATATTTTAGATGTGAGAATTATCTTGGAACTGTACGTGATGATTTTAGTGTTCAACCGATTACTAAAAATGGATCGCTGACCGATTAACGGTATTGGCATGCACAATCAGTCGATTCTGATTGTAATAACGTTCACTATTTGACAGTCGAGGCTTGAAAGAACTACATGAAACTTAACATTTTTCACACTGTCAAACTTCGTTTACTGGGTTGCAGTAAAATTACCAGTCATGCACACTTGGGTTGTAAATGTGGCTCTCAGAGCCACGTTTACCACCCAAGTGCGTGTGACTGGCAATTTTACTGTGACCTGAGTCGATGGGATGAAACCTTCACTTTTCCGGTATGAACTAGCAAGTGCCATAAGTACGCTCAATTGTAAGCTTTACATGTCATTGAACTTGTAAATACCGTAAAGCAGCATCTGGAGAGATTAAGAATACACATTGTGGTTTTTCAACTTTACTGAATGGTATCATTGACATCATTTCACATTAACTGCAGAAGATAAAATGCGGGTTAATGAATCATCACTGAATGCTTGTCAACAATTGGTTGAACCGATGCTCCAGGAGCCGTTGCCGTTATCAGATTGCACCCAATCGGCTGATTGTGGCAGCCGTTTCCGATCATTAACACTTAATGATTAAAAGATTGGTCTCTGACAATGAACTTCAGATTTGGTGACTGTCAAGCATCCTGTGTTTGATCTGGATAAGCTCATCATTAGAACACTGTCATTCAGTATATAATACACGCAGAAGGGCTGAGATATGAAACAGTGATTGCCCACTATTTGCAATTATGTACTGCATTTTTCATTCCATGTGTCGAAATAACTTTAGATTGATGTATTTATTAAATAGTCCAATACACAGCAATGACAAAGGGTAAACATACGGGAATGCTGCACCAGGCTTGTCATTTTGAGGCAGGCGATCATCCCGGGCCGTCCACCTGAGTTCAAAATTCGGTAAACGTCCGCCCAACCCCGATTCTGCGGCCCATTAATTCAGTCGAAAGTGCCTCAAAATCGGCTACTTCAAACTGCAATTTCGCGGATTGAAGGAGGTACATGAAACAAAAGTGCAGTTTGTAGTGTGTCGTCAATGCAGTCACCCAGAGACAGTAAATAACTTTTCAAATATACATTACGTGATACGTACATCATGATTACACAAACCATGTACAGTACGTGGAGTGTATTATCACTAAGTCACCCGCAGAGTGTAGATTCCACCAAGCAATAAATTGCAAATTTGATGCAAAGCATAGCAAGCACAGGCGAAGTTTCAACCAATGGACCTCAGAGTTAAACCCAGAGGTCCATTGGGCCTAAAAAAGATATATGTTTGTTTCCGCTAATGGGATGAAAAAAAATAGGTCAGTAGGTCGGAAAATGTTTTTATTTTTTTTTCCAAAATGCAGTTCCCTTAACTCAGTTTTTAACTTTTTCAACATAAAATAGGCCTCTGTGTAGTGCCGTGCGATTTTACCGTATACCAACTATAATTGGTAAAATTGTCAATACCATCACCGATACTGGTAAAATTAAATCATATTCGGTACCTGAAAAAGTTGGGTTTATCCCGGTGAGGCGGTATACAAATTTCAACTTGCTTTAAATTAATGTCTTGGTTTACAAGAAGTGATTTTACTTCACTAGTGTGGATTAATGTTGGTTTAAATTTGGGTTGTTTCCCTTTTTACCACCCTGTCTGCCCTTGCAGACCATGAAAAATTTATGTATTACTTTTCTTCAACTGTTCAAGTGCTTTGTCTCAACAGTGACCATTATTACGCAAGTGATTGAATATTGTTTACATCTAATTTACACATGAACTGTATTCCAGTAAGCATGCGTAGTTGATCATATTATACATTTCAACCAATGACATGCCTGCTATTAAAAACCTGGAAATCTTCCTTGTGAAATACCAAGGGATTCCCTTTAAATTTACACATGCACTTTTATTGACTGGCTGTTTGCACACGCTAACGTCACGATAGCATCATGCGTTCAAAATTGTGTGCTCAAAAACTCAAAAGTGTATCATACAAGACCAAAGCACGGAACTTTGTCTTCAAAAAAGCAAAAGCAAGTCATTTGTGCTTTCTTAGCCAAGACAAATACTATGTTACTTAACCAGTCCATTACCACAATCACTTAATAAGGCAATTTATTTCAAGTGTCGAGGTGTGCTAATTTTAACACTTCTTGACCTTGTGTCGTGATAAAGTGAGACATTGCGAACGCGCAATTCAGAATAAGAGGATAGCTGAATTTTGTATTAGGAAGATGTTCCGTGGCTCGATTGGCTTTAAAATTACAGGGTTTCCCCCAGGTTAAAATCTTTGAAATTCAAGGCCATTCCTCGGCATTTTTGTGGATTTTCAGGCCCCCATTTATGAAATTCAAGGCTTTTCAAGGCCAAGGCTCGCAAAGTACCCCAAAATTATCAGATAGACGACTAGAAACTTTCTCTTATATTTCCCTTTGTTGGTAATTCTAACACTTGACATCATTTTTTGGAAAACTCTTTCTGAAAGCTATCCAAGCAAAGATATCACTGATTAAAATTAGTGAGGCCTGAGAAAGACATTGTCTTGTGTTTATCCTTCAACTGCAGTGTAATTACCAAGTGGCACAATAGCTATGTCTCTTGTACATGTACCCGCTATTCTAACTGAATACTTACTGAATGCAAATGAATTGATGTCATCCTTTCTCCCAATGAGTAAACTACATGTTACAAGTAAATGACACATTTCGTAACCCACAATGTCTCCGGAAATGTCATTCGAAAAGCAAACTGTAATTCCGTTGTGGGGAAGTGTACCTTCCAAAAAGCTTGGATTAAATCAACTGCATACTATAACTGGTTACTGCCTGTTCCAGTTGAACGGTATTCAGCTAAATGCAGTAAGTGTCGAAAAGTTTTTAATGTTTCATACATGGGCAAATCATCCTTAAAACCGCACGTTAACATTTGAGGTGAATAAGACAATAACACTTTCATTTGGAAATCCAAACTCGGAATTCACCGTGATGGCGACTGCCCGTGCCAGGACTTTAAGATGACGACGTGGCAAATTCATCAGACATACATGCTTCAGAAATACTCAAATAGTTCAACTGAACAATCATCCATTTGTAATATTTTCAATATGAATAAATTATCCACGCACGTGCGCTCAGCATTCGAACAGGCAGAATTTACAATAAATCTTCCCAATGGCTTCAATATACACCCATTGTGCTCGCCCACATCAATAGCAACCATTCACAATGTTTGATTCAAAGGATTTCAGTGTCACATCACTACAAAGTTCTATCAATGCACGCATTGGCACTGCCGTAAATACTCCAAAATGACCAGATTAATAAACCACACAGTTACATTTGCTGTAAATGCCGTAAAATATGGTCGGATTAAATTACGCATCACAAAATTCTCAGATTTTCCAGGCTTTTCAAGGCTCCCATTGGAAATTCAAGGCTTTCAAGGCCTTGAATAACCTTTTGACGAATTCCAGGCTTTTCCAGGTTTTCAAGGCCCCGTGGGAACCCGATATAAAATAGTGTCTTTTTTTATAAAATCTTAATTTTTTGACGATCAATGTGTGTGGCACAATTTAGAAAGTGGCAAAAATGCCACCTTTTTTGCGATTTCAATAAAATGCTAGACTCTGCGGCTTGAAATAGGGCCGACCGGGTTAGCGAAAACAAACGTTTAATTTTTTAGGCCTTGGCTGAAACATTTTTTTTTGTCCATGTATAAAATTTGAAAGTTTTAGTTTGGGTGATAACTCCACTCCGTGGATATTTAGTTACAATCCCTCTCCATATACTGTACCTTAAAATGATATTAGTTATCTACCCATCAGGCTGAAACAAAATGGCCCCCCGCAAATCATAAATGACCCTCCTGGGGTCATTTTATGTGAGCCCAAACTGGCCCTCCTGTGGTGATTTGTGGCGAACCATAATGGCCCTCCTGCAATTTTCAAAATGACAAGCCTGCAGCATGCCTAGAAAAAAATGAGGCGGGCAATTTTTTGCACCCCTTGATTTTCTGGAATACCAGACCTGTTTGGGACCGCCTTTAAAATCTCTATCAATTCGTCCCGAGTTCCAATGTGTTCTCTGTGCCTACTGGCATAGAGAACACATTGGAACTCAAGGGATGATTTGTCAATGTTGCATTGATTCGCAATAATTCATGACCCATTCTGTGTCTCATTTCGATACATTTTGAGTGTAGAAGACCACCAAATTTGAATGTAACATTTTGAATAATCAGATGTGTGTGCCAATTTGTCCACTATGTAGCTGAATATAGTACAACTTTTCAGTCTCGTTATTAATAACTTGAAGTGAATATAACCAAAACAGCATACAAGTTCTTGCATTAAAAATGTCAGGTGCAATTGCACTCCCAAGCAACCTGAGGGCAACTTTTTTGCACTCCTTGATTTTCTAGATTGCCAGGCCTGAAATACTTAATTGGTCATTGTCGCTAATCATTGACATTGTGTTTCATGGTAATAGTGCCCATGTCATTCAACAGTCCACAATTCCAAAGCCACATAAATGAATTGAGAAGTTTTGTGTCGATTTCAGTGGTTTTTATGTCCAAAAAATTGTCCATCTTTGACAATAAAGTTCTTGGTAATCATACTAATGTTGAATGGTCATGATGCCTCGCTCTATTCATGGGACTTTTTACAGACTAGGGCTGGGTGGTTTATCGGATTTTCGGTTCGGTTTTTTTTTTTTTAACCGAAACTGAACCGCCGCCTTAAAAACCACGACTTTCGGTTTCAACAAATTTCCCAGAATTGGTTAAGTTTATGACCACTCAATCACTTGCTTTCCACACGCCAAAGGCTAAAATGTCGGACAAAGGTAAATGCTGTGCCATTTATGCTTACTTTGAGAGGACTGACAAGAAATCCCTCCTCCCCCCACAAATAGTGGTAGCAAATTTCTTGTATCTTAAACAATATCTACAGAATCACCAGCAGATGGAATATGAAAAATTCAAAAGTCTTACATAAAAATCCACACATGCAATTCAAGAATCGTTAAGTAAATTTAATGAACCGGGCACATTCAACCAAAGAGGTATTGCAAGTTACCTGACAATATATGGTGTAAAAGTATTATAAATTACCTTTGACCCAAAATCATCTGCGTACGGCATGTTGTAAATTAGATTGGAGGTAAACATAAAATTTATTGTGTTTTAAAACCTCAAAGTTCACATGGGAAAAATGACGAGTAAATTATGTTAATTAACCGACTACTGGCACGTTCTCTGAAGTCACATGCTCACAGATAACGCTGCGCATTGGCAGTTATGTTTTGTGTCAACAATAAAATGGTTAAATTAAAATAGAACACGTCCTATTAAATGGATGGCAGGTAACTATTGAAAGATTTTTTTAAACTTATTGGGAATTGTTTGTATACTATTTGAACTTACTTTAAGGAATCGCGCAGTACTGCAGGTCTGTCAGATACACACACTTCATTTCCAATACGAAGATGTTATAATCAACACGTGTTTTCCCATGACCATGTGTATTTTGTAAACACAACAAATCCCAAGATGCAATATTGCAAACTTTCTTTCAAATCCCATTATGCAGCAGTTTCCCTTCAAAAACATCAATCACCTGTCTTGACGGAGACGAAATCAAAGCAGGGATCAGCCAAGAGGGCAAAGTAAAAAGTTGGTAATATCTTCGCCTTGGCACCGCTCATTTCGCCCAATTTCTATGTTTGGGCAAAATCAAAGTAAAAAACGAACCTCTACAGTCGAAATTAGGAGAGATATTGTGAAAGCATTGGAGTGAGTTACCAATAAAAGTGATTTGTATATCACTACTTACTTCAATAATAGTTATCAAAATCAGAAGAAATATGATTTGTGTTCCTCTTATTCCACCGTCATTTGAAGCAAGAACCATCAAGAAACACGGGGCACGTCTATTTTCAAGCGATGTGATAATTACCTAAATAAGCACAACAATTGCATATTATCCACCAAAACCAGGGTGAGAGCTTAGAGACTCCATAAAAAATAAGGAAATGTTGATTTTTGCTTAAATGTAGCTTTTCTTGTGAATTTCTGCATCTTGTCTTGACAAGGCCCCAAATCTCGCTGACAGAACAAGGCAGCTCCCCACTAGTGGTGGAGCCATGGTTTGAAATCCTGTGGACCATGCCGGTAAAGAGTTTGTTTTTTTGTTTGTTTTTTTTTTTGGGGGGGGGGGGGGGGGGGGGGGATCTCAGGACTGAGGGTACTTGACTTGGGGGGGGGGATCTCAGGACTGAGGGTACTTGACTTGTACTGAGGGCAGGAAATCAAAAAGAATCTTTTCAAATTTGGGGATGGGAGAAGCAAGTGGGATTTTGATTGGGGGTGGGGGGGGGGGGTGGTCTCCCTAGATACCTCATGGCTCCACCACTGTTGCCCACTACAGTAGCCCAACACAATATGTCCATTTGCGGAGAAGAGTGGTAAACACTGAGAAACCCGAATGACTCAACACGCTATATGAGCCTCATGACTTGGATGACAAATACAGAAAGATTTTATGTGTTTATTACCCTCTAAAATGTGCCATGTGGATTTCTACAATATATTTTGAAAAACCGAAAACCGAGTTTTTGTACAAAACCGAAACCGAACCGAAATGCAAATTTCAAAACCGCCCAGCCCTATTACAGACGCTTTTCCCATGTTTCGAACATCAAGACTTTTTGCAAAACTGGCAGAATACTTTATGAATATCATGTTTTCTCAACCATTACTGGTTTTCATCTTTCACAAGCATATCATTTTGAAATTGCACTTTCCGGGAATTGTAAAAACAGGATATTGATTCTGTTGATTTCATTCACACAAAAGTAGAACATGTGAAAATAAAACTGTAAACATGAAACTGGAGATAAATGCTACGAAAATTAGAACCGGAATATGGAGTGATTTAATAGACGGTAAACTGAAGGGCGACTGGACACATTTTTAGTTCAAAACCACACCGAGGTTCCTTTCTGAAACTGAACTGAAACTTCAAAACCGCCAAACTCTAGTACTGAGAAATCCTGACAGATCAAACAAAACAATATAGCATCAGGTAGTGTTCAGCCGATTACCAAAAATGGCTGCTGGCAGATTACTGGTTGTTTGAGGTCACAACTGGCAGATTCCAATTGTAATACTGTGCACTAGACTTGTCGAGGCTCGGAAGAACTATTAAATTTGAAGATATTTTACAGTGTTTACTGACCAACACTTACAATTGAGCGTACTTGTGGCAATTGTGCACCCATCATTGCCCATCGCACGCATTAGGGGTACATGTGGCTCCCATTCAGAGCCACGTGCACCGCCCAAATGTGTGTGACTGGTAATTTTACTGCGATCAGAAGCCCACGGTGTGCAACCATCCCATTTCCGGTATGAACTGGCGATTGCCATAAGCACACTCAATTGTAAGCGTAACATGTCATTTAACATGTATATCCCATAAGAGTATCTGGAGAGATTGAGAATACACATTGTGGTCGTTTCTCAGCTTTTCAGAATGGTATCATTGACATCATTTTACCTTAACGGAACAATTGCTGAAGATAAAATATGATTTATGAATAATCACAAAATGCTTGGCAGCAACAATCGAATGGATCAATGTTCCAGGAGCTGTTACCGTTGTCATCCCATTGCCCACAATCGGTCGATTGTGGTGGCCAGTTCCGATAATCGGTTGAACACTAGTAGGCAAATAAAATTTCAACCCCATCAAAATAATCCATCTTTCAAAATTGCAATATTGTACTTGGCTGCCTCAGATCAACAAGGTGGTGTAACTCTCATCATTCTATGTCAAGAGTAGCAAATATCAGGACATCATTGGCAGCTATTAAAAGACCTTGTGTTCTTGTGTGCAAAGACCAGCAGCTAACAAAACAGACCAAGATCACAGCTAGGGCTGTCATGATTTTTGAATTTAGAAATCGATTAATCGTCACAAATAATTGATAATGAAAGGGTCAATGACACTATAGCTCAACTTGACAAACTTGAACTTGGTAAGTCATATGTGAAATGGCAAAATTGAAGATCATTGGTACCCATGTTGTTTGGTGAAATTTCAACATAGCATTGTGTGAGCACAACGTCCGAGTACTCCATGCATTTTTAAAAGTAAACCAAGTTCATCGAATGGTCATTGCCAGTGGCAACATTTTTTGACAGAAATCAAAGAATCGATAGCTCCCATCTAGAGGTAACCCCAAACAAGCATACAAAGTTTCAAACCGATCTGACAAATGTGCACTGTAGGGTATGCCAAAGGAATATATTGATGCCTGACTAAACTAAGTTCAAAGGTCGTTGCCAGCAGCAAGATTTTTTAATGGAACTGGAAGATCAATAGCTCCCATCTAGAGGTCACCCCAAACAAGCATGCCAGGTTTCAAAGCAATCCGATCATAAATGTGCCCTGTAGGATGCGCCAAAGGGAAATATTGAGGTCTGACTAAACTAAGTTCTAAGAACGTTGGCCGCAGCAACATTTTTTGACGGAAATTGAAGAAAATCGATAGCTCCCATCTAGAGCTCACTCCAAACAAGCATACCAAGTTTCAAAGTGATCCAATAATAAATGTGCCCTGCAAGGTGTGCCAAGGGGAAATTTTGATGCATAACTGCACTAAGTTCAAAGGTCATTGCCAGCGGCAGAATTTCTTAGCAGATATAGAAGAAAATCTATAGCTCCCATCTAGAGGTAACCCCAAACAAGCATACCAAGTTTCAAACCCATTTGATCCAAAATGTGCCCTGTACAGCAGCAAAAGGAATATATTGATGCCTGACTAAACTAGTTCAAAGGTCGTTGCAGCGGCAACATTTTTTGACAGAAATGGAAAATCGATAGCTCCCAACTGGAGGTCACCCCAAACAAGCATGCCAGGTTTCAAAGCAATCCGATCATTAATGTGCCCTGTAGGGTGTGCCAAAGGGAAATATTGAGGTCTGACTAAACTAAGTTCTAAGAACGTTGGCCGTGGCAACATTTTTGATGGAAATGTATGGAAATCGATAGCTCCCATCTAGAGGTCACCCCAAACAAGCATACCAGGTTTCAAAGCAATCCGATCATAAATGTGCCCTGTAGGGTGTGCCAAAGGGAAATATTGAGGTCTGATTTTTTAACGGAAATTGAAAATCGATAGCTTCCATCCAGAGGTCACCCCAAACAAGCATACCAAGTTTCAAAGCGATCTGATCAGAAATGCGACCGGTGAGGTGTGCCAAACAAGCCAGAAAATAAGCAGACGGACATCTGCAAAATGAGGTACCCAGAGGGTGAATTTATAGCAGGGTAGCATCACTAAATAAACCCTCTCTGAACCTTGGTGAACCTCAATCTGAATCAGTGTCTCAAAACTAAAAGAGGTACCCAGAGGATAAATTGGCCCACTGAATGGGATAGAATCGTCAAATTCACCCTGTGGGGGACCTCATTCCGCGAATGTCAGACTGCTTATTTTCAGGCCTGGTGCCAAAGGAAATTGTGGACGTACGTATGTAAGCCCCGACGCACGCCTGCCGGCGGACGAGAAGTGATGGTAATAGCTCAGCTTGAGCTCAAGTTGAGCTATAAATTTATTAATCGTACCTAGATGTCCCCTCTCCCTCTTTTTGACGTTCATGGTTTCTGCAACTTTTTAAGGGAAGAATCCAAGGGTTTTCAAGGGTATTCAAGGACACTTTAAGGAAAATTCAAGGGCATTTTCGCACTTTTAAATAAAAAATTCCAGGGTTTTCAAGGACAAAATTTGGGAATGACATAACAGTCATAATAAATTGTGATTATACATGAGACAAAATTTGTTAACAAGGTTATCCTTCAGCAGAAGGTAAGGACTCACCTTTCAGTTTAGCCGGTACACAAGACTTTTTTGCAAACATGCCCGATATATTCTTACAACTATTGTAACTATAGTGTGCAGTGACACATTTTAGGGCCCAAATTATTTCGGCTTTAAACACCTGTTCTTTCGACACTGAATTCACAAAATCAGTCATCGACACGCTTCTGTTGCCGTTATTAGCAGTCGTTTTTGTAAGAAAATGTTTCATTGATGAAGTTGTATCCGAATCTCGCACCGCTTTCGTGTGCTTTTCACTTTTCATATGCGAACGAAGTGATGCTTCGCCCATATTCCAAACAGAAAATTATTTTTGGCAAAAATCACAACGTGCGTTGTGTGGATTTTTCACCGCTTTGATCCAACCTTTATAGCTTTCATGGGCCACCCAGCTTTCTTGAAATCTGCATTGTCGAGATTTTGAAAACATTTTATTATTCCAAGTCACGAATCACGGAGTCTTTTGTCTAATATCAATGTCTATTCAAAACGTGTGTACAAAACAAGGTAATTCACATTGTACACTGATTGTATGTGTCAGTGAGTGTGATTGGATAACAGCTAATTCAACAGCAGCGAATAACCAATGAGAAAAATCAATAGAGTAGAGGCATGTTCCCTGGTAGAGGTTACTGCCCACAAACTGAGCTACCAGTTAAATGTTACGTATTCCATAATACACGGTTTCACCACTGTAAATAGAAAGCTAATATTGAATAAATCACTACGTTATACTGAAGCTGCAAACTCAGCTACCAGTGTTTTAGATACTTTTTCCAATTTACACCAGTTTGACTTTGCTTTTTGCAATTGGTTTTTCGTGCATAAATTCAAGGGCCCGCAATCGTTTTTCCAGGGTTTTCCAGGCCTGGAAATTTATTTTTGAAATTCAAGGGTTTTCCAGGAACTCAAGGACGCGCGGGAACCCCGACGTTAAAAAATGAAGTTTGCGGATTGAAGGAGGAACATGTAACAAAAGTGCAACTTGTGAAGTTTGAAGTGTGTCGTCAACACAGTCACCCAGAGACAGTAAGTAACTTTCCAAACATGAGTGGGAGGTCTGCCAATTCCAAAGTTGTAATTAGTTATTACATTGTACATCAGACTGAAACAACTCTTATGTCACGCGAGATTACAGGATGCATCATCCCCAAGCCAGTTCGACCCCTGACGATTTGCCTGGGACGATTCGTCCCCCAAATCTAATTGATTCGTCCAAAGTTATCGGCATCTGGCAGCGAGCACAGTGCACTGGCTTTTACAGTTATGTAATGTATAGATACAGGCTTGGTTATTTGGATGCAAGATAACCAACACTCACGGTTAGTGACATGGGTAACCCAGTATCTTGCATCCAAATATTCAAGTCTGCATCTATACATTACTTGATGACATACATAATTACATAAACCATGTACCTTAAAATGATATTAGTTGTCTACCCATCAGGCTGAAACAAAATGGCCCCTGCAAATCATAAATGACCCTCCTGGTGTCATTTTATGTGAGCCCAAATTGGCCCTCCTGTTGTGATTTGAGGCGAACCACAATCTGCAGTTTTCAAAATGACAAGCCGACTGCATGCCTAGAATAAAATGAGGCAGGCAATTTTTTGCCCCCCTTGATTTTCTGGAATACCAGACCTGTTTGGGACTGCTTTTAAAATCTCTTATCAATTCGTCCCCTGAGTTCCAATGTGTTCTCTGTGCCTACTGGCATAGAGAACACATTGGAACTCAAGGGATGATTTGTCAATGTTGCATTGATTCGCAATAATTCATGACCCATTCTGTGTCTCATTTTGATACATGTTGAGTGTAGAAGACAGTCACATAAGAATTGAATGCAACATTTTGAATAATCAGATGTGTGTGCCAATTTGTCCACTATGTAGCTGAATATAGTACAACTTTTCAGTCTCGTTATTAATACCTTGAAGTGAATATAACCAAAATAGCATACAAGTTTTTGTATTAAAAATTTCAGGTGCAACTGCACTCCCAAGCAATCTGACAAGGGCAACTTTTTGATTTTCTAGATTGCCAGGCCTGAAATACTTAATTGGTCATTGTCGCTAATCGTTGGCATTGTGTTTCATGGTAATAGTGCACATTTTATTCTATGTTCCACAATTCCAAAGCCGTACCACTGAATTGAGAATTTTTGTGTCGATTTCAGTGGTTTTGTGTCAAAAAAATTGTCCATCTTCAGGGTTTCCGCTAGACCGGCTGCGGGTCTGTTGACCGGACCCATTCCCCCGCCGATCATACTATGATCAGTCAGAAAAGCTGGTGGTTAAAATGTCGAGTACAATGCTGTATCGTAACGACACTCATGATCCTTTGTTTCCACGTATTATAGGCATAATTATGTTGTATACTATGACTACTATTACTGGCGACAACCTGATACTTTATAACCCCCACACGAGAGGGGGGGAAACAAAGTTCAAATCCTAAATGTCGCCTATAAAATTTCAGACTCAAATTATCGTGTCTGGTCCGAAATCACTGGCTTTTATTTCGAGCGATAAATGATGTAATTGCATGTGCATGACGTCACACGTCCGCATCATGGTTCTTTTCGAACATTGCGTTCTCTCTGCATTTCCAATTATTTACATTGGCACGTATCAGGTTGTATAAAAAAAAAATTGAGGTCAAGCGTCGCAGTCACTGTCAGGATTCGTGGATTTTGTGTTTTTTGGGTTTGTACTTTTATGAAACCTCTGACCAGATGTAGTATTGTGTGTCCCGTGGGAATTTAGAGAATTGAAGGAGGAAAAAATACATATTTTCCACTTCAATTATTCAGCATTTTAGCGACAAGAATGCCCCCATAGAGCACCTAAAAGTTAAAAAAATTCATAGTAATTTATATATTTTTTATACTTACCAATGACCCAGACATAGCTGGTGCTAACTCTTAAAAATCTAGGGCCAAACACAAATTTTGCCCCCCAATCCCCAAAATTTGCATCTAAAACCAAAGAAATCATGTCCTGAATGACCCTCCATACTTCGCCTCTACTGCGCATGCGCAGTGTCAAGGAGGACCCGGAATTGGCGCCATTTATCATTCTTACAACCAGTGCCTGGTCAGCGCTATGTACTCAGCATGGAGGTAGAGTTCCCAACTCCTGGGAGGGCCATCCCCCTCTGGGTCATTGGTAAGTATAAAAAATATATAAATTACTATAAATTTTTTAACATTTTTATACTGTACCAATGACCCAGACATAGCTGAATAGTAAAAAGGCTGGAGGGCCTAGGACATAAAGGAAAATCCAATAAGCTCAAGAATATAAAAAAAGAGTCATCCCCTCGAGGAGAAAGTATTAGGCTTTACATGTATCTTTCTTATTTATGATAAATTAGAAAGACACAATACCCTCCATAATTGAGCATCATAACATTCATAACATTCATGTTCTCATTTTAAAAGTAAGCCAATAAATAAAGTTAGTCCAGAGAATTGAGACTCTTATACTCCTATAAAAGTGTCCGAGGATTGTACATTAACTCCCGTTTGACACGTGACATATACAAATGCTTCACACCGAGCTACACTTTAAAAATATGACATGAATGAATTTTTTAAACATTAACTTGCACTTTAAAACCATCCCGGTAACAACTCAGAATTACTGACTCCGGAGGAGGTATCCCCTTGTTTTCACTATAAAACAGGTGACCCAAGGGAATACCCTCCCCCCCCCCCTTCCCCTTGCCCTGGGTCAAATAGCCCAGAGCGAAGAGGGCAGCAGGACGGAGTCACTGCCTGAACAGAAAGCCTGCATAACTATAGTTGCAACTATTTAGAGAACGACATTCTGAGCAGCAGATAATGGACCTAAACAAAGCAGGTCTCCAGAAATGGACTCAATATTTCTGAGATAAAAATTCATGAATGTGGATGGCTGAGACCAATATGCAGCCTTCATTAAATCTATAATAGCACCACTATTTGCATAAGCCTAAGATGTAGAAAGAGCTGTTACTTAATGAGCCGAAATCTTACGCACAGACTGCTGAGTTGAAGATAGATTATCATAAGCAGTACGGATAGTTAATTGAATCCATCTAGCCATAGAATAGACCGTAATGTCCTTTCTATTAGCCATATGAGACAGAAAGAAGCGTTTACGTCCCTTTCTGATAAACTGAGATCTTCATTATAAATACATAAAGCTCTAACCGGACAGAGTAAAGGCCTGTGCCCGTCTGAATACGTAAGGGCCTTAATAACAATAGGTTCCGGATATAATTAGGAGCCTGATTCTTAGCCAAAAATCCAACATTAGTAGTAAAGGTAATAGTGTTCCCGTCACTACGATAGTGAGAATCGTCCACCGATAGTGCATGAAGCTCACTGACTCATCAAGCAGATGAGAAAGCTAAGAGAAATGCTGTCTTATAAGACAAGAATTTGAAATCTGTCTCAAGAGGCTCAAATGGCTTTCTTTAGTTTAAGAAGAACCCAAGCTAAATTCATTTAGGAATTAATCTAAGGGTTCTAGGCCTATTTATCGAAGAGTTTCTAACTAATTTAGATAAAGAGACATTAGATTCAATTGTAAACTATCATGATGTGCATAGGTATCAGATAACATAGACCTATAACCTTTAATAGTAACAGGCTGCAGTTGATCTCGTCAAACAAGTATACTAGAAAGTTTGCAATGTCTGGTATGGAGGGATCAAAAATATCAACAAAATGATCCCCACACCCATGACGAAAGACCTTCCACTTAACCGCATAGTATAGCGAAGAGGAGGTCCTCCTACAGTTAGAAATCGCGTCCACTGCTCGTCCTGTACAATGCTTGCTGTGCAAGAAGGACCGCACAACAGAATACGTGAAGGTTGAGACCTTGCGGGTTGTGATGAAGTTGACACGATTTCACCAGCGAAAGAAGATCCTCTCGTGGAGGAAGTTTTCATGGCAAGTCCCACAGCAGACACCTGAGTAGATTTATCCACGGTCTCTGTGGAGAGAGATGCTACCAACAGAATTGTATTGAGATTGTTTATCTTGAGCAATATTTGCTGAATCAACGGCGCTGGAGGATACGCATATCCTATCCTTCCGTCCCACGAGATCGATAGAGCTTCTACTGCATATGCTCGGGGATCCAGACATGGTGACACATACGTCTGCAATTGATTGTTGAGTTGTGTCACAAATAAGTCTATCATTGGCCGCTCCCATTGGTAGCAAATCTGATTGAATACCTGTTTGTTGAGAGTCCATTCTGACGGCAACAAGCGACCCTTTCGTGAAAGGGAGTCTACTAATACATTCAGACGACCCAGAATATGACGGACCAAAAGCAGAACTTGGGGTTCTAGAACAAACGGATTCTTTCCGTTAAATTGAATAATGGAACGGAATGAGTGCCTCCCTGGTTCCGGATATACGCAACTACTGTCGTATTCTCGGACAGGATTGGACATGCGCTTTCTGAATAATGTTCATCCAGTGACGTAGTGCATGCCAAATTGACATCATTTCTTGCATGTTTATGTGCTTGCCTAGAAACTGCGGAACCCAAAGATCCTGGCAATCCTGCCACTTCGAATCCGTTGGGATCAATGTTGTACCCCAACCTGTTTGACTGACATCCGTCATGATCGTAAAACTTGGATCCGGCAACTGCAGTGGAACTCCCCGAGTCAACCACTGAAAGTTTGCCCAAGTCTGAATCTCTTGTTACAGTTGATTGACAAGAGAACGACTATATCGAGCAATTCATAGATTGCCGAAAGGTTGCCGTCGAAGAGAAGCTTCTCCGAGACCGAAGCGACTCAGAGTTCTTCACCTTACTATCCACGCGCTTCAGTAATTCTTGTTTTTCCTTTGATGTTTTTCTAAAACTGTTTGATTTCACAATGAATTAAAGTTTCATGTTTTTTTCAGCTTGTTCAGCATACTTGTCAGCTGATTTTATCAAACTATGTCTAATTCCAGTCTCCTTTTCTTTTTCTTACTTTCATCTATTTCATCAATCAAAACTTTTCTTTTCAAAAATGTTGCATCATTCATTTTTCTTTTTCTTTCATCAAGAAAATTATGATACCAATGCCTCGCCCCTGCTGCAGACAGGAAAAGCTTTTTGGTGATAATAACATTGTCAATACCGCCAACGCCATTCAAGTTAACCTTTATAACTATGAGCAACCAGCGACTCTTTCAAATATTTTCAACTTCTCATTGCCGATTTATTGAAAAACCTCTTTCTACGTTGGCTTGCCCATGAGACAATATGCAAGCCCATGAGACAATACTAACAGTCTGTATCACACTCCACAAATTTGCATATTTTGATTCCTTGGCTAGATGAAAATACAGTAATTCATCAATTCTATCCTTTTCACAAAGTTTTTAAATCGTTCATCAAGCAAACTCTGATCAAGAAAATCAGAGTTTATATCACAATCAGACTATATTATCACAATCAGAGGTCGAGGTAATACAGCAGTCACACAGCTGATCTAAAATTTTCTTCATGCAAAAAATGCATTTGTCCTTTTTGAAATAGTTACAAGGGTTCAAACAAATCAAATTCTGCACTAACAAATATTTGATAGATTTTTCCACAAGTTTTGCTACACTTTTGTTGAGAAAATTCCTGCAATCCATCCTGAACTCCATCACCTGCTTGTCACTGATCTGCTGATTTTTTTTTTTTTAAGTTCTGCCAACATCTTCTCTGGGCAATACCCAATATCAATTTTTGAATAATCTTTAAGATTGGATTTATCCGAGATGTCAACGTTTATTATCTTCTTCACTGACCTTGCATCTCTGATAATGTCATGTTTAATAAATCTTGATAGCAAATCCCTTAATTTTTCAAGATCATCACACAAGAAGGGGACCATTGGTGCCTCACTCTGATATCTAGTAAGAAAAGGAGTTACTTGCTTAGCAACAGATTCATAATGAAAGTATCAATGACACTGTAACTTAACTTGTTTGTGTGTTATGTTTGATGAAAAGGGTAATGTTCAATGTTTATGAAAGGATTATGAAAGACGACAAGAATTGTGATAATTGGGAATATGTTAATTTCTGTTCCCTGTATGCTATGTTTTTAATAAAAATGCAGTGATACGACTATCACGTTTTGTGTTCACAGGTAACCCATTAGCACTAATCTGCTGTTGCCAGTTGATCTTGTGCACAACAGTGTGTACAGATCATATAAGGAAATAGATTGTTAGGAGCTGCACTCGGGTTGCTCCAGGGGTTGCCGGGAACGACTGGTCTTTTCAATTCTCTTTGTTTGAGAACAAAGAAAATGCTATATTTAGCAACCATCAATAACTTGTGGCCCTATCGGTCGTTTACGGATGTTTCCGGAGTGCTCCGGTGCAGCTTATGATGTAATGTCACGAATTTCATCCAATCGGAATTTGGTAAGGCATTGATTCCATCCTCGCGGCATTTCTGAAGTAAACTTTCACCCTCTTTCATTTTCACTGCCAAGAAACAAAGAAGCATCGTTAATTCGTCTACTAAAAGTTGTCCCTCCCTCCCTTTTACTTTCATCTTTCGTTATTTCAGTTTAGCGTTGGCGTTTTATTCCACCACCTTGTCATTACATATTGGCTATATATATATACTTTTGTTTAAATGTATCAATTTGTTTTATAAATGTTTCTTAATACCTCAGTTATTGGAATTTAATTAAAGTATTGTATAGCTCTTTCAGCTAAATCTGGTGTTATTCACTTTATTGCATGCCTTTATCTATTGGGGTGCCTGGGGCATAAATAATATAAGGTGTAGACTGTACTAAAGAATTGAGTGGTGAGTTAATGTGACCCTCACAGTTAATGTATGTGGCCCTCACAGTTGATGTACATTTCAATTTACCAATTTACAGTGAAATTATTCCAAAACGAGTCATCCTATTAAGTTACAATGAAATCCCTTCATAAATAGGGCCTGTAGACTGTGCCAAAGGTTTTTGGGCTTCGGGCCTGTGCAGCCATCACGTTCGACCGATCGCTACCGAATGGGAACGTCCTCATCTAAACATTATACTGAGTCCTACCAAGTTACAATGAAATCCTTTCATAAATATGACCTGTAGTCTCTGCTGAAGCTTTTGGGGTTTTGGGCTCGGGCAGCCATCATGGTTGAATGATCGTGAACAAAAGGGGCTTTCTCATCTAGGCATTATCTGGAGTCATCCTACAAAGTTACAATGAAATCCCTTCATAAATATGACCTCTGTAGCCATCACAGTTGACCAATCGCGACTAAAAGGGGACGTCCTCCAGGCATTGGTCTGGTCGCCTCGTGAACTCCACCTGAGTCCGAGGATCACAGTAATGTAAGTCAGTTAAAGAGACAACGGGCTGTCGGTGTCAAGATGGGAGATGTTTCGTAGCGAGCTACCAGGTAAATCAAGTCACAACTTCCATGTCATGTCATGTTTATCACCTTGAATGAAATACTATCTGACAGTCTGGTTTAAAACGTTGCATAAAGTAATCGTGGGAGACAACAGGAAGACAGCCAATCTGGCCATGTTGTCTCCCTGCGGTATACTACTAACATGCTATGTTGAACATGAAGGTAGTACTGAAGCCGAATATCTTTCTTTTGTGTCAAAATTATGTGAACATTACTGGCACTACTATTTGCATTTGTACTTGTAACTGCTAAATAAAAATCAATCAATCAATCCTCATCTAGACATTATATGGAATCAGCCTACCAAGTTACAATGAAATCCCTTCATAAATACAACCTATAGACTGTGCTAAAGGTTTTTGGGTTTTGGGCTTGGGCAGCTGTCACGGCTGAATGATCGTGACCATAAGGAGACGTTCTCATCTAGACATTATATGGAGTCAACCTATTTTGGGTTTCGGGCTTGGGCAGACGTCATGGTTGACAGATCATGACCAAAAGGGGACATTCTCATCTAGATATTACACAGAGGCATCCTGCAAAGTTACAATAAAATCCCTTCATAAATACCTGTAAACTGTGCTAAAGGTTTTTGGGTTTTGGGCTCAGGCAGCCATCAATGTTGACCGATCGTGACCAAAAAGGGACGTTCTCATCAAGACATGGCCCGAAACCTGCATATGGAATTTCATGACGGTCGGATAAGAACTACGGGGTGTAGCCTGTGCTAAAGGAAAATGTGAACAGACTCACAGATCCACAGACTAACAGACTTCAAGTTAAGCAAAAATGGGCTTTCGCCAGAAATAAATGGTCACCAACTGCACTTTTAACTACATCAAATGACTTGTCTTGGGATCAGGAAGCTTTTCAGTTTTAATGGCCGTCACAAAGTTTAATACAAGGCCAAATCTTTATTGCTCGTTCTATGACTGGCAAGTTCTCCACCCAACGGTGACTACAAAATTTCATTGGAAATATTGAGCTATTGGTGACAGTTTGGAAATCTTCACGCAGAGCAGAAGTGTTTTTGAATAGGTAGTACAAACTTGACAAGATGTTATCAATGCTCCAACCTGAAGCTGAGGCTCCATTCGAAAATGCACCATGTATTATGTGAAGGCCACAGATACCAATATTTAATAACTTGCAGTTATAGTCACTGCTCAAATCGACTTCCATATTTCTTTAAAATTTCCAGTTTACATCTGGTCCATCCATTGATTTTTGAAGATTAAAACCAGTCAAACATGAAGATCATCTGTTTTTGCATGTCTCATAAACTGACCCAAGAAAATTCGATATCACACCATCGCCTTTCCAGTAACAAACAAACATCTAACTGTTTCTCTTGCATCTTTTGGGTCATGCTCGCATCAAATAAAACAAAAACTGCTTCCTCACTCACAGCCTCTTTCAACAAGTCTGAAAAATGGGGTGCAATTCCGAAACAGGTCAGATATTTTTGCTTTTTGATTCTCCACAGGAAAATGTTTTAGCCACTTCACTGTTGGGAAACATTTTTTGAAATAGTTTATTAGACTTTACTGACGATTTGTATGAAAAACTATCACATGCCATTTTAAGGCACCACAATATCTCTGCAGTCAGCGTTTCATTTTTTGCAACTGCCACGGAAAAAGATGACACGAGTTTTAGAAGCGGATGCTGGTGATGTCGACATTGTTACTGAAGACGCCTCACTCTCGGTCGCTGATACTGGAGTTTTCAAAACACTTTTACGTCCCAATGCAATTTGCGATTGAAAACTGAAATGACCAGTCAGTGTTGAAGTCACACTCAAGCGTGCTACAGTGGAATGGTGTTTTGATTTGGTGTGGCTGACCATTGCAGACTCCGTGTTTGAAATATCAAATGGGCGGCAACAAAGCTTGCAGTATGCTTTGTATTTATCTGCACTGTGACGTTGAATCCATCCTTTGTACTTGTCATTGTTCACCCATTCGTGATTAAAAATACATTTTCCTCCAGGCCTTGTAATTTGTTGAATCGACCTAAATTTCACAAAACGTTGACAGCTTTCAACTGAAAACACATGTAAAATAGCCTTATTCTCGCAAATACATTCGGTTCTCCTCTGTAGATTCCGCGTGAGATCGTCATGATAGAGGAACAAGAAAAGTTTGTGCAGGCATCACTAAGCACCCGCGACTTTATTTCATTTTTAATTGCAAGATGTTCCGATTTTAAAAATTCTGGATTAATTCTTATTATTTTGCAGGCTTTTAAGAAATAATTTGGCCAGAATGAACTTGCAATGATAAAATTGAAGGAGTTTTCCAGGACTTGGGGGAAAAAAAATTCAAATTTCATGAGTTTCAAGGGCCCTGGATAGTTTATTTTCAAATTCAAAGAGTTTCCAGGAATTCCAGGAGGCGTACAAACCCTGTTATTTGCAAGTGAAATACTGCTTCATACGAATTATAATTTGAAATAAATTTGGAAAAATACCTATTTACATTTTCCTAAAGCAAGTTTTGAAGGGAATTGTACTTTTTGAGGCACTCTGAATCTTTGAAAGTTGGTCAATATTTCCGTACCAAAAATGAACTCTTTGCTTTTTCTGCAGCGCGACGAGGCCACCTGGGAGGTCACACTGATTACTTTGCAAGATGGACTTATGGGATGGATCGGCTACAGTGATGTGAGAATGGCACTGCAGAATTTCATCACACTTCACCTGTCAACTATAGAGTTGTGCAGTGAACCAATCACGTTTTTAGCATTTTGTGAGCAAGATTAATTTGCATCATTAGAATATCGGCAGATATTTTCCCAATCGGTATTGGTTATTTTGACAATTCCCATAGCTGCACATCACTATTCGAAGTTATGAAGTTACATCAGATAGGGGCAAAAGTGTCATCAGCATTAATAAGCTGAACTATGAGATCATCATCTGCAGCTTCCATTAACTGTAAATAAGTGATGTATCCGTGTATTCTTGAGACAATCATATGTACAAATTTTGGTGTTGGTTCAATATCTCAAACTCACGTTATTGGCTGGACATCCAATTTTCAAAGTCAAAAAATGTAAAAAGTGCCATACCTGCGCAAAAATTGATTGGACCTAACCCAAATTCAAACATGACCTGCATATTCTTGAGACAAACCTATGTACAAAATTTGGTGGAGATACAAAATGGAAGTTATCATGAGAACACCAAAGTTCCAAAATTGGGAGGTAAACCATTGAAAAATTATTGGATCCAGCTGAACCTGTCTTGCTTATTCTTTAAACAAACCTTTGTACAAAATTTGGTGTTGATTCAATAACTGAAGTATCCATTTGGACACCAAATTTCCAAAGTTGGGAAATTGGGTAGAAAAGCAAACAAGACCCAGGGGGCCTGAGGGCGCTCACCTGGCATGGTAGTCTAAATATCAAACCAGGGACTTGACTTGAATAAGCTGCATACGCCCCTAAGAAAAGCATATACCAACTAGATGAAGCTGTTGTGCCCACACAATACACAGGATTTTCCTTCTATTTTCAGTCCCTGCACTTATACGTCCAAAACTGATAAATGCAAAAAACCCCAGATTTTTTTGGTCCAAAATTTTCAAAGTCCCACCCGGCCTCCAAATTTTCAGCGTAAAAAAAAAAAAATTTTTTGTCTTAAAATTGACCGAAATGCATAAAAACAAAATTTCTGGATTTTGGTCCAAAATTTCGAAGTCTGGAATGGGACCCCAAATTTTCAATTTTTCAGCCTAAATATGAACCCAGGGACTTGACTTGAACAAACTTGAATCCCACCCCCCAAGGATGCTGCATACCAAATATCACAAGATTCTTAGTGGTAGATCTGAAGAAGATTTTTAAAGAATATTCCTCATACTGCACTAATTTAAACATTTGGGCTCCCAAAGAGCTCAAATATGGACCCAGGTGATTTCAATAAACATGTGAAACAATCTTCCAAAGATGTTATATGAAATTTGAAAGCTTTTGGGGCAGCGGTTTGGGAGAAAAGTAGTGTTAAAATGTTTTTCCCATTACCCAGTGTTAAAAAAAATGCTGACTCGGCATTTTTTCAAAGTCCCCAAAAAGTACCCCATAATAAAACCGATGGCAATTTTTTTTTTATCATTCCATTCTGTTGGTCCTTAGTAAGCTTCAAACCAAATAAGAATTCTCAGTGCTGTGTAGTTTTGGAGATATGGGCATTTTAATTTTTTTCTATTTTCAGCTCCTGTGGTTCCCATGGGGCAATGGGAAAAAACATTTGGGCATAAATTAAGTACTTATGACCCAATAAGCCCTCATATCAAATTTGGTTCAAATCTGCCTTTCGGTTTGGAAAATAAAAATTTTGGGCAGGGCAAAAATTCTTGCCCCTCCTATAACGAAGGCAAATATAGCTCCTTGACCTTCTCTTGAACAAATCGGAGTCTACACCTCAAAAGGAAGCTGCAAACCAAATATCAAGTCTCTGCTACTGCTGGTTCACAATATTTTTTAAGATTTAAGCACACTTTTTGGGTGTGGCCCTACCGAGGGGTGGGTCAACTTGATTTCAACAAACTTGAATTGACATATGATAGGGAACATGCACAGCAAATTTTGTTGAATTTGGTCCAGCAGTTCGTGAGAAGTCGATAATGTAAAGTTGACGACGGACGGAAAGCAATCAGTTAAGCTCCCCTTGAGCTTTGCTCAGGTGAGCTAAAAAGGGGCATAATTCCAACAAAAATTATCGGATCCCGCAAATATTTGGAATTCACCTAATCATTGTGGTAAAGAACATATACACCAAATTTAGTTTTCATTCGAGGACCCAAATTTTAGTTATCACTCTGGATGCATGGACGGACGCTAGTGATTACTATAGTCCTCAGACAAAATGTCTTTGTTCGGCACAATGACAGCTGTTTTCACCCATGTTGCCCATTTTAGAGGATTTCCACTGCAGGCATTGCTGTCCGGGTCTATTTTACCGAACATGAGATGGGGGGGGGGGGGGGGGGGGATCCTTAATCGCTCACCAAATAAAACGAGTTCCCGTACAGAGACCAGGAATTTGATTTGAACAAATTGAATCTCACCATACTAAGGGTGCCAATACTATGCAACAAAAGAATCCTGAATGTGAAGGTGATTTTTTAAAGAATAGTCCTTTTAGTACACAAAACTAAAAGTTGGGATACCACAGGGAGCCCAAATATGATGCAAGACTCCTGGTTTGAACAAACTGAAATCTGAAACACCTAAGTAAGGTTGCAGAATATGTAATGTCAAAAGATTCAGACTGGTGGATCTGAAGATTTTTTAATCATTTGTTTGTTTATTGGTGTTTAACTAGTAGAGTGCTAGAAGCCACTATCAGGGCTTTCGTATGAAGAGCAGATACCCCAGCCTAAAGCTGTCATATTCTGTGGATGTGCTTCATATTATCTTAGAAGTGAAATTATTTTATCTATATGGGATTGCCGTGTTAGAATTTATGGGAGAGTGCACTCTTTCATAAATTGTAACAGGGCAAAGACACGAACAAATTTTGATAACCAAAAATAACTTGGCACTCTACCAGTTAAGGTCACATATTTCTGTATAATGGCTAATCATGACCGCAACTTGAATATAAAGTCAAGTCCAGTCAATCGTTTATACAAACGTTGCCCATTTTATAAAACTTCCACTTCATTGGTGACCAGGGTCCTATTTCACCAGCAAAACAGCTTATTTAC
Source organism: Pictodentalium vernedei (assembly GCA_031216915.1). Lineage (NCBI taxonomy): Eukaryota > Metazoa > Mollusca > Scaphopoda > Dentaliida > Dentaliidae > Pictodentalium > Pictodentalium vernedei. Next base: position 131,743,356 of record CM062291.1, on the reverse strand, counting down.
CTCAGTAAATAAGCACTAAAATTTGGGATTCCACAAGGAGCTAAAATATGACACCAATCTGAATTTGCTAGGGCTACTGCACACCAAAACAATTTTAGTGGAAGATTTGAAGAAGAGGAAGAGTATTCATTATACTGCTCGATGTTAGGTTCCGAATTCCCATAGGGAGCCCAAATATTACTCCAGGGACTTGAGTTGAACAAACTTCAATCAGGATGCTATTTACCAATCAAAAGATTCTGACTGGTGGCTCTTAAGATTTTAAAATTTTTTTCTTGTATTAGTTAAAATTCAGGGTCCCAAAGGCAGACCAAATATCACTACCGGGACTTGATTTGAACAAATTTCAAGCCGATACCCCTAAAGATGCCGTTATATCAAATGTCATGAGATTTTGTCTGGTACATAGAAGATTTCAGGAATGAAAGTGGGTATGGGCAAAAAATACAGAAAATGACATCACAGAGCGCAAGAGGCAAGTACGGCCAAATAAGGCTGGGGAGGGTTGCCTTGTGCCCCCCCCCCCCCCCCCCAGAAGCTCTAGAGGCCTAAACGCCCAGAGAATGATTCTAGCCATTTCCTGGGAGATTTTGTTGGCCTTTGAAATCCTCAAAAATATAACCTGCACTATCCAACTTCAGTATATAATCTGATAAAAAGTCTCCATTATCGTCCTCTTCTTACCAATGCCATCTGAACTTAATTTTTATTCCGCAGTCAATATTTTTATCACACTCCTATCAACTATTTTGTTCATTTTTTATTTCACTTGAGATTACTTTTCGTAGGGAAACGGCATTGTTCTCGGTTAAATGTTTGTTTGTTTGTTGGTGGTTAACATCACATATTTATGCACCATGGCTAATCGTGACACAACATGGAGATGAAGTCAAGTTTAGTCAATCGTTGATCAACATGTTGCCCATTTTAGAGGACTTTCACCCCAAGCATTGGTGACTGGGTCCTATTTTACAAGTAAAGAGGAACTGGTTTACCACAGTAAACAAGTGCGTTCTCGGTTAAAAGATGAAGCGAAATCAAAAATGGTGGTGCCCAGGGGAGTATTAAAAAGCGGAATGCTGAATGGAACACTAAAAACCAGAAACAAACAAAAAAAAAATCCGGAACAAAAAATGGACCAACAAAATTACAAAAACATGCAAATCCGGGTATTCTCGGAAAACTTTCATCCCTAAGAAATTTATTCATATTGTGTCAAGTTAAAATCAGGGTTCCCATAGGGAGCCCAAATATGAATCCAGTGACAATTTGAACAAACTTGAAACTGAACCAGGGTGTAAAATTTGACAAGAACGCTCTTGAAACTATAATTGCAGGTGCGCAGGTTGGTGGTGAACATTCATAAAAATTAATAGCTCCCATCTAAACATTGCCCCAAAACCACTCATGAAATCTGGGACTAATCGGGTGAGAGCCACAGCCTGTAGGGTGTGCTAAAGGAATTGTGGACGGACAGATGTACGTACACTTGACAGATCACAACCCATCCCAATGGCTCATACTTGACGTTACCAAAATGAGCTATATCACATTTTCAAGATTCAGCACTGTGATCACAAAGCAAAGTTTTTATCGATCTGATTGCAATACACTTATACACCAGCACATCTAGATATCAAATATTTTGAGATGAAGAGAGATTCATTAAAAATAAATGAAAATCACATCTTGGATATGTTCTATTTTTCTGGCTAGCAAGATTCTAGTTCTGTGGGAAGAAGAGCAGAAAAGAATTTTGATCTGATTTTGACGACTAGGGCCCTGCGAATCACATTTTCAATATGAATCTAATCTTGTCTTAATTAAAATCAAATCAAATCTCGAATCCTGAGCATCTTGGAAGATGATCAATAAGGGGGCAGGGGTCTTGTAAACCGTATTGTTCCGACTGATGGTTCAACAAATTCACAATAGGGGCCCTAGTGATGCATATTTTCCCAATGACACGAGTCCTGGACCCTTTCCCAAAGAAAGGCAAAGAATCCCTTAGTAGTCGTGTCTGTGTTTAATTAACACCTACCATTCTCCAAATTGTTTATGCAGGGTGCCCAACAAGCGAATTGAGTGCCCATCAAATCACCAATTTTCAATTCGAAAAATTATTTAAAATGGGAGGGGACTGTAAACCTGAATATTCCGACTGATGGCTCAGGTCCAGACTGATAAAATAAACCAGCTGCATCAAGGCATGCCTTGATGTAGTCGGAATAGTACCTGGGAACGGATGCAAGACTTGCCAGCATCAAGGACTAGCTGCTAGCAACAGCTCGTCAACATTGTAAACTTTGTTTTCAAAAGTGGTAGAGTCTAGTGGGACTGGCATCAGCATGGGTCAGATGATATGTTAATATAGATGAAATTACACTTTATTTTTAAGTATTATTTACGTACAGATTACATCTGAACTATGTTTTGTGAGATGACAATGAGCGATACCAAGCTATATTCCCGTCTAAAGATTCGAAAGGAGACAAATCGGGCCGCTGATTTTGAATCAAATCAAATATCAACTTGAGGTTCAAAATCAAATTGAATCTCAAAGCTTTGCAGGGTCCAAATTTCAGCCCAGTCATGATCCGATCAAAATTACACTTTTGTGATTACAATACTGTTTGTCAGCTCAGTTCTCTAAACCAGGCAGACTACAAAACTCACTGGCATATTCTATTGTTAAAATTTTTTTTAAACTTTTTTGGTTGCAAATTCAGTGTTTTGTTCTCGTCCGGAGAGAGATTGGGGCCTGATTAACTGGCTGAGGGCTATTTTTGGTGGTCCGAATTTGCAATTCCAAACTTGTTTTATTACAAATTATTGGAGAGTGCCCTGCAGGCACTCTCCAATAATTTGTAGTAAAATAAATTTATATAACAAAATATTATTTGTGTTAGACTGAATATGAAATTTAAGCAAGGAAAGTGTTGGCTTTTGCTCTGGTATCCTCATTTTTTGAAAGCCCTGATAGTGGCTTCTAGCACTCAACCAGTTGAGAAATGAAAACAAGTTTGCAGACAGAAGGGTATCAAAATCAATTTTATATCCCCAGATACTCGATGTCCTGTAGAAATTAAAATTTTTCAGTAAATTTTGTTTCTTAACATACCTACCACAATTGTTTACAATTGGCTGTAGTAGGCTGTAGTATAAGTGCAAGCCCTACTTCGGAACTAACTCAAGCTTTTAGAATCTTTTCCAAACGAGTTGGATAAGTACTAGAGTGCAAAAGCACGAAAAAGATCGAAAAAAGGGTCGAGCGAGACCAGCGCTCGAAATTACAGGTACTCTCTCTGCACACCTCTTGTGTCTACCGAGCGCATGCGCAACAACCGTGACGTCAATTCCGTATTTCTGCCAAGGAGAAGTTTGTGATTTAGCGGGGAGGCATCGATATCAAAGATATCCCCAAGGAGGGTGGGCCTCCGGTAAACAATTGTGGTAGGTATGTTAAGAAACAAAATTTACTAAAAAATTTTAATTTCTTTTCAACCTACTCACAATTGTTTACAATTGGCTGAATAAACAATAGGAGGAGGTGAATCACATAACCAATACCAACAAGAGTAGCAGAACGAAGCAAGGATGGCAGAGAACAAAAACGAAAACCTGTAATGAAGATAGAGAGAAGGCACCTGAAAAGAACAAGGCTGAGCGAAGCGCAACCTCGACAAAAACAATTTTAACGAGGATGCACAACAGCCTGAGCAGCAACGAGAGGGCCTAAAGAATAAAGGTCCTCAGATTGCTGCTGAAGGTGGCGGAGATAAAAGGAGGAGAAGGTAGAAGCATTCCTCCAGTAAGCCACATTCATAACATCACAGAGCGAAACAGAATTGGAGAACGCCCAGAATGTAGAAATGGCACGAACCTCATGAGCATTAAGCCGGTTCGAAACAAGATCCGACGCAGACAAGCGAGAATAAGCCAGCTTGATTGCAAGACAGATCCACCTGGAAATAGAATGGGAAGAGATAGACTGCCTCTTAGGAATGAGAGACAGAAAGAATCTCTTCCGACTCCTCCTAATGAACGGAGTGCGAGTAATGTAAGTCTTGATCGCACGAACAGGACAAAGAAGAGGCCTCCGGCCATCTACAGCAGGGAGAGCCCGAATGCAGATGAGAGGAGGTACCGAATCAGGAAGTTGATTCTTAGCCTTTCAGAAAAGAGCAATCAGTAGTGAAGGTGTCACTGTTAGCCTCATTTCGGAAGAAGGCAGAATCAACAGATAGCGCAGGAAGCTCGCTGACTCGACGAGCAGAAGCAAACACTAGAAAAAAAGCCATCTTATAGGTGAGAAAACGCATGTCGGCCTCAGATAAAGGCTCGAATGGCGCCCCCCTCCAAACAGTGCAACACCCATGCCAAGTTCCACTTGGGTGTGAGATGCAAAACTCGAGGCCTCTTCAAAGAAAAGTGCCGAATAAGTTTGGAGAGAAAAAGATTACGACCGATGCACCGCTTTCCCACATAAGAGAAAGTATCAGACAGCATAGACCGATTGCCCTTAATCGTAGTAGGCTGGAGGCCCTTGGAGTCAAAAAGAAAAACCAGAAAATCCGCAATTTGAGCGATTGACGGATCACGGTAATTCACATTGTGATCTGCAAACCAGCGGCAGAAAACCTTCCACTTGGCGGCATAAGTCATGCCAGTGGAATGTCGCTGCGATGCAGAAATGCACTCCACTGATCGTCTCGAAAAACCTCTACGTCGGAGACTGGACCTGATAAAAGACAGGCGTGAAGGGACAGGCTCGCCAGGTTGTTGTGATACTTCCTGGGACGACCCTGTGAAAGAAGATCGCGACGTAGAGGTAGACGAATCGGTCGATCGGCCAATAGAGGCCGCAGCAGATTGATCCACACCCTCTGTGGAGACAGGGGTGTGATCAGAATGATCCTGCAACTGCAAGCACGAATCTTCGCTAATACTTGAGGAAGAATCGGTGCAGGAGGAAAGGCATAGCCGATCCAACCTGTCCAGTCCAGAGAGAGCGTCTACTGCAAATGCCAGAGGATCTGGACAAGGGGAGACAAAGGTCTCGACCTGATGATTCCAGCGAGTAGCGAAAAGGTCGACCTGAGGACGGCCCCACTGCTCGCAAATCGCCTGAAACACCGACCGATGTAGCATCCATTCGGTTGGAAGGACACTGTCGCGTCGGGACAGGGAGTCGGCTAGGACGTTGAGACGCCCGGGAATGTGTCGAATGGACACCCGAGAGTTCATATCCCGCGCCAACAGAAGAAGATCCAGAGACAGCCGATACATGGGAATCGAATGTGTGCCTCCTTGATTCCGTATGTAGGCCACTACTGTCGAATTGTCCAAAAGAAGTAGGACAACATGGTCCGACAGATGAGGGATCCAAAGCCGAAAACTCAACAGAAGAGCAAGGAGCTCCTTCTGGTTGATATGAAGGCCCACCTGCTCGCTGTCCCACTCTCCGTGAGTAGACAGGCCGAGAGGATCCAACGTCGCACCCCAGCCCCGATCGCTGGCATCTGCAGTAAGGATGCGATCGGCCAAAGGAAGATCCAACGGAACACCCTATGTAAGCCAGGGAATATCTGCCCAAGTGCATAGGTGACAAAGCAGAGACCGAGGAATAGTGAGTTCCAGGTCCAGCAGATCTACATTCGGACGCCAATGATCCAACAGAAAGTGTTGGAGAGGTCGGACAAACAAGCGACCAAGCGGAATGAGATCTGTCACCGAACCGCAAAGGCCCAGCATCCGAAGGAAAGTCCTGGCCGAGACCGAGGAAGATTGAAGCAGGTCCCGAGTCAAGGCGGAAAGAATCGTCGCCCGAGCTTGGGGGACCGACACTACATTGTGAAGAGTGTCGAAATCCATCCCCAAATGACGGAATCGCTGAGAAGGAAGAAGATCCAACTTCTCGCGATTGACTCTGAAACCCAGCGAAGCTAGCAGGCAAAGAAACTGCCGGACATCGAACTCCAGAACAGCAGCATCGTGGTGCCGTTGGAGGATGTCGTCTAGGTAGGCTGACGAAGTCACTGCCGACTGAGTGCGGTGGAAAGCAAGCACCTGTGACATCAGTCGGGTGAAGGCCCAAGGAGCCAGGTTCAAACCGAACGGGAGAGCTCTGAATTGAAAAACTCGATCCCGAAACGAGAACTGAAGGTATTTCCGTGACACCAGATGAATGGGTACATGGAAGTAGGCATCCTTCAGGTCGATACTGGCCGCAAAATCGCCCTGATGAACTGAACGTCGAACCGACCGGAAAGTCTTCATACTGAAACGAGGAGCTATTATGTACTCGTTCAGGATACTCAGATCGATGACAGGACGATATTGGCCGTTTTTCTTCGGCACCAAGAAAAGTCTCGAGTAAAACCCCGGTGAAAGGGTGTTCCTGACCACCTCGTTCGCCCCTTTGGTGAGGAGATTGTCGACCTCCTGCACCAGAAGGTCCCGGCGCAGAGAATCGGAAGGGACCTGAGTCGGAAGGGGCACCCGAGATAAACTGGGGTGCCGATGGAAGGACAGTCGCAGACCGGATTGAATGACGTCGAGGACCCAAGAGTCCGACGTTATCTCTGTCCAACGGTCGTAAAACAGCGACTGGAGGCGAAATCGAGGTGAGAACCTTCACTTGCGGCCTCGACGAGGCCCCCCGATAGGAGAAACCACCTCGGGAAGTGACAGAGTCCTGAGACTTTCCAGCCTGAGGCTGCCAGCAAGTCCAGCCACGTCGGCGCTTCTTATGAGCAGAAGGAGCAGACGTAGCCGAAGGCGTAGCCGACGAGGCAGACGCAGCAGCACGCTTGGCGGGCCTGGAACGACCCCCACCCGCAGCAGCAGGTTGGTCAAGCTGTCTCAGCAAAAGCTGGTCCTTCGAATGATGAAGAACTTCGCCACGAACAGCTTCCACGGAACCATGGAACAACTGAGGTCCCACCAAAGAGGCAGACCTCAGAACAGCACGTTGCTCAGAAGGAAGGGATGGTAAAGAATCCAACACCGCATCCCGGCGTGCCAGCTCCAAATTAGCCGTGTTACAGGCGTGAGCGTGTGTCAAGTTCATAAGAGCCTGTGACAAAACGCGAAAAGGCACCTGAGCGTCATCAAACTCCACTGGTGGAAAATATTCAGCCAGAGCAGCGACGACATGGTCCGCGAGAGATAACATACCCAGCATCTCTCGGGACAGGCCCACCATAGACTCAACTACCGACATCGGGAGAACTGCCGACTTAGGCTTAGGGAGGGAAGAAGAATCCTCATCCACAGTAGTCATCCCTTGGAAGACTGGTGGAGAGACGGAATCGTACACACGAAACCGCGATGGAGGCAGAAAGGCATCAGCTCTAGAAAACAAGGAACCCTTGAGGGCCTTAGAACGCATTTTGGCATCTAAGCCCTGGAAGGACTCAACAACCTGAGCCGATTGCAGAGGACGCAAAGCCCCGGAGCTAGAAGGCTCAACAGGGTTACGGCGCTCCACAGTGGACCGCAGCCGGACAGTCACAGAAGGCTGGTCGGAAGGTTGAACGTCCGGCAATAAGCCAAAGACGAAATCCAAAGCTTGCCCCAAGACTGACGAGGGGGGCCCATCACCTTCAAGATACTCGTCATCCTCCGTAGCAGAGGAGACGTAGCCCAACTTGGGCTGACCAGCAGAAACCTGTGAATACTGTGCAGTATCCACGGGGCCAGGCGAGACATCTCGGCGACCGACCAAAGGAGGTTGTGCCTCAGGAGGCACAGGGAGGCCAACTTGAGGGTTGCCAGAAAGCAACCGGGTGAGCGCCAAAACGGCCTGGCGCAGGTCACCCTGAGAATCCGTCGCAGCAGAATCGCCCGACGGAGTGTCCTCCCAATGGACCCTTCTGGTAGAAGAACCCAAATCCTCAGAAGAGACCGACGGTGAACGTCGATCGGCAGACAGAATAGGAGCACGGTGAGAAGACACCGGAGGATAGTCCCGATTGTGGCGCCCAGGGGCCATCACTGACCTCAGCGAAACAGGTCCTGCCTGCAAATCCTCTAAAGAGACCGACGGCGTACGTCGATCGGTAGCTGGACCTAGGACACGGTGAGAAGACACCGGAGGATTGTCCCAAGAATGACAGGAACCTGTCATTGGCCTCTGCGCAGCAGACGGCCCCAACTGCCTATCCTCTGAGACCGACGGCAAGCATCGATCGACAACCAGACCCAGAACACAGTGAGGAATAGCTAACAGGGGCTGTCACTGACCGCTGCCGAAGAGCAGGCCCTGGATGCCAATGTCCCAACACCATCCCGCTAGGCGGCACACTAGCAGGGGAAGGTGGTACGATAAACGATTCACTCGTGGGACGAGGAATCGCTGCCGAAGCGACCGGCCAGCTCAACCGACTAGGAGCAAACCTAGCCAGATGAGACAAGAGCAGACAGCAAACCCGCACAGCCCCGCCGCGAGGCTGAGAACACACAGACACACCAGCAGATACAGCCTCGGTCCCCCGAGACTGTAAATCATCCCCAGAGGAGATGGAAGAGCCACTATCAGACAGAATAGGATCTGGAGTAGCAACTTCCTCAACAACGGTCGACGGTGTAGGAGCCAGATCGGAGAGGGTTACCGAGCTGACCTCGGAAAAGCTCTCAACGAAAACAGACGCCTCAATAGTGACATCAGAAGACAAAGAGACAACGGTCTCCTCGTCAGGTATCACTGAACTAACACCGCCAACAGTTGCAGAGGAACTCGCCACAGAAGGCAGATCCGAATCCTGTGCGACAGAGTCACCACGTGCACCAGCAGAAATGTCTGCTACGGCACGGCTAACCTTACCCCGAGAACGAGGGGTTCTAGCTCTGGAAAGAACCACCTTGTTCACAGAAGCCCAGAATTTAGAGGACCAAACCCCACAAATACCACATGATTGCGTCTGAGTGCAATTGTTGCAAGTGACACATGTGGCATGAGAATCGTCCACATGTTTCACCTGCAAACAAGAGGTACAAGGAATAGTCTTAGGCATGAAATCAAAATAATAAGCTTCCCGCCGACGGAAAACAGTACTAAGGTCGTGTTCATAATAATAATTTCGTAGCTTGATAAAAGGATACAATCCACTAGCACACTAAATATGTAGAATAAGTTGTTCACGAAGAATAAACAGCATAATTAGCACGAGTCACAAAAATTTCTGACCATGTACAATGGCGGAAAACACGAGTCACAAAAATTTCTGACCATGTACAATGGCGGAAAATAAAGGAATTGACGTCACGCAGGGTATTTTTTGTTTTTAAAAATTTGATTAGCAGTTTCCATCTTGGTTTCAAAAAGTGATGATAAATAGTGAATATAAGGCAAATATGAAAGAAAAATGGTTAGCATTTAGCTATTTTTGACTAGCATTTTGCGATGCGCAGGGTATTTTTTGTTTTTAAAAATTTGATTAGCAGTTTCCATCTTGGTTTCAAAAAGTGAGGATAAATAGTGAATATAAGGCAAATATGAAAGAAAAATGGTTAGCATTTAGCTATTTTTGACTAGCATTTTGCGATTGCGAATCCAGTCATCAAATACCCTGTCACGGTTGCTGCGCATGCGCTCGGTAGACACAAGAGGTGTGCTGAGAGAGTACCTGTAATTTCGAGCGGTGGTCTCGCTCGACCCTTTTTTCGATCTTTTTCGTGCTTTTGCACTCTAGTACTTTTCCAACTCGTTTGGAAAAGATTCTAAAAGCTTGAGTTAGTTCCGAAGTAGGGCTTGCACTTATGTTACAGCCAATTGTAAACAACTGTGAGTAGGTTGAAAAGAAATAATGTTTTTAGAGGCATTTTATTTGTTTGAATTTACATGAAAATGGTCTAGATGACCATTTTCATGTAAATTTCAAGAAATGAAACATTTGCAGTTGGGAAAGAAATAAACTTAAAATTTATAAATTTAAAAATCCACTGAAAAATCAATCCAGGAGGAGGACATTGAAACATTAAAAGGCATTTTAAAGGTATTTCGTAGTTTTGAGGGGGGGGGGGGGGGGGGGGGGGGGGGGGCGATGTTATATAGCCCCTATATTATATTGATATTTTTTTCTGCATTTTCTGACTGGTCTGACTCATTTGCACTGAGAGACCTTTGTTTACATCTTTGTTACACGAATATATTGTACATATAGCTGTTGATTGTTTAAGTAGGTTAAGTATGACAGAATCACCTAGAAACTGTTAGAAGCTTGTAGAATTTTCATCTTCTGGAACATTCTGTTAACTATATAAAGGTTTGTCAACAGAATTCAGACACACATTTTTAGAAAGCCATTTCAGAAAGACTCACTTCGGTTGTTTCCATTGGAGATTATTATTGTTTTGGAACAGTGCATTTATTATAGAAGCAGTGCTTCTTTGTGATTTTGCAAGATTGATTCCAAAAGAGAATTTTGAAGAGAATCTATTCGTCTTGGAAAAGAGAATTTATACTTTCTGTGAAACAGAATAATATTTTGTGAAAAGCCAGGATTCTACTGGATTATTTGGAAATTACCTGTGACGCCCATACTTCTTGGAATTTTTACTCCATTTGAATTTTGCAGAGCATTTTATTCTAATTTTTTTATTGGAGACTGCTGAAATTACTAAGCGAAAATTTTATTACAACTCTACGAAATACTGTTTCTGAAGAGACATTCTTGGATTTAAAACTACCAGCTGTAACTTTCTTCACAAGATTCTTCACCACTGGATTACTGGATTCTGTCAAACTACTTTGGACTAATTCAATAATTGATAAGTACCAGTTTTTTTTTTTCTGTAAACCAATTAGTGGAGATCTTTGTATCATTTTTTTAAATTTTTTTTAATGAAATTTCAGAATAATTGAATTCATAGTTATTGTTGCTGATTCTCAGATTTCTTTGTTACCAATATCAATAATATTTCCATACCATAATAACAGGGACTGCCTTTTCCTCATACTTTTCCTGATATTTTCAAGGCTTGCGCAAAATTCCATACTTTTTCAACAACTTCAATAAGGCACAAGAACCCTGAAAATAAATTTCAAACTAGTTAAAAGAGATAAATATGTTTCAAAAAATGAAAAAGGATAGAAAGGTAAATCAGCTGTAAAAGGAAATCTTATTTGAATTTCTGAACTTTTCAACTGCACCATGACAAGTGCAAAATCTAAATGTACCGACTGGCATTTTCAGGACAGCAATCTATTTGCTCTCCTTAAAAAATTTTACACCAAAAACTAGCTCTCCTGGCCTGGGAAAATAATGATTACCGTAATGGCATATTCCTGAACCCATATCTTTTCAGATCTCCGCTATGTTAGTGGTCTATGTAAGACAGTCACACTGCCCCTCCAACACCTCTGGGCCTTACCGAGACTACCTTGTTAGCCGCACCAAATAAAATGAACAAAGCACACTAGGCAGAATTCATTTATAGTAAAACATTCTGCCACTTTTGCCATTTTGTAAGCTTTAGAGCTAATCGCTCCCCAAGAACATACTGGGGGAGAGAGATTTTCAGCACATGTGATTTTTTAAGAATGCCAGGCCTGTGTACCTAGAACACCATGTTAAGTTTGCACAAAACATGTGTTATCACTGTCTCAGCCGGGGGCATTCAGTGTCTTCAAATTGAAAATCTGAACATGCATTCATCATAAACAGTGACAACATTCACAACTGTGATTCAATTAATTTGGTTTTAAAATCACTATCGGCATCTATTGGTATTGCATGACTTCATCATAGGTATGAATTAAGTTTAATCATCTATACCGACATGCTATGCACTTCAGGGGACTTCCACCATCCAAGATACTGGTTACCTACTTAGTAGCCCCATTTCACCAGTAAACAGTGGTGTACCACAGTCAACATAGATACAATGAAAGTGTCAATGACACTGTAGCTTAACTTGTGTGTTGTGTTTGATGAAAAGGATAATGTTCAATGTTTATGAAAGGATTATGAAATAAGACAAGAATGGTGATAATTGGGAATATGTTCATTTCTGTTCCTTGTATGCGATGTTTTTGATAAAAATAATATGAGGTGTACACTGTACTAAAGAGCTGAGGGGTGGGTTAATATGACCTCACAGTTAATGTGCAGGGATTGATATAAGCTTCATACACCGTAACCTTAAAATAGGTTACGGTGCGCCTTGCATACCGTAACCTGTAGGTTTCTGTAGTGTAGATATAAGGTCAATTATTAAGGTAATCAGTTTCCTCTCGTAACCTAATATAGGTCTCAAGTTTATAGAAACACGTAACCTCCCCCATAACCTAACCTATAGGTTACGGCTTATGTCGGACCCTGTATGTGGCCCTCAGTTAACATATATCAACGAAAGTTACAAAGTTACAGTGAAATTATTCCAAAACGAGTCATCCTATCAAGTTATATTGAAATCCCTTCATAAATATGGCCTGTAGACTGCTAAAGCTTTTCAGGCTTTGGGCCCCTGTAACCGTCAGTTTCCCAATTGCGTCCAAAGGGGACGTTCTCATCTAGACATTATATGAAGTCAACCTACCAAGTTACAATGAAATCCCTTCATAAATATGACCTGTAGACTGTGCTAAAGGTTTTTGGGCTTCGGGCTCCAGCAGCAATCATGATTGAATGATCGAAACCAAAAGGGGACATTCTCATCTGGGCATTATCTGGAGTGATTCTACGAAGTTACAATGAAATCCCTTCATAACTAGGAAGTGTTTTAGCACACTAAAACATGTCTCCCCTTCCTTTTGAGGTCAGAGGTCAAGGTCACATGCAGTTCATCAAGGTAGCGGACATGCGGTTTCATGGCGACACATCCACATGTATAAAAAAAAAAATTCTGGTCCGGACAATTACTCCCTATTTAAAGTACATAAATTTGACCTTGAGGTCAAGGTCACATGAAGGTCATGATGACATGTAGTCTCATTGTGATACATCCACATGTCAATCATCTTAGTCCTGGGTCAAAAAACAAGAAAGTTCAGATCTGAACAATTATTCCCTATTTGAAGTACATAAATTTGACCTTTAGGTCAGAGGTCAAGGTCACATTCAGTTCATCAAGGTAGCGGACATGCAGTTTCATGGTGACACATCCACATGTCCAAAAAAAAAAATCTGGTCTGGACAATTACTCCCTATTTAAAGTACATAAATTTGACCTTGAGGTCAAGGTCACATGAAGATCATGATTACATGTGACATGCGGTCTAATTGCGATACATCCACATGTCAAATATCCAAGTCCTAGGACAATGAAAGTGTCAATGACACTGTAGCTCAACTTGACAAACTTGAAATTGGTAAGTTATAAATGAAATGGCAAAATTGAAGATCATTGGGACCAATGTCAGTTTTTTTGCCAGTGGCAACATTTTTTGACAGAAACCGAAGAAAATCGATAGCTCCCATCTAGAGGTCTCCCCAAACAAGCATGCCAGGTTTCAAAGCAATCCGATCATAAATGTGCCCTGTAGGGTGTACAAAAGGGAAATATTGTGGTCTGACTAGACTAAATTCTAAGAACGTTGGCCGTGGCAGCATTTTTTGACGGAAATGGAAGAAAATCGATAGCTCCCATCTAGATGGCACCCCAAACAAGCATGCCAGGTTTCAAAGCAATCTGATCATAAATGTACCCTGTAGGATGTACAAAAGGGAAATATTGAGGTCTGACTAGACTAAATTCTAAGAACGTTGGCCGTGGCAACATTTTTTGACGGAAATGGAAGAAAATCGATAGCTCCCATCTAGATGGCACCCCAAACAAGCATGCCAGGTTTCAAAGCAATCCGATCATAAATGTACCCTGTAGGAAGTGTGAAAGGGAAATATTGAGTCTTCTGACTAAACTAAGTTCTAAGAACGTTGGCCGCGGCAACATTTTTTGACAGAAATTGAAGAAAATCGATAGCTCCCATCTAGAGGTCTCCCCAAACAAGCATACCAGGTTTCAAAGCAATCTGATCGTAAATGTACCCTGTAGGGTGTGCCAAAGGGAAATATTGAGGTCTGACTAAACTAAGTTCTACGAACGTTGGCCGTGGCAACATTTTTTGCCGGAAATTGAAGAAAATCGATAGCTCCCATCTAGAGGTCACCCCAAACAAGCATAAGAAGTTTCAAAGTAATCTGATCATAAATGCGACCTGTGAGGTGTGCCAAAGAAAATTGTGGACGTACGTACTAACGTACTAACATACTAACGTACTAACGTACGTACGTATGTACGTACGTACGCCGACGGACGAGAAGTGATGGCAATAGCTCAGCTTGACTTTGTCAAGTTGAGCTAAAAAACGAAAAAGTTCCGGTCTGGATAATTATTCCCTATCTGGAGTACATAAATTTGACCTTAAGGTCAGAGGTCAAGGTCACATGTAGGACATCGAGGTAGACATGCAGTCTCATGGTGACACATCCACATGTCAAATAACCAAGTCCTAGATCAAAAAACAAATTTTGGTCTGGACAATTACTCCCTATTTGAAGTACATAAATTTGACCTTGAGGTCAAGGTCACATGAAGGTCACAACATGCGGTCCCATGGTGACACATCCACATGTCAAATAACCAAGTCCTAGGTCAAAAAACAAAAATTCTGGTCTGGACAATTACTCCCTATTTGAAGTACATAAATTTGACCTTGAGGTCAAGGTCACATGATGGTCACAATGGTATGCGACACACCGGCTCATGGTGATACATCCACGTGCCAAATATCTAAGGCCTGGCTCAAAAGACAAACAAGTTTTGGTCTGGACAAAATTTCCTTGAAAAAAAGCACAAATCTGACCTTCACATCAAAGGTCAAGGTCACATGAAGGTCACAATGGTACGCTACACACCGGATCATGGTGATACATCCACATGCCAAATATCTAAAGCCTGACTCCAAACAAAAAAGTTCTGGTCCAGACAGTTTCCCTAAAAAAGCGCATAAATCTGACCCTCAGGTCAAAGGTCAAGGTCACATGAAGGTCACTATGGTACACTGCACACCGGTTTATGGTGATACATCCACATGCCAAGTATCTAAGGTGTAGGTCAAAAGACAAAAAAGTTATGGCCCGGACAAAGTGTGTGTGATGTTTCCCTTAAAAAAAACACAAATCTGACCTTCAGGTCAAAGGTCAAGGTCACATGAAGGTCACTATGGTACACTGCACACCAGCTCATGGTGATACATCCACATGCCAAGTATCTAAGATGTAGGTCAAAAGACAAAGTTATGGCCCGGACAAAGTTTGTATGAGGAGGAGAAGAATATGCACTAAAACATATGTCTCCCTTCTGGGGAGGGGAGACATAAATATGGCCTGTAGACTGCGCTCAAGGTTTTCCGGCTTCGGGCCCCTGAAGCCGTCACAGTAGACCAATCACGACCAAAAGGGGATGTCATCATCTAGGCATTATATGGAGTCAACCTAACAGGTTACAATGAAATCCTTCCATAAATATGAACTATAGACTATGCTAAAGGTTTTGGGCTTGGGCAGCCATCATGGTTGAATGATCGCAACCAAAGGGGACAATCTCATCTGGGCATCAACTGGAGTGATCCTACAAAGTTACAATGAAATCCCTTCATAATGAAAGTGTCAATGACACTGTAGCTCAACTTGTCAAGACAATTTCATGTATAGTATGTGACACAGCAATGACAAACATTTAGGTAATGACCTGATAACAAAGGTACATATAAAGTATTGTAACGGTCTTACATAAATACTGACCGTTGCCTGTAACAAATGTTATAGGTAATGTATTGTAAAGGTGGGTGACAGTCAGATGCTAAACTAGAAAAGAAATCTTTGGAGTCCCAGAGTGGGTCTGACTGAACCCAAACATATTTGTTCTCATAGCAGTGATAACAAAGGCACCCCAAAACACACTTGTTCCTGTCCCAAGGTGAAAACAAAGGTACCCAAGAAGTTTTGTGAAGATCAGTTCATAAATACGAGCTGTATAGAAGTTGACAAAAAACTGATTGGACCTAATTTCAGTACAAAATGGCCACTGGAGGCCATCTTGAATTTTGAACCGCACCTAGAAACACACATTCTCATCCCTATGTGATAAAGGTACCCAAGAAGTTTTGTGAAGATCGGTTCATAAATACAGCCTCTACCCTGAGCCGTATTGACATGTGTGCTTACATTGTGTAAGTAGCACTGAATAAATCAAAGTTCATCTAATTTGCATAATTTCTGCACGAAAAAAAAAACCCTTACAATATGTGATGTATTCCATGTTACTAAACATTCATACAAAAATTTAATCAAATCAGAACTTTCATACAGAAGTTCTGTACAAAAGACTGATTGCACGTAATTTTGGTTCAAAATGGCTGCTGGTGGCCATCTTGAATTTCGGACCACACCCAAAAACACTCACTCTCATCCCACAGTGATAACAAAGGTACCCAAGAAGTTTTGTAAAGATTGGTTCCTAAATATGGCCTCTAGCCTGAGCCGTATAGAAGTTGTGTACAAAAAAAACCGATTAGACCTAATTTCGGTACAAAATGGCCACTGGCAGACATCTTGAATTTTAGACCGCACCCGGAAACACTCGTTCTCGTCCCAAGGCGATAACAAAGGTATCCAAGACATTTCGTGAAAATCAGTTCATAAATACAGACTCTAGCCCGAGCAGTATTGACATGTGTACTTACTGTGTGTAAGTCGCACTGAAAAAAATCAAAGTTCATCTAATTTGCATAATTTCTGCACGAGAAAAAAACCCGTATTATATGTGATGTATCCCATGGTACTAAACATTCACACAAAAAATTATTCAAATCAGTGCTTTCATATGGAAGTTCTGTGCAAAAATCTGATTGCATGTAATTTTGTACAAAGTTCTGTGCAAAAATCTGATTGCATGTAATTTTGTACAAAATGGCTGCCATCGGCCATCTTGAATTTCGGACCGGGAACAAAAACACTCGTTCTCGTCCCACGGTGATACCAAAGGTACCCAAGAAGTTTCGTAAAGATCAGTTCATAAATACGGCCTCTAGCCCAAGCCGTATTGGCATTTGCACTTACAGTGCTGAAAGTAACACCAAAAAACATCTAAATTAGTCTAATTTGCACAATTTACGCAGGAGAAAAAACCCTTATTATATGTGATGTATCCCATGGTACTAAACATTCATGCAAAAAATTATTCAAATCAGAGCTTTCATTTGGAAGTTCTGTACAAAAAACAGTTTTCTGCATCGTCGGTACAAAATGGCGGCTGGCAGCCATCTTGAATTTCGGACCGCACCCAAAAACACTCGTTCTCGTCCCACGGTCATAACAAAGGTACCCAAGAAGTTTCATAAAGATCGGTTCATAAATACGGCCTCTAGCCCGAGCCGTATCGAATTGCTGACGTACGGGCAGACGGACGACGGGCCATGACAAAAGCTCAAATTTGGCTTTGCCAAAGTTGAGCTAAAAATGACCTGCAGACTGTGCTCAAGGTTTTCGGGCTTCGGGCACCTGTAGCCATCACAGTTGACCAATCACGACAAAAAGGGGATGTCATCTAGGCATTATACGGAGTCATTCAACCTAACAGGTTACAATGAAATCCTTCCATAAATATGACCTTTTGCCTATGCTAAAGGTTTTTGGGCTCGGGCACCCATCAAGGCTGAATGATCGCGATCAAAATGGGACGTTCTCATCTAGTCATTATTTGGAGTCATCCTACCAAGTTACAATGAAATCCCTTCATAAATATGACCTGTAGACTGTGCTAAAGGTTTTCGGGCTTGGGGGCCCCTGTAGCCGACACAGTTGCCCAATCACATCCAAAAGGGGACCTTCTCATCTAGACATATGAAGTCAACCCACCAAGTTACAATGAAATTCCTCAATAAACATGACCTGTAGACTGTGTTAAAGGTTTTCGGGTTTTGGGCTTTGGCAGTTGAAACGGTTGGCAGATCATACACAAATGGGGAAATTCTCATCTAGACATCAGGAGTCATCCTACCAGGTTACAATGAAATCCCTCCATATTAAACATGCCCTGAAGACTGTGCTAAAAGTTTTTGGGTTTTGAGCTTGGGCAGCCATCATGGTTGACAGATCATGCCCAAAAGGGGACGTTCTCATCTAGACATTATACAGAGGCATCCTACGAAGTTACAATGAAATCCCTTTATAAATACGACCTGTAGACTGTGCTAATGGTTTTCGGGTTTTGGGGTCAGGCAGCCATACCAGCTGACCGATTGCGACCAAAAGGGGGGGGGGGGGGGGGGGAGGGGGACGTTCTCATCTATTTTGTGACGATCAGACAAGAACTACTGGGTGTAGCCTGTGCTAAAGGAAAATGTGAACAGACTAACAGACGTCCGCATGCGTGATGGCAATAGCTTATCTTGACTGTCAACTTAAGCTAAAGATAGATAAATAATGGGAGGGGAATGTCTGTTGGGGTGAATTATTTATTTATTGGTGTTTAAGGTCACATATTTTTGCACAATGGCTAATCATGACCACAACATGAGTATCAACTCAAGACCAGGGGTGTGCGTTAAGCCATGTTGCCCATTTTAGAGAGGGTTTGCACCTCCCAAGCATTGGTGACTGGGTTCTATTTTACCAGTAAAACAGAGCCTGTTTACCGCAGTGAACAGGCACTGCTTCACTTCCCGGGGTTCCCACGGGGATGCTGGGGTGAATCATCTAGTTCCTAAGGGCACAGCATTTTCTGGCTTGCTGTTTTTGTCACAATCAAATCAGAAGTCAAAAAGGCACAGCTAAAATTAATCAGTTGCTCCTTTGTTATTCATAGAACTTTGTCTTAATTTACATGAAAAAACATGACCAACGTACATGTATTAACATTCATGTATACCGGTAATTGGTTAATGGCCATCACAGTGGGAGATATCTTTGCCGAGGGCACCAAATGTGTCAGTCATACAGAGTAATGGAACAGTAAAACATACTGAATATTCCGAAGTTAGATTACTACAGCTATAATAAGAAATTTAGTAAGAAATTTTAATTTCATGAACAGCGAAAGGGATTCCGAATGTATATTAAAATTTCCATCCAATTTATATGAAAACGTAATTTTCCATACCTTTTCTGGGCCAGGAAAATGTTTTAAACAAGTGGTTCACTCGGAAGTGACTATGCCCCCTACGTGGCAATGGCCGACCTTGAAATGAGACCTTGACCTTACAGACCTGGCTGTGGTGTGACACATCCACCCGTTGTCCTTTATAATTGGGCGAAGTTAGTTGATTGTAGCCCTAATAGTTTTGGAGTTATGGTTGAGACAAGATTTGTGACCCTGAACATATGAAGGTCAATTGTGACCTTCACCTTGCAGATGCGGCAGAAACTATTATACGCGAACCTTCTGACTGTCCTTAACATTTGTAAAAAGTTTAACAATTGTACTATGATTCGTTTCTGAGTTATGGCCGAGACACGAATATTGACCCAATTTTAGTGTGACCTTGACCTTGAAGGTACGAACCTGGCTGTTGTGTGCGACATCCTCCCATGGTCCTTTATAATTGTGTGAAGTTTGATGACTGTGGCCCTAACAGTTTTCGAGTTATTGGCTCGGACACACACACTTCAATCACTATATGCCACCCGACTTGAGTCCATACTTTTTCCAGACAAGCGTATGAGCCCTGATGCTCACTGCTGCCCATGCAGAGAACGAAACTGCAGTGCACTCGACTGATGGCAGTTTGTTACATTTATTTGCAACGTGAAAGTCCAAATGGCGGAAATAACGGTTCACTGATCATTTCAACACCTTAATCCTTTCAAGTTACATTGAGTACACGTCATTGTAAATTGACAAATATGTATTGCTGCTTTGACTATGCTTGCATCAGCGAAACAATTTTAACACTTCACAGTCAAATAATATTGCCCCCCCCCCCCCCCCCCCCCCAAACCGTAAACTCTGGGTATAGCGCTTATCTGGTTGATAGCTTTTCCAACTGGCTTTGGCGATAACCGTTTCAGCACTACATTGCAGATTGCAGGCAGTCAATATTGCAATAAAAGTTTCTTCACTGGAGTTGAACATCAACGGACTTGGCCAGTCGATGTTCCTAAGTACACCAATTCAAAGGTCTGGTTACACAAAAAAGGAAACATCACCGTTTCAGACGGGGGCATTCATTGTCTTCAAATTGAAAATCTGAACATGCATTCATCATAAACAGTGACTTGTGATTATAATTCACTAATTTCGTTCCAAAAAACATACATCAGTTTTTGTAACCAAGAAATTGAATTAAAAATAATCAACCTGGAAATTTAGTTTTTAGTTGAGTACATCAATTCCCCGCAGTTAAATTTTTAAACCAGTGCTGGAAATGAACAAAAAGTGACAGGTGCAGTTTTACGCTCCTGTGAAATCAGATGGGAGTAACTTGCCGACGTAAAATGTTGGTATATGAATTTTGAGGGAATACTTTCACCAAACACCAGAAACTGTCTCATTTCCAAGACTGTTAAACTAACAACCCAGTTGAGTTCAGAAATTATAAGAGGTAGTGCTGAAACGATGAATGGATGAACTGGTACCGTAACCATGACAAGCTTCTTCTGAAGCTTACAATTTTCTTAACTCATTAAAGGCTCACTTAGGACAGATGTGTGTACATTCTAAAAAGTTCAGGTATTGACAGGTATTTCATGCTTACTCAAAAGTTGCAAAGAACAGGCTTTTAGATTGACTAATTTGGGCAACATGGCAAACAATCGGAACGGAAAGAGTCATCCTTTTGTTTTCTGCCAACACCTTTTCAATTTTTTTCTGCTTAAAAACAGCCCCCCCCCCCCCACCCCCAACACACCCCTTTTATTGACTTGCCATCTTGAGCTTTTGTTATGCACAAAGCAAAGTACATAATTCAAAATTCTACAGATACAAAAAGATGTCGAGCTCCAGATAACAAGCAGATAAGAGTTTGCAAAGCGGAAAGCAATCTGTCAATTGATATTCGACACAGATTGCGTTTTTTTTTTACTGATTTTTTTCAACCCGGGTATTAATTGCGTTCTACTATTTTGAAGAGTAGGTGCTAAACCATACTGTGTGCTTTGGGAAATTCTTCCAAACTACCGCAAAAAATGGCAAAATATTTTTAATACACCACAGAATTTGAAAACAATTAGCACTGGGCACAGCATTTACAGCTGCAATTTCAGAACTTCAAGACCTGCTTGTGCCTAAAATATTTTAGATCTGAGAATTATAATCTTGGAACTGTACGTGATGATTTTAGTGTTCAACCGATTACTAAAAATGGTCGCTGACCGATTAACGGTATTGGTATGCACAATCAGTCGATTCTGATTGTAATAACGTTCACTATTTGACAGTCGAGGCTTGAAAGAACTACATGAAACTTAACATTTTTCACACTGTCAAACTTCGTTTACTGGGTTGTAGTAAAATTACCAGTCATGCACACTTGGGTTGTAAATGTGGCTCTCAGAGCCACGTTTACCACCCAAGTGCGTGTGACTGGCAATTTTACTGTGACCTGAGTCGATGGGGTGAAACCTTCACTTTTCCGGTATGAACTAGCAAGTGCCATAAGTACGCTCAATTGTAAGCTTTACATGTCATTGAACTTGTAAATACCGTAAAGCAGCATCTGGAGAGATTAAGAATACACATTGTGGTTTTTCAACTTTACTGAATGGTATCATTGACATCATTTCACATTAACAATTGAACAACTGCAGAAGATAAAATGCGGTTAATGAATCATCACTGAATGCTTGTCAACAATTGGTTGAACCGATGCTCCAGGAGCCGTTGCCGTTATCAGATTGCACCCAATCGGCTGATTGTGGCAGCCGTTTCCGATTATTGTTAACACTTAATGATTAAAAGATTGGTCTCTGACAATGAACTTCAGATTTGGTGACTGTCAAGCATCTTGTGTTTGATCTGGATAAGCTCATCATTAGAACACTGTCATTCAGAATATAATACACGCAGAAGGGCTGAGATATGAAACAGTGATTGCCCACTATTTGCAATTATGTACTGCATTTTTCATTCCATGTGTCGAAATAACTTTAGATTGATGTATTTATTAAATAGTCCAATACACAGCAATGACAAAGGGTAAACATACGGGAGTGCTGCACCAGGCTTGTCATTTTGAGGCAGGCGATCACCCCGGGCCGTCCACCTGAGTTCAAAATTCGGTAAACGTCCGCCCAACCCCGATTTCTGCGGCCCATTAATTCAGTCGAAAGTGCCTCAAAATCGGCTACTTCCAACTGCAATTTTCGCGGACTGAAGGAGGTACATGAAACAAAAGTGCAGTTTGTAGTGTGTCGTCAACGCAGTCACCCAGAGACAGTAAATAACTTTTCAAATATACATTACGTGATACATCATAATTACACAAACCATGTACAGTACGTGGAGTGTATTATCACTAAGTCACCCGCAGAGTGTAGATTCCACCCAAGCAATAAATTGCAAATTTGATGCAAAGCATTGCAAGCACAGGTGAAGTTTCAACCAATGGACCTCCGGGTTAAACCCGGAGGTAAGGCTTCCACGTTTACACGTGTAAACGTGAACGTTTCGTTTATGGGCATTAAACGTTTACAGTTCTGGTAAACGTGTACACAGAAAAAAAAATCCAACTTTGCAATGCAATATTTTGGTAATGCTTCAGAAAAACTGTGTACTGGTTCCGACTAGCGCCGCCGCCACAGTAACCGAACGAAATCATCTTCAAATCATGTGATATCATATGTGACACAGTCACGTGAGCTGCATGGCACGTGCTTATCTTTGGTGTTTCCTTCGAAACATGTGTGGGATGTTTTAGTTTATTCGGATTTACATGTATATTCCCAAAGTGATACACAATTGTTCTCGATGATTTCGTTCACTTGACATGGATTATTAATTTATTATTCACACATGGGATAATCTTAGGATCGATTTATGGAGTTTGACAGACAGACTGGCAATTGCATGTTTGAAAATTTGGATTCCCCTGCATGGTTTGTAGACTTTGTTTATTTTTGCGACATTGCATTCCACTCTCAAGTCCGGTATTGTCACTATTGTGTGCCATGGCAACTCGCTCCAACATAATTACTGTTTGAAAAAACACAAGGAATTTCACCCCGAACCCACCAGAATGAGCTCAGAGGCCCCGATAAATTTCAAAATTTACCTGGGGGAACCATAGACCGAGCGACTTTGCCTTCGGCATGTGCATGCTGTGATCGTTCGTCTACGTCGTTTTTGGACGAACTGTAAATCGGCTGTCTCAATAACATAAATTGTATGCCCTGTACGCAAAGATATGATGAACTTACTGTGTATTATTACACACTTCTATCAAATATTGACTACTTGCATTGTTACTGTTAGTACGTGTAAACGTTTCCGTTTCGTTTACAGACAGTCGTTTAAACGTTTACAATTTTGTCTAAACGTGGAAGCCTTACCCGGAGGTCCATTGGGCCTAAAAAAGATATGCGTTTGTTTCCGCTACTGGGATGAAAAAAAAAATAGGGTCGGTAGGTCGGAAAATGTTTTTATTTTTTTTTCCAAAATGCAGTTCCCTTAACTCAGTTTATAACTTTTTCAACATAAAATAGGCCTCGGTGTAGTGCCGTGCGATTTTACCGTATACCAACTATAATCTGTAAAATTGTCAATACCGTCACAGATACTGGTAAATTAAATCATATTCGGTACCTGAAAAAGTTGGGTTTATCCCGGCGAGGCGGTATACAAATTTCAACTTGCTTTAAATTAATGTCTTGGTTTACAAGAAGTGATTTTACTTCACTAGTGTGGATTGATGTTGGTTTAAATTTGGGTTGTTTCCCTTTTTACCGCCCTGTCTGCCCTTGCAGACCATGAAACATTTATGTATTACTTTTCTTCAACTGTTCAAGTGCTTTGTCTCAACAGTGACCATTATTACGCAAGTGATTGAATATTGTTTACATCTAATTTACACATGAACTGTATTCCAGTAAGCATGCATAGTTAATCATATTATACGTTTCAACCAATGACATGCCTGCTATTTAAAACCTGGAAAACTTCCTTGTGAAATACCAAGGGATTCCCTTTAAATTTACACATGCACTTTTATTGACTGGCTGTTTGCACACGCTAACGTCACGATAGCATCATGCGTTCAAAATGGTGTGCTCAAAACTCAAAAGTGTATCATACAAGACCAAAGCACGGAACTTTATTGTCTTCAAATAAACAAAAGCAAAAGCAAGTCATTTGTGCTTTCTTAGCCAAGACAAATACTATGTTACTTAACCAGTCCATTACCACAATCACTTAATAAGGCAATTTATTTCAAGTGTCGAGGTGTGCTAATTTTAATACTTCTTGACCTTGTGTCGTGATAAAGTGAGACATGCGAACACGCAATTCAGAATAAGAGGATAGCTAAATTTTGTATTAGGAAGATGTTCCGTGGCTCGACTGGCTTTTATATTACAGGGTTCCCCCCAGGTTAAAATCTTTGAAATTCAAGGCCATTCCAGGCCATTTCTCGGCAATTTTTGTGGATTTTCAAGGCCCCCATTTATGAAATTCAAGGCTTTTCAAGGCCAAGGCTGGCAAAGTACCCCAAATTATCAGATAACGACTAAAAACTTTCTCTTATATTTCCCTTTGTTGGTAATTCTAACACTTGACATCATTTCTTGGAAAACTCTTTCTGAAAGCTATCCAAGCAATGATATCACTGATTAAAATTAGTGAGCCTGAGAGACATTGTCTTGTGTTTATCCTTCAACTACAGTGTAATTACCAAGTGGCACAATAGCTATGTCTCTTGTACATGTACCGCTATTCTAACTGAATACTTACTGAATGCAAATGAATTGATATCATCCTTTCTCCCAATGAGTAAACTACATGTTACAAGTAAATGACACATTTCGTAACCCACAATGTCTCCGGAAATGTCATTCGAAAAGCAAACTGTAATTCCGTTGTGGGGAAGTGTACCTTCCAACAAGCTTGGATTAAATCAACTGCATACTATAACTGGTTACTGCCTGTTCCAGTTGAACGGTATTCAGCTAAATGCAGTAAGTGTCGAAAAGTTTTTAATGTTTCATACATGGGCGAATCATCCTTAAAACCGCACGTTAACATTTGAGGTGAATAAGACAATAACACTTTCATTTGGAAATCCAAACTCGGAATTCACCGTGATGGCGACTGCCCGTGCCAGGACTTTAAGATGTGGCAAATTCATCAGACATACATGCTTCAGAAATACTCAAATAGTTCAACTGAACAATCATCCATTTGTAATATTTTGAATATGAATAAATTATCCACGCACCTGCGCTCAGCATTCGAACAGGCAGAATTTACAATAAATCTTCCCAATGACTTAAATATACACCCATTGTGCTCGCCCACATCAATAGCAACCATTCACAATGTTTGATTCAAAGGATTTCAGTGTCACATCACTACAAAGTTCTATCAATAATGCACGCATTGGCACTGCCGTAAATACTCCAAAATATGACCAGATTAATAAACCACACAGTTACATTTGCTGTAAATGCCGTAAAATATGGTCGGATTAAATTACGCATCACAAAATTCTCAGATTTTCCAGGCTTTTCAAGGCTCCCATTGGAAATTCAAGGCTTTCAAGGCCTTGAATAACCTTTTGACGAATTCCAGGCTTTTCCATGTTTTCAAGGCCTCGCGGGAACCTGATATAAAATAGTGTCTCTTTTTTTATAAAATCTTAATTTTTTGACGATCAATGTGTGTGGCGCAATTTAGAAAGTGGCAAAAATGCCACCTTTTTTCCCCTTTTTTGCGATTTCAATAAAATGCTAGACTCTGTGGTTTGAAATAGGGCCGACCGGGTTAGCGAAAACAAACGTTTAATTTTTTAGGCCTTGGCTAAAACATTTTTTTTTTGTCCATGTATAAAATTTGAAAGTTTTAGTTTGGGTGATAACTCCACTCCGTGGGTATTTAGTTAAAATCCCTCTTCATATACTGTACCTTAAAATGATATTAGTTATCTACCCATCAGGCTGAAACAAAATGGCCCCCCGCAAATCATAAATGACCCTCCTGGGGTCATTTTATGTGAGCCCAAACTGGCCCTCCTGTGGTGATTTGTGGCGAACCATAATGGCCCTCCTGCAATTTTCAAAATGACAAGCCTGCAGCATGCCTAGAATAAAATGAGGCGGGCAATTTTTTGCACCCCTTGATTTTCTGGAATACCAGACCTGTTTGGGACTGCCTTTAAAATCTCTTATCAATTCGTCCCAAGTTCCAATGTGTTCTCTGTGCCTACTGGCATAGAGAACACATTGGAACTCAAGGGATGATTTGTCAATGTTGCATTGATTCGCAATAATTCATGACCCATTCTGTGTCTCATTTCGATACATTTTGAGTGTAGAAGACCACCAGATTGAATGTAACATTTTGAATAATCAGATGTGTGTGCCAATTTGTCCACTATGTAGCTGAATATAGTACAACTTTTCAGTCTCGTTATTAATAACTTGAAGTGAATATAACCAAAAACAGCATACAAGTTCTTGCATTAAAAATGTCAGGTGCAATTGCACTCCCAAGCAACCTGAGGGCAACTTTTTTGCACTCCTTGATTTTCTAGATTGCCAGGCCTGAAATACTTAATTGGTCATTGTCGCTAATCGTTGACATTGTGTTTCATGGTAATAGTGCCCATGTCATTCAACGTTCCACAATTCCAAAGCCGCCATAAATGAATTGAGAAGTTTTGTGTCGATTTCAGTGGTTTTATGTCCAAAAAATTGTCCATCTTTGACAATAAAGTTCTTGGTAATCATACTAATGTTGAATGGTCATGATGCCTCGCTCTATTCATGGGACTTTTACAGACTAGGGCTGGGTGGTTTATCGGTTTTTCGGGTTTTTTTAACCGAAACCGAACCGCCGCCTTAACAAAAAACCGCGGCTTTCGGTTTCAACAAATTTCCCAGAATTGGTTAAGTTTATGACCACTCAATCACTTGCTTTCCATACGCCAAAGGCTAAAATGTCGGACAAAGGTAAATGCTGTGCCATTTATGCTTACTTTGAGAGGACTGACAACAAATCCCTCTACCCCCCACAAATAGTGGTAGCAAATTTCTTGTATCTTAAACAATATCTACAGAACCACCAGCAGATGGAATATGAAAAATTCAAAAGTCTTACATAAAAATCCACACATGCAATTCAAGAATCGTTAAGTAAATTTAATGAACCGGGCACATTCAACCAAAGAGGTATTGCAAGTTACCTGACAATATATGGTGTAAAAGTATTATAAATTACCTTTGACCCAAAATCATCTGCGTACGGCACGTTGTAAATTAGATTGGAGGTAAACATAAAATTTATTGTGTTTTAAAACCTCAAAGTTCACATGGGAAAAATGACGAGTAAATTATGTTAATTAACCGACTACTGGCACGTTCTCTGAAGTCACATGCTCACAGATAACGCTGCGCATTGGCAGTTATGTTTTTTGTCAACAATAAAATGGTTAAATTAAAATAGAACACGTCCTATTAAATGGATGGCAGGTAACTATTGAAAGATTTTTTTAAACTTATTGGGAATTGTTTGTATACTATTTGAACTTATCTAACTTATTTAAGGAATCGCGCAGTACTGCAGGTCTGTCAGATACACACACTTCATTCCCAATACGAAGATGTTATAATCAACACGTGTTTTCCCATGACCATGTGTATTTTGTAAACACAACAAATCCCAAGATGCAATATTGCAAACTTTCTTTCAAATCCCATTATGCAGCAGTCTCCCTTCAAAAACATCAATCACCTGTCTTGACGGAGATGAAATCAAAGCGGGATCAGCCAAGAGGGCAAAGTAAAAAGTTGGTAATATCTTCGCCTTGGCACCGCTCATTTTGCCCAATTTCTATGTTTGGGCAAAATCAAAGAAAAAAACGAACCTTTACAGTCGAAATTAGGAGAGATATTGTGAAAGCATTGGAGTGAGTTACCAATAAAAGTGATTTGTATATCACGACTTACTTCAATAATAGTTATCAAAATCAGAAGAAATATGATTTGTGTTCCTCTTATTCCACCGTCATTTGAAGCAAGAACCATCAAGAAACACGGGGCACGTCTATTTTCAAGCGATGTGATAATTACCTAAATAAGCACAACAATTGCATATTATCCACCAAAACCAGGGTGAGAGCTTAGAGACTCCATAAAAAATAAGGAAATGTTGATTTTTGCTAAAATGTAGCTTTTCTTGTGAATTTCTGCATCTTGTCTTGACAAGGCCCCAAATCTCACTGACAGAACAAGGCAGCTCCCCACTAGTGGTGGAGCCATGGTTTGAAATCCTGTGGACCATGCAGGTAACGAGGTTTTTTTTTTGTTTTTTTGGGGGGGGAGGGGGGGGGGGGGATCTCAGGACTGAGGGTACTTGACTTGTACTGAGGGCAGGAAATCAAAAAGAATCTTATCAAATTTGGGGATGGGAGAAGCAAGTGGGATTTTGATTGGGGGGTGGGGGGGGGTGGTCTCCCTAGATACCTCATGGCTCCACCACTGTTGCCCACTACAGTAGCCCAACACAATATGTCCATTAGCGGAGAAGAGTGGTAAACACTGAGAAACCCGAAGGACTCAACACGCTATATGAGCCTCATGACTTGGATGACAAATACAATAAGATTTTATGTGTTTATTACCCTCTAAAATGTGCCATGTGGATTTCTACAATATATTTTGAAAAACCGAAAACCGAGTTTTTGTACAAAACCGAAACCGAACCGAAATGCAAATTTCAAAACCGCCCAGCTCTATTACAGACGCTTTTCCCATGTTTCGAACATCAAGTCTTTTTGCAAAACTGGCAGAATACTTTATAAATATCATGTTTTCTCATCCATTACTGGTTTTCATCTTTCACAAGCATATCATTTTGAAATTGCACTTTCCGGGAATTGTAAAAACAGGATATTGATTCTGTTGATTTCATTCACACAAAAGTAGAACATGTGAAAATAAAACTGTAAACATGAAACTGGAGATAAATGCTACGAAAATTAGAACTGGAATATGGAGTGATTTAATAGACGGTAAACTGAAGGGCGACTGGACACATTTTTAGTTCAAAACCACACCGAGGTTCCTTTCTGAAACTGAACTGAAACTTCAAAACCGCCAAACTCTAGTACTGAGAAATCCTGACAGATCAAACAAAACAATATAGCATCAGGTAGTGTTCAGCCGATTACCAAAAATGGCTGCTGGCAGATTACTGGTTGTTTGAGGTCACAACTGGCAGATTCCAATTGTAATACTGTGCACTAGACTTGTCGAGGCTCTGAAGAACTATTAAATTTGAAGATATTTTACAGTGTTTACTGACCAACACTTACAATTGAGCGTACTTGTGGCAATTGTGCACCCATCATTGCCCATCGCACGCATTTGGGGTACATGTGGCTCCCATTCAGAGCCACGTGCACCGCCCAAATGCTTGTGACTGGTAATTTTACTGTGATCAGAAGCCCACGGAGTTCAACCATCACATTTCCGGTATGAACTGGCGATTGCCGTAGGTACACTCAATTGTAAGCGTTACATGTCATTTAACATGTACATCCCATAAAAGAGTATCTGGAGAGATTGAGAATACACGTTGTGGTCGTTTCTCAGCTTTTCAGAATGGTATCATTGACATCATTTTACCTTAACGGAACAATTGCTGAAGATAAAATATGATTTATGAATAATCACAAAACGCTTGGCAGCAACAATCGATTAGATCAATGTTCCAGGAGCTGTTGCCGTTGTCATCCCATTGCCCACAATCGGTCGATTGTGGTGGCCGGTTCCGATAATCGGTTGAACACTAGTAGGCAAATAAAATTTCAACCCAATCAAAATAATCCATCTTTCAAAATTGCAATATTGTACTTGGCTGCCTCAGATCAACAAGGTGGTGTAACTCTCATCATTCTATGTCAAGAGTAGCAAATATCAGGACATCATTGGCAGCTATTAAAAGACCTTGTGTTCTTGTGTGTGCAAAGACCAGCAGCTAACAAAACAGACAAGATCACAGCTAGTGCTGTCACGATTTTTGAATTGAGGAATCGATTAATCGTCGCAACTAATTGACAATGAAAGATTTTCTATACTATCTCGTACTGGCAAAAAGAAACAAATAGTTTATCACTGCGGTGGACAATGACGTAATGTTTACAAATTTGTATCATGGAGTAAGACAAGTAATAAATCTGATGTGAAAGTTATGAAAAATAAAGTTGGTATGATTGTATGAGGAGTGAGCGATATTATTTATTCATTGGTGTTAAGGTCACATATTTCTGCACAATAGCTAACCATGACCGTGAGTTTTACGGATGGAGGAAGCCGGAGCACCACCGAGCAACTATCGGCTCCCCAACATACCAACTCCACACAAGCAGGGTTAACATTGGTTGAAGACAGGTGCTCCATCGACATGCAGTACGCCTTAACACACGTCACCGTGTCCCCACGTGGGCAATGGGGTGAAGTGTCTTGCCCAAGGACAACGCGGTTGCCGCAGGTGGGATTCAAACCAAGTACCTCTCGGCTTGCACCTCTACCAACTGAGCCACCACACCCCCCGGAGTGAGCGATAAATGAAATACTTGCACAGGTGAAGATAAATATATTGTGCATTCATTAATAATGCCTTAAAACTGATCGAAAAAGTTTTGTTTATATGAAAAGAGGTGTTATCTAATTTCTAGTTCAGTGATCCGAACTTAGTAGCTACCCCTCTATGTTCAGATTCTTCCCATTCAATCCTATAGAAAAAGTTCTTAGTTTTTATGGGAACTCAGTACTCTAAATTAGGAATATACATCAAGCTTTCGCCCTTATTTCCGGCTGCAATCGATACACATATTTCCTTACATTTGGGCAGAGTTTATTGATCCAAACTCTGTTTTATCCTTTAATTACTGTCATTTGAAGACTCGCGAGGTGCCAACGGAAATTTCGAAATCGGCCATGTTTTTGTATAAATATAAAACAGTAAAAACAATAACCCGGTAATGGAGCCGAAACGAATAGACCTTTTCATAAAAGAGGAAACGGAAATTTGATCGCATATGCGCAGAGGGGTTGATAATCTGCTCTGTGCGAATGCGACCGAGTTTAATGACCTCTGCACGAATGAGATCGAGATTCCGATTCCGCATCAATGAAAAGGTCTATTCGTTTCGGCGCCATTACCAGGTTATTGTTTTTACTGTTTTATATTTATACAAAAACCATGGCCGATTTCGAAATTTCCATCGACACCTTGTGCGTCTTCAAATGACGGTAATTCAAGGATAAAACAGAGTTTGGATCAATAAACTCTGCCCAAATGCAAGGAAATACGTGTACTATCGATTGCAGCCGGTAATAAGGGCGAACGCTTGAATATATGTTCCTAATTTTAAGTTTTGAGTTCCCATAAAAACTTGATGGGAACTTCTATAGGATTGAATGGGAAGAATCTGAACGTAGAGGGGTAGCCACTACGTTCGGATCGCTGAACTATCTAATTTCGAGTGTCCAAACTTCTTGAGAAGTTCGTTGCACACCTTTCTTTTATTTATATATGTATATGGGCAATATTTGATAATTGTCTTACATATTGGATTTTGGACGTATTTTTTCACGATCCATGCGTCAGACGCCTGTGAAAACATTATTTATTCTAGTCCCGCTGCCATTTGCTGCCAATCCTCCGTTTGTCAGTGTCACGACACTAGTGTCAGACCATTATAAATCCTAACATAGTAACAACCTCAAATATCCTGGCGTTATAATTTTAAGAGGTCAGTTTCAGAACAATTTCGGTCCAGTTTTGGCGATTCGTCACACCCCAATCAAAATAATGATGACCCAAAAGGCATTTGTGGTTATCTTTGCCACTTTGCCCTATGTTTTCTGTCTCACGACTGCCGCACAAAGCGTCATCACAAGTTAAAACTTACAACCGTGAACAAATTCATTTTACAATTCTTCTCAAAATAAAACATGTCACAAAAATAAAGCATACAGGTAATGTCGTGCTTCAACGAGAATGGTTTGCTTCGATGCCATTGATGAGAGCCGGACATAAATGTTCGATTCCTCCAGATTGTACAAGTACCCACCATACGATACAGGAGAACGCTTGCAAAGGAAAGAATTTTACCACGTGCTGTATTATTAATAACCTTCGACTATTGCCGGCAGGGTTTACAAGATGCAATTGGATTGGTTCTTTCATTTGGGGTTCCTTTGGGAGCGCGCAGTGTCACCGAGCACACAACCTGCCTGGCAGTGTCGACGGCGGTACCCTGTGGACTGTTGGCACCTGACTTTTGCGGATTTTTCGCCTATGATTTTTGTTAAATCTCGTATTTGGATAATTTCAAAATTTAATGAAATAAAATCATAAATTTACCAACTACTATGATGATTAAAGAGAAAAGGCGATTCAAGTCGCAAAATATTCTAAGGACTTAGTTAATTCTTGTCTAAATGTCCGTCCATACAAATAATATTGGACATGTCTGCAATGAAGTCTGGATAACTGCCTGCGTGTTATTAAATGAAACCCAAGAGCGGCGAGGAAGAGTTTACTCATCAATTTATGGAAAGGACTGAATCTCTGAATCTGAATTTGAACACTGTGTAAACCGCGTTTTCGCGTATTTTAACACTAAAGTTGGAAGAACCCACACAGACTGTCAAGTTTTTTATACTTTGCCAGGCTGATTTTGCCAAATTACCCCCCCCCCCCCACCTTCCTTCCCGATCTTCTGTATACCAAGCCGCCCCGCCTAAAACAACTGACTGGGCATCTCGTGCTTTCATATTGTGTCTGCACGCCTGATTCCAGAGCTGTTTGAGACAATAATTGAGCTTTGTACAGAATGCGATAACTTTTAAAACAGACTATATTCAACGGTGCCATAAATGATTGGAACGGGATATGAAATGGTTTCGCGCACCGAGGGCGCACAGGGACGGTGTGGGGCAAGCCCCTTTCGACCCTCTTTGACTGTTTAGCGACGCCTATGTTTTTTGCTCTTCTTTTTTTTGGTGGAGGAAGTTGCCGTTGTTGGGCTGTCGATGATGGAGGACGGATTTGGGTGGTAGGGTCTAGTCCTGGCTGTCGTAGGAGTGTGCTGTATGTTGAGTTCTACCATTAGTGCCTTCGATTTCTCCGTGCCTTCCTTTGACGTTCTGGTTACTTCCTTGACTTCATCCCTTAAGCTTTCCAAGTATTTCATTAGGTCCGGGTATCCAGGTTCCTGATCCAGATGAAGGGGAGTGACTGGAGTAGGAGACTTCGGAGAGCCATGTTCCATTTCCGCCTCCACCTCACTGATGACGTAGCCATCTTCCAGATTGCCTCCCACAGGGGAGGCAGATGGGGTGTGGATGGGAGTCATAGGAGATGGAGGTGGGGAAATGGTAGTGGCTTCCTCTATCTTCTCTTCCACCATCTCTTCCGTCTTCCTTTTCATGAACTCATCCAGCCGCCGGGCATCACGGCGCCTGGTTGATGGATCTTCTTCCTCTTCTTCTTCTTCTTCTTTTCAAGGCCAGGTCCAGGCTTCTTCGGGTGAGGACCAGTGTGAGAGGGGTTGCTCTCACAAAGGCGCTACCTCTCCCCGAAGAAGGTGTGGTAGTACTCTCCCCTCCGTCAAACTTCAGCGTCAAATGGACGCTCTTGCCTCTCATCTAGAGATTCCAGTTGAATGGGCAAGAGACGCTCAGAGCAGACAACGCTTTCTGTGGCTGAATTTGGATGTCCAAACTTGCCATGGCGATTGCTCAGATGGTGTTCACACTCTGAAGTCCGAGGTGCGGATGAATGGGACGGGCGAACGAATGATTTTAGCGCGCCGAAGGCGCGCAAGGACGGTATGGGGCAAGCCCCTTTCAACCCTTCTCTTACAGTATCATAGTATTACTTTTTACTTTTTGTTTTGAACCATGTCTGAGCGTGAAAGAGGAGGAGAAGGAAAGGAAGAAAGTTAACGGCGTCTGTGCTTCTTGTTTTTTTTCTTATGAGGAGGTGGCCGTGACGGTGATAAGGCGTTTATGACTGTTGGTGTGGTTGGTGGTGGAGAGCTGTAGTCTTTTTCCGTTTCTCTAAGAGGTGCCTGTTGTGCTGCCCCCTGTTGTTGCCAATCTTTGCATTTCTTTTATTTTTGTCATTGATTCTTCATGCTGCCTTTCGCTTTTGATACTATACTTTTCCCTCTCTTCTTGGTGCTTTTCCCATTTGATTCTGTTCTCTTCGGCTTCCTTCTGGATGGTTTCCAAGTCCAGGCTTTGGGTACCGAGGGAGAGGCGAGTGGGGATCGGGAAGTGGCGAGAAGACAGCTTCCATTTCCATCTCAGTCTCCACAGGACTGTCCACATCTGGCGTCTCCAGCTGTGGAGTTAGAGGCAAGATGGGTGTGTTTGTGAGAGTAGGAGCGGAAGTGGTAGCTGCTTCTGGCTCTTTCCTTTCCTCACCTTTCTCTCTCTTCTTCTCCAAGAAAGCCCCTAGGCGGCGGGAATCCATTTGCTTTGTTGATGGGATCTTTTTCCTTTTCTTCTTTTCAGGGTCTCCTGACCTCCTTGGGTGAGGACCAGTGTGAGAGGGGATCCTCTCATCAAAGGTACTACCTCTCCCCGAGGAGGGTGGTGTAGTGGTGTTTTCTTCTACTTCTACTTGAAATTCCAGTTTCAGATGGACGCTCTTGCCTATTTCCTGGATAGTCCAGGACATGGGACAAGAGACGCCAGAGCTGAGATGGCTTTCTTTAGTCTAGCTGGTATTTTCGAATTTTCCATGATTTCAGTCAGGTGTTCACACTCTGAAGTTAGAGTTGCGAATGAATGGGTATCTATCAATGAAAATCAAATGAATGAATGAAGAATGGGACGAGCTCAAAACAAAACAAAAAATGAGATAACCAGGCGAACTCGCCTGGGTGGAATGGTTTTTGCGCGCAAGCCCCTTTCGATCCTTAGTGACTGTTTATGATTTATTAGTTTCATGTCCAGGCGTGTTGAAGGAGGAAAAGGTTCAGGTACTCGGCAGATGACCCTGGCTAAGGTATCACGGCTGTTGGGTTGACTTCGTTGACTGATGTTGATTGAACTCTCGGGTGAGGACCAGTGTGGAAGGTTGGGTCCTCTCACAAAGGTACTACCTCTTCCCGAGGGTGCTGTGGTGTTATTTTTTCGGGCAAGTATAGTCTGCCACTTCGGAGATTGTATAGGTGGGAGGCCATCATTGGCAAGTATAGTCTGCCACAGGCTGTCTAAGTTGGTTTTCAGTTTTGCGGTTGGACGACTCTTTGGATAGCTGACAACAACGACCCCTTTCGGGAATGGGACGGTAATATGAAGTGGAGAATATGTACCAGATTAATTATGAGAGCCTAAATAAGTGAACACGTGACTCCGTGCATTTGACACCCAAAAGTTGTGAGTAGGATTAAATACGGCAGATTGGCTGATTGGTTCAATATCAGTTGGTTTTGAAACTATTAATTAAAAATTTGATTTGTCTGCTTTAGGAATGATTAAAAAGTTTGTTTGAAATTGTGAGCCGGAATGTGTGAGAATCTCTTAAAAAATATACGTAGTGAAAATTCGAAATTTAAACTGAATTGAGATGCGGCAACATATATTTTTTCCGGTTTAATATTTTGAAGAGATTATGTACTTTGTAGATGTAATGGTATTTATTTTTCAAAACAACTTGGTTTGTTGTACAGAGTGTGAAAGGTTAGCATTGTGGTCAATGGGATTTTTTAGGCTTTCTTTACCTACCACCGATAACTCTGTGTTTCTATGAAAATGTAATCCAGGTAGGTACATTGGTACGGTTGAACAGCCAAGTTGCGCAAACAATAGTTGAAAGGGTCGCATCGGTACCAAAGAGACAAACCGGTACGTACAAAGTCAAATTCACCACCAACAATGCCTGATGGTAACATATGTCAGCATATTTTTTATGGTTAAAAAGGAGGCGAATAGTCCAAAAATAGGACAAATGGTCAATCGGGGCGAATAATGCCGGAGGCGAATAGTCCTATCCTGAGACAAATCATCTTCAGTCGAAACGCCCCAAATGAGACAAATCGCCTCAACTTTTGAGACAACTCTCTCGAACCTTTGAGATAACTCGACCCCCATGTTCTCTGTGGAGGTGATAGAACGTTCCAAGTGTGCAATTTAGGAGTAAAGGAGACCCAAGAACTTTTCGTTTTAGAATTTTTTTCATACATGATTACCAGCAAGAGAGAATTACTATCTCAGACTCCGATGCTGACGAAAATGTTCCGAATGGAAATTTATTGATGTCATATCCTCCACATCCCATAGTTACGCCCCTGTCTGTAAAAAGGATTCCCCATGCTCCAGCTTCCACGGCCTCTGAATCATATACAAACGAGAGAAAATAGGATGAGGGGTCATCTAGGGAGGTGGCACAACAGGTGAACCCGGCCCCTTGCCCTTGACGAAGGGAGCAGAGGGGATCCGTGGCCTTTCACGAGTATTACGGTAATACGATGTGCTGCAATTATGTTAATTTTCGTTTTTTGCAACGTTCAAACGAGTGCTTGTTTTTTATTCGACACCCAAAATATCGACTTTTAAGTAGGGCCTATAACACTTTGAATTCTTGGTATAAAATCGATTTAGAGATACATATTGAGATACTGTCTGTTTCGTTGAAATATGTTTTGCCAACTTGGATTATGGGCCGCTGTAGTACATGTATTGAGTTTCAGTTGGAACATCCTGACTGTCAGTCCGGGTTGCCTATTCAAGTTGGCTTTCCTCTGTCATTCCAACCCAGCGGCTTGATGTTGTTATATTGGATATCATGGGGGTTACTGTTTCCCGACAAAGTTCCAGGTTGTCTCCCCGCAAGCCCACAATAAAGGAGGGAGGTTCCCCGACAGGGGGTGAGGTGGGGCTCTAGACCTGTAACCTCCGTTACATCAATCCAGAATCAGCCCACCCCACTCTAACCTGTGCCTTAGCCAGTTTCTACATCCCTGTCAGCAATATTTGAAAAATAGATGTCTAGGAGTAATCAGTCAGTTCCACCCAATATGTTCATGCTATTTATTTTTTTTTACGTCAAACTGGATGCCCTTAAGTAAAGAAATCTTACACAATTATAAAACCCGCCAACCAACACCCACCCCAACCCACATCAATCCAGGTCATTGCAAATTGTCGTGTACCGGTATGTTTAATTTGCCAAGAAGATACGAAGGTTTTAATTCTGATTATAGCAATTTCTACAATAAACGGAATCATCTTCCTGGAGAGTTCTGCGTTTGTGATATCGATGTTTACACGAGGCAAACCGTCAGTTTTAAACATGTGCCACATATTTCCCTTCTTTGTTCAGAAATATCTTTTGTTATATTTATTGTGTGTAGGTAACGCGTTTTCCATTCACCCCCTTAAGTGTCTGTTTATTAACCCCTTGCAAATTGAATAGAAGACAACAGCTGCAAAAAAAAATATTTCATGAATAACTAAAAATCTTCATTTTGCCTAAAAAACATAGCTTATAACCCCCCCCCCCCCACACGCTACCGGCACCAAACGCCCCCCCCCCCCCCCCCCCCCCCCCCCCCCAGTGGAGCGATCTCGTCCCAGCGATAGGTCACAAGCTATGTTTTTGAAGTGGAAAATAGTTAAATTTGAATCGGGGTGACGTCTGATTTTGTTTTTGTGGGACGTTAGGTTGAATTTTTTTGCATTGTCATTTTTACTAACAACCCACTCCTTTTTGCATTTTTTTAAACACCCACACCAAAAACAATTGATTTGCGGGATTTGTTGCTCTGATACAGTTTCTGACATCTCAAAAATAACTGGAATGTGAGTACTGCTTACATTTTTTTAAGGTACCTTTTCTTTAAGGCCAAATTGAATTCAATCAATACAATGGGAGCGACCATTCTTTTAAGAATAGGTTAAAAGTGACACATAAGATATTTGGAAAAAAAAACGAAACTATTCTCAGCTTAATGGTGGCCTCCTGTGACCCAGTGTAT
Source organism: Pictodentalium vernedei (assembly GCA_031216915.1). Taxonomy (NCBI): domain Eukaryota; kingdom Metazoa; phylum Mollusca; class Scaphopoda; order Dentaliida; family Dentaliidae; genus Pictodentalium; species Pictodentalium vernedei. The sequence continues at coordinate 131,705,201 of CM062291.1, read as the reverse complement.
TCAATTTCAAAGCCGTGTTGTGCTGAACAGTGGCAGTTTCTGAACCGTTTGATTGTCAACTTAGTTCACTTCCCACCAATTCGTGATTGATAATTATCAATCAGAAGGGGGGTTTGAATAGTTTCGCGCGCCTTAGGCGCACAGGGACGAGGGCGTAAAGCCCCTTTCGGCCCTCCTTAACAGTTGAAGATTTGGAAGTTGCATGTCTGGGCGTGGTGAAGGTGGAAATGGATCGGGTACTCGGCAGGTATTTCTGGTGAGATGGTCAGATGAGGTTGTTGAGTCTCTGGTGAGATGGTCAGATGAGGTTGTTGGATTATGACCCTTCATTTATACAGTCATGCAAGACAAGCATTTTTGCTAGGTGTTAACTATTAAAGGCCACATTTGATGACGATAGCCTGAGAGAAGATGCAATGAAGGCGCAGTAAAGAACAGTTTGAACCATCCTATATGAACCATCGATTATAAATATTCTCTTGTTCATGTAAGATGGATCAGAGACTACCTCTCGTGGGTCTTGTTATGTTGTGTTTTTGTTTATTTTTACTGATTTTATGGGATTTTGCCGGTTTTTGTTTTCAATAAATGTTATAAAATGTTATTAATTGAAATTTATATATTTTTATAATTCTTTGCCCTGGCTTTGGTGTTTGACCCTTTACCGAACGCAACGTAACGGCGTAACGACCAAAACCGTCGAGCTCGTTCCAACGAGGGGTCATAACCTATGTTTTTGAGACAAAAAAAATGAAAAATTTAGTTATTCAAGTATTTTATTTATATATTTTTATAATTCTTTGCCCTGGCTTTGATGTTTGACCCTTTACCCAACGCAACGTAACGGCGTAACGGCCAAAACCGTCGAGCTCGTTCTAACGAGGGATCATAACCTATGTTTTTGAGACAAAAAAATTAAAAATTTAGTTATTCAAGAATTTTATTTGCAAGTGTCGTCTGCTTTTCACGTTAGGTAAAGGGTTAAAATGAGATAATAGTTTTAATTGTCTGATCTTAATTCTTGAATCTGACATTTTTCAAGTTAGTTTAGATCATTTAAACAATTAAGAATGTTTTCTTGGATAAAACCAATGCAAATTCCCGCATCATCCTGTAAAATCTGACCCGAAACATGAAAAAAAAAAAAAATTAAAAAAATGCATGCAAAAAATTTCCTTTCCAATATTAGTACCCACCCACACACCCCCACCCCATGAGATGATTCATTGAAGCCAATTTTTTCTTGCAAAATTAACACACATAGGGGCTAAACTACCATGATAGCGGGGCACCACTGCTTTTCTCGCCAGAGGCAAGCAAAATATGATCAGGCAGGTTTGAAAAAAGGCTTAATAAAAAAGTGCACAATCCGGTGGGGGTGGGGGTGGGAGGGGTGGGGTGGGTGTTGCCAGGGAAAAGTTTTTGGACACGAGGCGCAAAAAGGTTTTTCAGACCCTTGGGTACCCACCCACCCCTTCCCATTTTGAAATTTGATAACCACCCCCAAAACTAGAGTAAATCGCACATAACCTGCTTTGATCGAAATTTCAACAGGTATTTTTGCTGGAACATGGTCTGTATTGTTCCAGTAACCATTCCCAACATTTAATCTACCCACAACCAGCTAATGGAGATAAAACAGAATATTTCAGAGTTTGCAACTGGAATTTGGTCCCATTTCTTGGCAGGTTTCTGAATTTATTCAAACTTTCTCACAGACATATTGGCAGTCATGACTGCAGTGTATACACGGGTGATCAGGAGAGTACACAGCATATACTGGCATTCTACCTGAACAGTATTAAGACAGGTGTAGCAGGAACTGGTGTGAAATATTTTGAAAGTTTTGATGTTTTACCTGATTTCACCGCTGTATTTGCTGCTATTTCAACTGACTTCTTCTGTTTCTAACCATTTCTATACTCGATTTTAATTTCATCAATCAAATTGGAATTTATTAAGCATTATCAAGTACAGAATTTTACAATTTATTAAATTGTAACTACAATTTAGCTAAATTGTAGGTACAATTTACTAAATTGTAACTACAATTTAGCTAAATTATAGGTACAATTGATTAAATTGTAGCTACAATTTAATAACTAAAAACGACATGAAGCTAATAGGCTTCCGTACAGAATTCGTAGAGGCAGTTAGCTCAATGTTGTACTGAACCTATTCATAGTTAATGTGACGAGGGGTGAAAATCTATCCCTCATAAACTCTGCACTGTTGCACCTTGGCCTATATGAATAGCGCTTCATTTGATGAAACGATTAGTTAGCTTTGGTCACACAGTCACACAGTAATGGAGAATTCCATAAAAGTGGCCCTTTTACTACTATAGGAGATAAAACCACAGGTAGTGTGTGTGACATAAAATGACATTTGAAGGCACCTCCGTGACCGGTGTTTTCGCCTTGGTAGTAAATGGGCTACATGGTTGGGATTCTCTCGTCCTGCATGACCTAAGTCAAATGAAACACTACTCATATATCGCAGGGGCGGCGGAACGATTTTCAAACGATTTTCAAAGGGTGGGGTGGTGGAGGTGGGGGGGGGGGGGGGGGATGGCTGGATCGGGCGATGGATGGTCGTCGGTATGAAAATTTTAAATTCAAGGGTCCCAAAACCCCAATTTCCATGCATCTGAGTGGATATTTTGAGATTTTTTCAGAAGATGTATTTGAAAGATTTTACACTTATAGAGCCTTTAAAAAACGTCAGTAAAGCATACAGGTGAGGTCTATTTATCACCTTTGGTCGTATCGACCAAAGCTGATAAATAGACCTCACATGTTTGCTTTACCAGACATTTACAGCAATGATACTGTCTGTAGATTATCTTGTCTGGGGGTAGATTCGGTACTTGTATGTCTGTAAGATTACGATCTATTTCAGTTAACCGATTTATTAACAGACTGTATACATTTTAGCGTTTGCTGCCACTTACTGCAAAAATGATTCGAAATCATCGAAACTGATCTAGTACGAGAGAATCATAGCTGGCGAAAATATGAGGTAGGCTCTGGATCCGCCCCTTGTTACACCAGTCATTGGTTGTGTTAAAATATATGCTTACAAAAAAACATGGCCCAGCCAAAAAATTGGAGGGGCTGAACCCCTCCACCCCCCCCCCTGTTCCGCCGCCCCTGTATCGGCCAGGGTAAAACAGCAGAGTTTATGGGAGATGGATTTCTAATTTGGCTGTTTTGTGTCACACACGTTGCCAATGAATCACCCTGAGTCCCAAACGTAGTCATTCAGGCTTCTCAGTCTAAGAACGTGTTTCATATTCTATCAATAATTCCACAAAGTTTTTTCATCTTAGCAAGTCAGCTGAGAAAGAAAGCGAGAAAGAAATTGTGATCATGTGAGTTGAAAAGGTCTACCATATCTCTCCAAATTTGGTCAGGATGCATTTTGGAAATTTTGCTCTCTGATGTGATGACTGACGCCCCTGTGCTTTATTTAATGTGACGTTTACGCAATGAATGCCAGTGTTATCCTGCAATATATTGGAGGCTATTCATTCAACTCAGAGGCTTGAAACCTATTTGCTAAAAATCTGTTACAGGACCAATGACAGGCCAGTCACATTCCAAGTAGTTTTCTGCAACATTCAGCTTGATCTCACTGAAGTATAATACCCATGCGCATCTTTTTTGACTCAGATGATCCCAACACACTTTATTCTGTGATTTAATTTTATTCTTTGTTACAGCAGAATTCAGTAGTTTATTTTAAAAGAACTTAATTTTATTTCTGTTGTAAGATAACCCAACCAGGTGTCTTGTGAGTGTTTGCAACGTTTTCATATCTCATATGCCAGGTTTCTCACTGGACATCCAGTATCTTTATCAACATGTGCTATACACTATGGTCCAGGGTTAAATGGCTGAAATTCATATTAACTAAACTGATTCCTTTTTAGCAGACTGTTTATACTATTGTGTTTCCCTGTTGATAAACTCTCTATCAATAAGAGATTTTCCACTGTCAATAAACCGTCTATTAAAAAGATATAATGTCCTGACTATTTGATGATTCAGCCTTTCCTGGCAGTATATCACAAATTGAAGGGAATTGGTTTGAAGGCTCCCCACTAAGCCTAAGGTTGAATGATCAATGACAACCCTGCATTTTTGCTCATACATGTAAATGGATATGACTGTAATTCATAATTACACAATGCGAGTCTGTAGAAAGTAGTCAGTTACATTGGGAAATGGCATTATGCCATCGAATGCTGTCCACTATTCATACGGAGAAGAGTCCTTTTATTGTTAGATCAGGAGCCAATACTATAAAACTTTTACAACAGTATTTTCTACAATTGTATGTTTCACAAATTAATATAACTGACTAAAATGAATCATTAGCATTTTTAAAGATATGGCAATTTGCCAACTGGCAAATTGCCAGATCTTTGAAAATGCTAATGTTTTATTTTAACCCATTTAAAGTCATAACTAGAAAATACAATTCTAGGAAATACAATTGTAAGCGTTTTATAGTATTGGCCCCTGGTTAGATTCCGTTTATGTTGGACTACAAAAATGATAATTCGTTTAAATAGCTTCAACATTTTTCAAAATCGTGAACCATTGATGGTGTGAGAGGGAACGATGAACGTCTGTCCACATTTCCATGCTGCTACTCCCTGCCCTGTACTACTAATCGCCCCCTGTTAACCCAGAGGAGATGGATGGAGTGGTGTCAAAAAGACTCCACAAGCTTCCCTGATCATATTGAATCACTTATTTGAAACATAAGAGCTCATAGGGAAAAAAAATTCAAGGCATGAAAAAACATGTTTTCAGAGCCGCTGACCTACCGCCCACCCTCGTCTCGTGTTCGAAGAAAAAAATGACGAACCCCCCACCCCCTCCCCCCTGCACAATCCAGAAAAAATGTGTTAACGGGGCTAAGCTGCCCCACCTAACGTCTCGCAAAAACAAAAATCCCCTCCCCCCCTCACACTGTTTGAAAAATGATTTTGTGAATAAAGCTGGTCGTTTTATTCACATGCGTCCGCTTGCGTCAGCTAAAAGGTTAAATTAAACTATCATGCACAGAGTGTATCGATCGTGAAATTTGCTGAAAACGTGATGTTGGGACAAATCTGAGTGTGGAAACCGGATATCATATAGACTTGTGCTATTTATCTAAATTATTTTTTAAAAAAAACTTTTAAATTGTCGAATCGAGTGAGCTAAGAAACTTAGATTGATTCAAGGGTTTGTGCTTTGGTATCCACATCTTTCAGTTCAACTGTTGGAAACTGCATTGAGGGGTAAAAACACACTCTCCCACTCCATACGTCGAAGCATTACACCATCCTTCTAATCCGACATAATATTATATTGTGGAACTGGGACTAACTCCTTTTCTGGATCCCGATCCAGGCCGTATTTTGCAATTATTTATTTTTGTATTGATGGGGATTGTTAAGGGAAATCTGGATCCGGGAAAATTTATTTATCAAATATTTTTTATGTTGAAAATACCTTGAGACAAAAAATGATTTTGCATTTATTTTTTAAACACACTCAACAGCCTGCGTCATATCGCGATCGTATAGGTTTAGGGGGAGGAGGGGGGGGGGGGGTAGTGTACCATTGAGCAGCGGTGAATAACTGTCGGACTCTCCACTTACTAACCCCACATTGGCAGGGATAGCAGTGGTTGAGAGCATGCACGTACCATCGACAAGTTGTACGCCTTGGTAGTCTATGAGCTACCAATGACCCCCGCCGTTCCGTTTTATAGATTCAATCAATTGTTTTGATCGGCCCCATTCAACTCTCTGTCTACATGTGCAGCCACGTGACTCGTCCCGGAGATATACTCGACCCCTTTTAGCGTTAAAAGGTTAAAAGGTTTTAAATTAGTCACGTTGTATACCAGGGTAAAGCTTAATATCTTAACCCTTTACCTAACTTGAAAAGCAGACGACACTTGCAAACAAAATTCTTGAATAACTAATTTTTTTCATTTTTTGTCTCAAAAACATAGGTTATGACCCCTCATTGGAACGAGCTCAACGATGAGGGGTCATAACCTATGTTTTTGAGACATAAAATGAAAAAATAATTAAAATTAATTGGCGATTTTTGAGAATAGCGCTGGCCGGTTTTGGACGTTACGTTGGGTAAAGGGTTAACTGTCAGATGCCAGTATCTCGACTACAAATGCACGCGTTTGGTTTTTCTGTGAGTTTGAATAAGGCAGTTAGATATCTTCCATGCCCGCAAGTTCAGTACCTTGTCCCTCTTTTGATACTGAGTCATGAGAAAATACATAATTTATCAAAAGGGAACGCGGTGGCTCAGTTGGTAGAGGTGCAGGCTGCAAGCCGAGAGGTCTTCGGTTTGAATCCCACCTGTGGCAACCACGTTATTGTGTCCTTGGGCAAGACACTTCATCTCCACTGCCAGCGCGGGGGCACGGTGGAGTTGTGTACTAGGCATACTGCACGTCGATGGTGTACTTGTCTTCAACCAATGCTAACCCTGCTTGTGTGGAGTTCGAATGTTGGGGAGCTGACAGTTGCTCGCCGTTGCTCGGTGGTTCTCTCCGGGTACTCCGGCTTCCCCCACCCGTAAAACTGTCACGGTCATGATTAGCCATTGTGCATAAATATGTGACCTTAAACACAAATAAATAATAATTTGCAAAAAAAAAACCCTTCAAATACAACATTTTTCATGATCTTTGGCACATGCCGAGCACCTGAGTTAAGAATAAATAGTTAATAACACTTCGCGCACAAAACTTAAAAAAAAAAATCAGCAATTAATTAAACGACACCTCTCACCATAAAAAGCTCTGCCTGTAAGTATCTCCCGATTGGGTTCAGCCTAACCCCCCCTTGATCACTCTTATGGATGCTAGGGGACTAATGGCTAAGCCTATTCAGTCAGAAAAAATATCCAAAATGAGGATAACAAATGAATAAAATTCATTTAATCTATGTTGTGTTCTCATGGTCACATTTTCGCCCCTATTGACTCGTCCGATGGACGAGTCAATAAGGGAGAAAATGTGACAACGAGAACGCGACGTATTCGCCCCTTTGCCGGACCGACTAAGTGACAAGAATCGACAGTGATCACTAGAGCCCAGTTTCCTCCCAGTAAAATAGTTGGATCACTTCATGCACAAACATGCACCGTAAAACCGCGTTCGGCCGGATTTTGCTGGGTTTTGCGGTTCGGTATTCTGGTTTGCCACAAAAACCGGAACCGAACCGGAAAACCGAAAAACCGCCCAGCTTAAGTGTGTAGAAAAGCAGGTCATGGCCTATAGCATACCACGTCACCCTACACCCACCTGGGCACATGGGATTAAGTGTCTTGCCTGAGGACGCAGGGTGCATGAACCAGGGCCAAGCCTAAAACCTTTCGGTCCGATGCTCCAAACAATGAGACACTGTGCTCCCATTTTTTATTTAACCCCCAAACTGTCATCACGAGTGGTCCAAAATATAAATTAGGAACTCCGAAGGTAGGGAAAGATCCGCCATGCCTGACTTAAGAGTCATATATAGCACGCGAACAGAAAAAAGGTTTGAAATACATCAGTAGTAAATATAGAAATGAACCAAATAATTTTGAAAACATACTGAGAAACAATTTATTTATGTATTTATTGGGATTTAACGACACTTTCGACAGCCATGGCCACATCGTGTCGGAGAGTTTTACGAGTGGAAGAAGCTGGAGTACCCGAAGAGAACCACCAAGCAACGGCGAGCAACTGCCAGACTCCCCAACGTACTAACTGCACACAAGCAGGGTTAGCTTTGGTTGAATACAAGTGCATTATCGACGTGCAGTATACGCCTTAGTACACAAAGCTACCGTGCCACAACGTGAGAAATCGGTATTAAGTGCCTTGCCCAGGGACACAACGCAGTTACCCCTGGCTGGGATCGAACCGTGGACCTTCCAGTTTGAAGTCCAATTCCGTACACACTGAGCCTCCGCTTCTTGAAAAAAACAATTAACCCTTTACCTAACATGAAAAGCAGACGACACTTGAAAAAAAGTCTTGAATGACTATTTTTTTTTCATTTTTTTGTCTCAAAAACATAGGTTATGACCCCTCGTTGGAACGAGCTCGACGAGGTCGTTCCAACGAGGGGTCATAACCTATGTTTTTGAGACAAAATATGAAAAAAATAATGAAAATTAATAGGCGATTTTTGAGAATAGCGCTGGCCGGTTTTGGCGGTTACGTTAGGTAAAGGGTTAACATTATACTTCAAATTTGAAAATAAATCTTTCTTTATGGAAAGGGCAAAAATTAAATTGTTGCAGCAGGTTGCAGAATGTAAAACTATTGAGGAGTCAGCAGAGAATTGTGGGAATATTTTGGCTGGAAGAAAATTGTGATCATGTGCAAAGAAGTCACCGGAGGGTCACACGAACTTCCATTTTCCAAAATTTTCTCCGGGAAGGCTCCCGTGCTCGTAATGCCCCCACCTCCCTCGTGCTCGTTTTCAACACGTTCTAGGCGTCGGATGATGCTTTGCATCATGACCCTTGGTTGAAATATGGCGCCCTCACCAAATCCAGAATGATGGCAGTATCCTGGATCCGACACATTTTCGTTCTTCTGCGAATTGAATAGTATTCAAATGAACCACGTTACCACTAACCATTTCAGGGTTTCATCTAAGCCACGCCAGGCGCCGAATTTCCCGATGTAAGATATAGGCAGTAAAATTCTCAGATGACCTGACCAAGTTGTCTCGCCCACCATCTATTCAACAGTAATCCAATTCAGTTGGTATTAAAAGCCAAGTTTGGAACATACATACATGTAGGTACTAAAGTGCCATGAAATATGTTTCCACGGAGTTTAATTTAGGACGAGTCACCAGGGATATTCTTACTACCCCAGTATCGGGGGCCTCAATAGACAACTGCAAGCACCCCTAATTTATTGGGCTCACTGGAATTATGACGAAGTTTATTACACTCTAAAATTAGTTTGGTTGAAAATTTAACCCAGCTGATTTTAGAGTTGGTGGGTTCATATTCACTCAACCCAGTCTCTCTGGATTCATCTTTAACCCAGCTGACTTTAGGGTGTAAAACTTGACAACTTTTAGTCACTCTTGTGCAGTGGCGTAACTGGGGAGGGGGTGATAGGGGGTGGCACTCCTCTCCCAATAATTTTCCAGGCGGGACATTTTCGTCCGGGTTTGGGGTGGAGGGGTCTAAGATTATCAATTTTTTCTCTTGCTAGTAACCATGTACTTTCTTAAGAGGCTAGATTTGATACCTGGATTTGTGTAGCAGTCGTTTATAGAAATGGAAGTCTATAGTACCCGTTTCGGGCTGCATATGGGCCTACAATGACCAGCTTGAGGTACCAGTACGGTATACCACCTGCCTTGACATAGTTGGAAATTAATATTAGTCAGCGGGGACTGAACCATCATAGTCGGGCCAAATCTGCCCCTTCCCAATTTCCACGGATTAAACCCTGCCATCTACACGTCCATCTGATATGACAGTTATAGTGCTGACAAAAGACAAGCATCATTCAAATTTCATATATGAGAATATTAATAATATATTGAATTTGCTTCAGGCGTTCTGTGTCAATTATATACCAATAAACTGTCGTTAAACATTCGGCAACAAAAAAACATAACCTTTTCAGAATACGTACTTGTGTCATAAATCATGATTTTATCTTTGTTACTGAAGATGCGCCTGACACATGAATTAAAACTAATTAACAGTCGAAGGAACCTCACTGATGATGTTAATCTCCATCCCTGGCTCCACCTTTGAAGTATCCCTCTTAAAATAAATATTTTCACTGGTATCTGTTGTAGACTTGAGAAAACGCTACCCTTTAAAATATATTTCAAAAATAATGATCTGCGTCCAAAGCACACAAATTACAGGTTCTTGTAGGCTGTTTATAATACTTGTCTGATCAACGAGTTTCCTGTTGGAAATGTGTTGTTTAGAATCCAGAATGCATCTCCGAAAAAAAATACGTCACATCTTTCCACATGAAAATAAATAATCTTAAATTTGTTCAGTAGCCTGTGGGGGCACGGCGGCGCTATGTACCAAGGAGTACTGCACGTCGATGGTGCACTTGTCTTTAACCAATGCTAACCCTGCTTGCGCGGAGTTGGTACGTTGGGGAGCCTGGCAGTTGCTCGCCTTTCCTCAGTGGTTCTCTCGGGGTACTCCGAATTCCTCCACCTGTAAAATTGCCCGATACGATGTGACCCTTGCTGTCGAAAGTGCCGTTAAATCCCAATAAATACATGAATTGTTCGAGAACTGTAAGTTACTTTTGACGCTTGATTTCTTCTTTGACGTGAAACTTGCAGAATTGATTGGTCTATATTGTATTTCCTTTTTTGCAGAGCTTTATCAAGACAGATTCCATATTGCAAACGACTCGTGCTACATGTGGCTGCTATTCTGTTTACGAAACTGGCCCTCAAAAGTGCTATATGCTAATTCTCACTTGGAGTTACTGATTCTGTACCCAGTGTCAAAACAGTGAGAAACCCATAAATATTATCGTTGTCTGTTCACTGAATGGTGTCACTTTTGTAGCCAACGTTGTACTGTGTTTCGAAATAAAAAATGAGAGAAGCCTGTCACTTCCCGGGCTCCATAGTTTCTGATATAAGCGTAGTTTTGCGATTTTAACCACATCTCTACGCTCACCACTTCCAACTTATATCAAGGGTTTTGTCTTGAAGAGTCTCCAGTGTCGTCCCGAAGTGACATACTGCTTGAAACAGACCAGCTGAATTCCCGAGTACAAGTCGATCTAGAGAATTAATCAGTTAGTCAATGGGTTTTTTAACCCCCAGCTTAAGAAAGCTGTCGTAACAATTTAAGTCACCGTATTTTACAAAATTCGCCTTTCAAATTTTTTTTGTTCCACTTTTGCCTCGAAAAGATTGCTTAACTTTGTGGACCCTGATGCAGGAGCGTAGCTAGGATTTCCTATGGGGGCGGGGTTTATAATTTTTCGGGGGGGGGGGGGGGGTGCCAGGTCGATATTAGACACAGGCATAACCGAAGCCGTAGGACTGTGGTGGGGGTAAGTATGGCCTTCCCCATTGGTGGGATTCGGGGGCGGGCTCCCCGAACACAGACCAAGAGGAGGGTAGTACCCACCTCAGGCTTATCCCCCTCCCATTGATGGGCGTTCGGGGTGGAGGCTTCCGAGACAATTTTGAAAATTCAATACCTTCAGAGTGAATCTGGGACCCTCTGGTGATTTAATTTTCCCATGGGGGGGGGGGGGGGGGGGGCACTGTAAATTTTAGGGGACCATGGCCACACCACCTCCTGGCTACGCCACTGCTCTGATGGTATATTCCATGCCTGTTCAAAACCCATGATTTTGCCGCAGTGTTTTTTTCCGTCGGAAAAAAACTTTTTTGGTCGCCCGAACGCCAGCATTTTCCCTAAAAGCCACTAATTTAAAAACAAAAAGGGTCGAGACGGGAGGGGGGAGGGGGGCACCTCTTGCCCAACCCCCCACCCCCATTGAATTTTGAAAGCTCCCAGGACGCATTTGGGGTGTATTTTAGCTTTTTTCGGGAATAAATCATTGAAAAAAATGATTGGCGAACCTGGGAATGGAATTGTATGTCTCCTCTCGCCACCTTAGTAGTACGAGAGGGATGAAACGTCCCTGTCTGCATGGATCTCATGCTGGATCTCATGTGACGTCATAGTCACGTGACCAGGTAGCGCCATGTTTGGTTGTTATGGTAACCCGCGTGAGCGGCCATCTTGTGACGTCATCTCCATCGTGATACGTGGTGTGAGTGCGCATGCGCGGCGCGTGTTGTTAGGGTGATACGTGTTTCCGTCGTCCATTTTGTATACTGGAGGCCGCCATCTTGGTTTCTATGGTAGCACGTGGTTGCTATGGTATCGGATAGGAATCTCAATTACGGAATCCCTTTTTGGAAAATGCCTGTGGCTATGGAATCCCTTTTTCTGAAATGAGTCTAAGAGTCGTTCGAGGAGTCACTCGAACGAGCAATTGCTCGTTAGCTCATTTGCTCGATGAACTTCGAGTCATTCGAGCAGTATGTGCGAGTCACTCGATCGAGGAATTGCTCTAAGGCTCATTTGCTTGATCAGCTTCGAGTCGTTCGAGCAATTGCTCATGGAGCAATTGCTCTCTTGGCTCTTTGGCTTATTTGTGAAAAAGCCCTACTTACGGAATCCCTTTTTTTTGGAATCCCATTTGTGGAATCCCTTTTTTCTGAAATGAGTCGTTGAGCAGGATGTGCGAGTCACTCGAACAAGCAATTACTCGATAGCTCATTTGCTCGATGGGATTCGAGTCGTTCGAGCAGTATGTTGAGTCACTTGATCAAGCAATTGCTCTAAGGCTCATTTGCTCGATCAGCTTCGAGTCGTTCGAGCAATTGCTCATGGAGCAATTGCCCTCTTGGCTCTTTGGCTTATTTGGGAAAAAACCCTACTTACGGAATCCCTTTTTTGGAATCCCATTTGTGGAATCCCTTTTTTCTGAAATGAGTCGTCGAGCAGTATGTGCGAGTCACTCGAACGAGCAATTACTCGATAGCTCATTTGCTCGACGGACTTCGAGTCGTTCGAGCAGTATGTGCGAGTCACTCGCTCGAGCAATTGCTCTAAAGCTCATTTGCTCGATTTGCTTCGAGTCATTCGAGCAATGACTTACTAGCAACTGCACACCACGTATCTAAGGCTCATTTGCTATGTAACCTAAAGTCTTACAACAAGGGAGGGGTATGTTCGGAGGGTCAGAACTAACAAGAATAGACCAGAATAGCTAAATATAGTAATAATAAGCAAAGCTGTTCCAGCTGATAGGCTCTTCTGTGCTACTGGAGTATACTCCAGGGCAAAGAAACATGGTCAGATAGACGAAAACTATTGAATAGATAGATAGAAGTAGAGAATTCTGAAAGAATTCACAATAGTAAAAGTTGTCGGGTTGTTTGTGGTAATTCTACGACTCGGGAAAGTACTCTTCTACAAAGGAACACACCCCGGTACCCCCTTGGTACTATAGCACTACGTGCTACATCGATAAAATGGGAAATCTGTAGTAAATGAAGTCAATTTCGGTGATTTGGAGTGGTTGTCGGGTTGTTTGTGGTAATTCTACGAATCGGGAATTTACTCTTCTACAAAGGAACATACCCTCCGAACATACCCCTGTCTTGTTGTAAGACTTTAGGTCACATAGCAACCACGTGCTACCATAGAAACCAAGATGGCGGCCTCCAGTATACAAAATGGACGACGGAAACACGTATCACCCTAACAACACGCGCTGCGCATGCACACTCACACCACGTATCACTATGGAGATGACGTCACAAGATGGCCGCTCACGCGGGTTACCATGACAACCAAACATGGCGCTACCTGTTCACGTGACTATGACGTCACATGAGATCCACGTTTCAGCCCTCTCCTACTACTCACCTTGGTCCGAAGGCAAGGAGGGCAGCTGCCCCGTGTCTCCGGCGTCCCTGGGCATAAGTGATACAATATATGACGGAGACTCACTGGAAATGAATTTAGTGTATCCATTGTAATTTGAAAATGACAATGTCCGATACAATGAATTTTCCATCTGGACGGTCATTTCAAGTTCCGCGGGATAAATTCTCTGTTCCAAAGCGTTTGGTTTCCTGAAACTTTATCGACGATAAATATATTACTCAAAGTTTGCTAAGCACCAAATATCTGACACATATTTGTAAAATTTGCTTGTGACATATTTGCGGTATTTTTGGTGGATATGATTGAGGAATGTATTGAGATGGTCCCCAGTGTTTAGATTAGCTCTCTTGACAGACAGATTTTTGTGACAGTCATGGAAAGCATGTATCCCTTGATTTTCATGATGTTTTCGTGTACTGTCTACATGTACATGACATGTGTAGGGTATTCAATCTTCATTTCAACACAAACCCTTGTGATTTAATGATTGAATATGGCAATTACAAATGTAAGAAGACATTTGTCTGAAGCAGAAATGTGGCGGGCTGTTGGGGTGGTGGAGCAAGGGGCTACCCATCGTCAGGTTGGTGAAGCCCTTGGTGTGCACCATAAGGTGATCACCAGAGCCTGGGCAAGATATTAGCAGTATGGCACACCAGTAAGACGGTACGGTGGTGGCAGAGACAGGGCAACATCTGCAGTTGATGTTTGATCATTAAGGCCCTCAGGAACCGCTTTGTCGCAGCAACCCAGCTTCGCAGTGACCTTCAGAATGCATCTGAATGTTTCGACGCAGACTATCCGGGCAAGGTTGCACGAAGGTGGTCTCCGATCGAGAAGACCATGTATTTGCATTCCGCTCTCCCAGAACCACCGCCAGGCAGATATGAATGGGCCATGGACCACGTTGGATGGACCAGAGAAGATTGGCAATCTGTCCTTTTTACAGATGAGTCAAGGTACTGCCTAGACCACACCGATAGGCGTTCTAGGGTATGGAGAAGTCCAGGAGAGCGATTCCATTCAGCCAACATTGCTGAGCATTACCGCTATGGCGGATGGTCAATCATGGTCTGGGGCGGCATCAGCAGGGATGGACGTGCAGAGCTCTGTGTCTTTAAACGTGGTACATTGACTGCACAGCAATAATGCAGTATATTGATGAGATCCTAGATGTCCACGTCAGATTGAATGCAGGTGCAGTGGATGATAGATTCATTCTGATGGACGATAATGCCCGTCCTCATGTTGCCCATGCTGTCGGGGAGTACCGGCAGAGGGAGGGGATTGAGTGTATGGACTGGCCAGCAAGATCCCCTAACCTCAATCCAATCGAACATATGGAATGAGTTGCAGCTTGCAATTCCAGCCCGTCCAGTCCAGCCAAGAACTGTCCAGGCGCTTGGTGCCATGCTGGTCTAAGAATGGAACAACATCCCACAAACGACCACCAGGAACCTTATTGGGAGCATGAGAAGGCGTTGGCAAGCTGTAATTAACAGTAATGAGTCTCATACTCGATATTTAACCCATACCAGTTCGCTCCGTCAACTTTTTGGCAAATTGAAAAATTTCCTCTTTTACCAATAATATCCATTTTCCATGGTTATCGTATTCAAAAGCTAAAAAATAATGTCAAACACAAACAAAATCTTAATTTCTGTACTTAAATCATTAAAGATATAATTAAATATAAAATATATTTACTTTTCATAACAATATTTCAACTAAAACGGAAAACAGGTAGTTGGATATACCTGGTGCTTAGCAAACTTTGAGTAGTATATATCACTCCGAACTAAAGCCCACCATTAACTATATACAGTATCCAATGACTACGATTCTCATTAACCCTTTACCCAACGTAACGGCCAAAACCGGCCAGCGCTATTCTCAAAAATCGCCAATTAATTTTCAAAATATTTTCATTTTTTGTCTCAAAAACATAGGTTATGACCCCTCGTTGGAACGAGCTCGTCGAGCTCGTTCCAACGAGGGGTCATAACCTATGTTTTTGAGACAAAAAATGAAAAAAATTAGTTATTCAAGAATTTTTTTTGCAAGTGTCGTCTGCTTTTCATGTTAGGTAAAGGGTTAATGATGAAAGCCAGGTGTCTGAATGCTCGCGGAAAAAAAAAGCTTTCATCCCGTGTTTCCATCGTGTAAGAATTTTTCGACAGCATTTGCAACAAGAACCGCATATTCCAAAGAAATCAAAAGACGTGATGTTGTTGGCGTCTCTTTACTTACATCTGTTCAGGGACCAGCGTATCAGTTTCACTCGACCTTGAAAATTTAGTCTGAGAAGTTATAAATTACCGATGTTCAATGACTCTGTCCGGTGGGAAAATTTGTTAATATGGATCCAAAATATACATTTTTCTCACCGAAAAGTCGCTTTAGTCCCAAACATAGCTCTATGTATTGTATACCTACCATGCCACTATAAGGCACATGGCCACAACTGCTATATATCGGTGTGTGGATACCCTTCCCTGGCCGTATACTTCTTTAGTCAAAATGTCAAATAAAATGTGAATTCGAAAGGTAAAATTAAAATTTCAGGAGAGTGAATAGGCTCACTTAAGATGTGACGTAACACAATTATAAACACAGTTACTGTAAGTTGTGACCCCAACCACAGGTACTCGGCACAAGATGTGAAATCGAAAGAAAAATGGGACCATTCATCCTATACTGCCAATCTCAACCACCAAGGACTATCTCGCATTACTACGCTGAGCGACCATGCATTACCTCCATCCCCACAATACTGCTTGATCTAGCTATAGCAGACATAGGATAATATGAAAACCCAAGGGCTAGTAGTATACCAACATGGATATTTACAACCACTACCAGATCTCCCCACCCCCCTTACAAGAAGTCCGATACACCCTGACCTGAACAACGTTATGTCAGATTATATAGTGGACAACAACAGTGGTCAACATCTCTATGACGTCGCGTGCGCATCATGACGTCACGACGTCAATAGCAACGTCAACCGTTTCGCGGAGAAAAACTTTCAAGAAAACCCAACTTTCCCATCATCCACCACTTACCCATACTCTATACCCATAGCCCATGCGTACATATATCACTATGCATACCATAGCATACTATATAGACAGATCATATACTACTTGTCGGAACTAGCTGGATGGCGCGTAAAACACGTCTCGTGTCTGCTCCCCACAAAAGGCTCCGGTTCCTATGGGAATTTAACACTAGCTGCTCCCCCAAAGCTCCGGGTAATCAAGAACGATCAGGTACATACTATACTACTTACGGTTAATGTTTGAATCTGCCCTCCATGGACAATGGGACCTCGAATTATCTATAATAAATCGGATAATTGTCGTTCATAACCCACTTTCCACTGTGCACTGTCTTGTCCGACTAAATGTTTTTCGGCCTTTTCTGTGACTTCTCCCAGTTATCATGAACAACCCAAGAACACCCAACAGTCGTGTAATACACCAATGTAAAGCTTATTCGTTCCCCTTTCCATTGACACTGGGTACTGCTGGATACGTTAAGTTAATCAAATTTAGGGGGGGGTTACGGAGATGAGTGCTATCGGTTTCGAAAAGCGAGTTGTGTACCTTGTTAATATTTATATACCATTATGGGGGCACGTTAGCATCGATTCAAAAATGCTATCAAATATAATTTTTCTTTCGATTTCACAACTTGTGCCGAGTACCTGTGACCCCAACCACTTTTTCATCGATAACAATGAATGTACTACTTTAGTTTTGACCCCGTGTTTCACTTACAGTATAAATATATACTAGCGCAAACAAGAAACGCAAGTTTCTTTCTGTGTTAAATATTTCAAATGTTTTATGGATGATTATTTCATTGTTCAGATTTTGATGTTATTTCTTCATCACTAATTAAAAAGATTTTAACGAGTTTTGATATCTTAACACGGACGTCGTTTGCATGGATAACGTTGAAACGTAGGTACCCTACGCCATTTCCTGATCAAAATCAATAGCGGGTGTGGCCTCCTCCCCCGCCACCCCGGGCCTAAGTCGCTTCTCTAACTCCCCTTACCATTGACCCTATCAAGTTGTTTATGGTCCTTTGTGGGATGTTATTCCACTCCAGAAGAAGGGCCTGCGTGAGCTGAACGACGTTGTTTAGTACGTTGACGCGCTTCCTGACCCCCTGTTCCGTTCGATCGGGGACAAATCTGGACTCTAGGGTTGCCAATCGAGATTGGGACATTGTTTTGGTTGAGGAAGTCACGACAAACCCTAGAAACGTGAGGCCTCGCATTACCCTGCGGCAACGCATGGACAAAGGAAAGGACGTGATGTATGAGGACCTGATCCCGATATCTTACGGCTGTAAGATTGCCCTGGATGACCACGAGAAGTCTTTTCACACCTCTCGTGGTTGTCCGTGCGGGACAGTATATATATTTATATATATATACTGCCTGTGCAACACGGGGCCAGAACTGGCGTGGTGCATTCGTTGTTATCGATGAAAAAAGTGGTTGAAGCCGCATGTATACTGTGTCTACATTTATACTGTAAGTGTAACGCGGGGTCAGGACTGACATGGTGCATTCGTTGTTATCCATGAAAAAAAGTGGTTGGAGCCACGATTAACTTTCGGTACTTACTTTTCTAATGCAAGCTGATTTCTTCTTTTATCGCACATTTATTATTGTAGAAAATACCGGTACGCGGGCCTATGTTTTATCGACAATCAAAAACTAATGACCCAACACATTGAGGCTCTGTATTTCAACTGGAATTCATTCCAGTTGGAAGTGGAAGAGATTCATAAATTGGGGATCGAGTTTTCAATTTTGGTCAGATTTTCCAAGGTTTGTGTGGGTGTCCAGATATTAATGGTAAAATATGCAACTAAACTGTGGTTGTCCGAAATGCGATAGGACAGGAAAAAAATTGGGGGGGGGGGGGAATTTTTGCGTCACAAAGTCTGATCAAAATTTCACTGTCCTAAAAGTGAATCGCCCTGTGCTAATTAATACGTAATAAAAAGTATTTCATAAATTAATTCGATATGTACAAAGGATCTTTTTTACCCGTCTTCCTTTTCTGTAGAAATTATCTCCATTTTTAACGTTAATTACATTTTTGGGAGGCCACTCATGCCAACCGTTTAGGCACTTGTCTTCCGATCCGATTTGCTGTGAAAAAAAATATGTGGGGCGCGGTGGCTTAGTAGGTAGGGGTGCAGACTGCAAGCCGAGATGCCCTCGGTTCGAAACCCACCTGCGACAACCGCGTTGTGCCCTTGAGCGAAACACTTTCCCCATTACCCACGTGGGGACACGGTAGCGTTGTGTACCAGGGTGTAGGCCTACTGCACGTCGATGGTGCACTTGTCTTCAACCAATGCTAACCCTGCCTGTGTGGAGTTAGTATGTTGGGGAGCTGACAGTTGTTCTCCGCAGCTCGGTGATTCTCTCCGGATACTCCAGCTCCCTCCACCCGTGAAACTGTCGTGGTCATAATTAGCCATTGTGCAGAAATATGTGAAGTTAATCACCAATATTTATTTATTTAATGGTGTTTAAGGTCACACCACATACTTATGCACAATGGCTAATCATGACCGTGACAGTTTTACGGGTGGAGGAAGCCGGAGTTCCCGGAGAGAACCACCGAGCAACGACGAGCAGCTGCCAGCTCCTCAACGCAGCACAGGCAGGATTAGAGGGTTAGATTGGTTGAAAACATGCGCACCGTCGACGTGCAGTAGGCCTTAGTACACGGCATCATCGTGTCCCGTGTGTTAAGTGCCTTGACCAAGAACACAACGTGCGAGTCCGAATCGATCGCTCAGACGTTCACCCATCCGAGGACCAACCGGGCTCGAGGTTGCTTAACTTCGGTGATCTGACGAGAACCGGTTACCGCAACGCCACCGCGCCCCTAATCACAAATAAATAACATAAATAAATAAATAAATAAATAAATAAATAAATAAATAAATAAATAAATATGTTTCGCCGTTATCAACACTCAATTACGCCTATTTCTAACTGCATAATGGTAGGGTTACAGTTGAGTAAATCTATTCAGAATTCTGATGTTTTACTTTGGGACAGAAAATAGCCAACTTTGCATTTGGCCTGCATTTTTTTTATTTTTAAAAGCGATCATCGAAACTGGTAGGCCCACTTGTGCTCCTGAATTAAGCTCATAATTAAGTAAATATGTTCATTTGCACGCCTATAGAGATATATATAATTCATCGAGTGAAAATTATTACCGCGGAAATGTCTCTTCTTCCAGGGAAAAAAGGAGACGACGTGGAAGGAAAGGGACAAAGCAGAAAATAAAACATAACAAGGAAATTAATTTAGTTTGGCTGAACTCGTTGGCTTTAAACTTCATTGTGTCAAGTGGGAATGAATTTAGCCTACTTTTGAAATTATGAAATCCAGCTGAACTTCTGCCCAATTTGATAAATACGCAGCGTTTGATTGAGAAATGATTTCTTCCTCTAAAATCAATATTCCGGCCAAGGACAAAATAACGGCATCTTTTTACCGCCGCTGAATTGTCTGAATTTTTTTTATTTCAACCCACAACGATCCCCAAAACATGAACAACCAGTTTTAACTCGAACTTCCTCGAACGCAGTAATTGATGACGTTGGTAGACGTGTCGCACGATGAGGGCTTCCCCAGACTTTCCTGCCGGTTTTTAACCAATCGGATATTACCACGAACACGTTGTCGTCCAATAACAAATAGACACGAATCCCAATCCCACACATGTCAGAAGACATTCATGAGTTGTCAGAACATATCTCCACTACCTGGAATCAATTGATAAAAAGAAGGAAAAGATTACAGCCGAAAGAATCAGATAAAAATCATCAAACTGTGTTATATTGGTGAGTATTGTTTGGTAATTCTGTGTTCTGAAGTAATGAAAGACATACAAAAATTAGTCGATCTTGTCGATGATTTATAAATTATACTCCGAGTCGCTCCCCGTTAGGAATCTGCACATCAGTCATCACATTCACAATTGACATGGCATCTCTATGTGCTGTTCATGTTTCGCGTGTAGTTGGTTTCGCAGAATTGCAGCTTATGTTAAATAGTTTTGTTAAGGGACGTCCAACCTAACTTTCGTAAAATGTCAGGTAATTTTCTCTATTTCGTCTAAAATTTAGTAAAAGGAAGAACCCCAGTATTGGCAATAATTTAGGGTGTTAGTATTACCAATAATTCTAATAAAGTAATATTACTAGTCTAAAAACCGAACACGAACCGAGAACAAACACAGATAAAATGATGGGACAAGACAGTGTCAAGTTAAGTTTGATAGACTGTGGTATATACATAATACAGATTATTACCATGTGGATGTACAAAATATGTATCCGAGTCTAGCTCTGGGTTCTAAGGGCAGATCATGACGGGTGCTGGTCAAAACGTCCCCTAATTTTTTTTGGTCAAAACGTTCCCAACAATTGGTCAAAACGTCCCCTAATTTTTTTGGTCAAAACGTTCCAAACAATTGGTCAACACGTCCCCCAAGAGTTGGTCAAAACGTCCCCAACTCATTTATCCTTCTTTTGTAGTTTCATATTTAATTTAGCAATTTTCATACTATTTTTCGGTCGAAATCTAGGATTCCAAGTCAGTTGTACCAATACTCTGCTCTCGGCTGGGCATGAACAGGACTTCAGCAGATTGAAATTAATTATCGAATGAATGAATGAATGAAAAGTTTCATGGCGCCGAAAGCGCACTGGGACGATGTGAGATTGAAATCCCCTTCAACCCGAATATCTTTAATTGCTTATGGATCCACAAGGGTCGGTAGCGAGGGTCAATAATCTTCTTGGTTTGAGTGTGTGCACGGACAGTAAGGTACTGGGGTCAGACCCCCCACTCCCGATAACCTCGAACTGGAAGGTGACTTGGAATTCTGTATAACTACGAGATTCTGCTCTGTATTTTACTTAGAAACGTGGGCATATTTATATGGATGGTAATACTGAAACCGCACTTTGATGGTTGTCTTAAAAAAAAGAAAAGAAACCCAAACAGTCGGTGTTCAGGAGCAGCCCCAGCACATATTGTCCATAACGGTTATAAAAAAGGAAAAATTATACCAATATGTGTTATTGAAAGATGGGAGTCATCCATCAGCCAATAAGGTAGAGTGGACGCTGAGCCTTGGCCATCTGGTTTGCCTTCAGGGGAACGGATGACGGGGTGATGGTAGGCGCCCCCCCCCCCCCCCCCACAACGACAAAAAAAATCCCCACTCACAGACATACACTTAAAAACGCTTAAAGGGTTGTTCTATCTTTATTCATATGTTTATTTATTTAAAATGTACACTGGTCCCAGCCAGGCAAGTTTGTTTCAATCCTTTCTTGGTGCATGGTTTCCAGCGTGGCGAGGCAATCCTCACTAACTCCACGCACTTTAATTCTATTGTATAATTTTAATTTTCTGTGACTTTTATTAGATCCCAAAAATTTGTCCACTTGGGTTTGTCGTCTGAGAACTGCGATAATTTAAAATATCAACTGTTTTGTTACCGTAAGCCGTTGTTACTTTAAACACTTTGGTGACCTCCACTGTAACTAATATTCACACAAACTACGATGTGTTTCCACCATACCAGAATTACCCCACAATTATTCTGAATTAAGAAATGACAAATTTGGACAGAATAAATAAAGTAACAGTCCACTCCCACTTACAATATCGGTGACATAAACCAATGATATTTTTCAGTCCTTTTGCAATAAATTTCATCCAGTGAAAAATTCAACTAAATATTCCTACAAGCTGGAAAAAATCAGTTAACGTTTTCATAATAGTATTACCAAATAACGCTGCATAAAATCCACAAACAAGAAAAAAATTATCGTTACACCTATTTGATACAACTTTTTCTTAATTTAATTAAACGCTTCATCGATTGGCAATTCCAAGCGCCATGTGATTGTCATATAATAGTAGTTTATTGTTCAATGCCTTCTTTAATTCCTATGCAATTATTTCATTGATTCAAGTCAAAGATAGTGTTAAAAACCGGGATGGTCAATTAAATGTGGTGACTGTACGTGTGTGCTTTAAAATTTGTTGCAATTATTTCATTAAATTATGACCAACATAAATTCTAGTGAGTGGCCCTTTTAAGCATTTCAGCATTCGCAAGTCTGGCGAAAAAAAAACAGTTAAGTATGCAAAACGGGCGGTGCTTTTCAATAGACACTTACAATATAATTTCAGGTTGTGTCGTAGTGTAGTAGTGTAAGCCATAGGAGGCCGTATGTTAGAATTATTTTGCAATTGTTTACTGAGATGCTAATAGGCCCTATTTACAAATAGTTTAGGCTTGCCCCCTCCTCCAGTCCAAAAATAACCTCAAATAATGTATTTAAATTTTTTGGACTTGGTACGTCTTTCAAAGGACGTACCAAACGAAAATTAAAATACAGGCTTTCAGGCCATTTTTGACTACCCCCCCCCCCCCCCCCCTCTCCAAGTTTCTGACTCCTGTGCTAACGGTTAAGAAGGGGGCTGCATCGTAAATGGAGCTCTGCACTTGACCAATGGTTGTAATTTGTGACTGCGTGATTCTTGAAGTAATAACTTTATGAAATCAACTTGACGTAATAAAGTTAAAGTTATCACTTCAAGAAGTGTGCAGCTAAAAGCTATAATTCTAGATCTCTGGACACTCACTGACGAACTTGAGAATTCAAAACATACTGCTAAAAACGACGGCCAAAAAAAAATAATGTGATTTTTGGGTACCAAAACCCGCCAGAAAACTCCATTTATAACTGATTTAATTTTTTTTTTGGGGGGGGGGCACCCCTATCATCGATCGTCACTCGCGTCCAACCCAATCAACGCTCGTGCTTGCTTTTGACATCTGCATCAGCATCCCGACACTTTTGAAAGGAGATCCGTGGCAGAATTAACCCTGGGTCCAAATTATCATTTCACCGGCACTGGTATTAATAGGTGTTTTCTATTCATAAGGCACGTGCGAAATTAGGGGAGACACGCATAAATATCGGTCTGACAGAAGCGGGGATATTTATAATTAATGTTTTGTAAAACAATAAATTTGTATTAAAATAACATCGCAAGTTTTTTCAATGGCCTCAGTCAAGAAACAACAAAGGGGACGTTTTGACCAACTGTTGGGGACGTTTTGACCAACTGTTGGGGACGTTTTGACTACTTTTTGGGGACGTTTTGACCAACTATTTGGGGACGTTTTGAGCAACTATTTGGGGACGTTTTGACCAAAACATTTGGGGACGTTTTGGTTTGGGGACGTTTTGACTAGGATTCATCATGACGAGTCGTGATCTACCCTTAAAACCCGGAGCGAGACTCGGATACATGTTTTGTACATCCACATAATGGTAATAATCATTTTATCTTGCAATATATTGGGGATAAGTCAAGAATGTAGACGAATATATAACAAACTATTTATTCGTACGGATGAACAAAAAGAAAAAAATGGAACTCATGCGAAAGGAACGTGCTTGTGTCCGACCTCCTGATACAAACATCTGTATCAGGGGGTCAGATACACAACAGTTTGCGGAGTTAATATAGACAAAATACACTTTGATTGTAAGATAAAAATATATATCAAGTGGAGCCGTTCAGTTAGAGATTTTCTTTCTACTGTTTGGCACTGGGTGTTCAGTGATGGTCAATGCATTGATTTACCCGTCCTACTAGTTCAGCAATCTGAACGTAGTGGCTACCCCTCAACGTTCAGATTCTTCCCATTCAATCCTATAGAAAAAGTTCCCATCAAGTTTTTATGGGAACTCAAAACTCGAAATTAGGAATATATATCAAGCTTTCGTCCCTTTTACCGGCTGCAATCGATAGTACACATATTTCCTTACATTTGGGCAGAGTTTATTAATCCAAACTAGGTTTTATCCTTTAATTGTCGTCATTTGTGTACTCGTGAGGTGGCGACGGAGATTTCAAAATCGGCCATGTTTTTGTTATAATATAAAACGGTAAAAACAATAACCCGGTAATGGCGCCGAAATGAATAGACCTTTTTATCGATGCAGAATCGGAATCTCGATCTCATTCGCACAGAGGAGGTAATCAAACTCGACCGCATTCGCACAGAGCAGATTATCAAACCCATTCTACGCAATTGCGATCAAATTTCCTATTCCGCATCGATGAAAAGGTCTATTCGTTTTGGCCCCCTTACCGGGTTATTGTTTTTACTGTTTTATATTTATACAAAAACATGGCCGATTTCGAAATTTTCGTCGGCACCTCACAAGTACACAAATGACGACAATTAAAGGATAAAAACTAGTTTGGATTAATAAACTCTGCCCAAATGTAAGGAAATACGTGTACTATCGATTGCAGCCGGTAATAAGGGCGAAAGCTTGATATATATTCCTAATTTCCGAGCTTTGAGTTCCCATAAAAACTTGATGGGAACGTTTTCTATAGGATTGAATGGGAAGAATCTGAATGTAGAGGGGTAGCCACTACGTTCAGATCGCTGAACTACGGTCCTACAAAATAATGAACGAACACAAGTAAAAAATGTTTTAAATATAGGCTAATAAAAGTTTAAAAGGGGTAGAGGGTGTGTGTTTGGGTATGTTTTACTCATGTGTAAAATTTTATCGACTTCTGATGCGTGATGCAGAACTTGTGTTCATTAATTAGTCGGAGTTGACCTGCCCTACTAAATAACAAACCTAAGAAATGTATTAAGCTCATGCGCTGGCATAAAAGTTTGATGTCTTTTTGGAAATGACATAGGGTGGTGTTTTTTGGGGTGGGAATGAATTTTAACCCTTTTTCTAAGGCAATTCATTCATGGTTACTCAGGTAGTGTTTGGATGAATTGGTGATATTTGTTTGCTGAGAAAGTCAATTGGGTCAGTGTGGAGTTTCGTATTTTCTGTTTGTTTGAGCCTTGGTTTTGTATTTTATTTTTATGACGGGTGGTTTCAGTGTGACTTTGGTTTTGGTTTCTGCTAGGTGTTTATGGGATATAATGAATTGTGCGTGAGCCTGGATAGCAGATAGTCAATATGACTGTTGCATAGGGTTTTGTCGGGGTTAAAATTTCAACACTTGGGTTTCATGGACTCGTACCATGCTTAGGGTTTCAGTTTTGGGTTTGTCTTGGAAAGAGTGGGAAAAATATTGCGGTTAACCCTTTTTGGGAGCTGTAGTAGAGGAAAAGAATGTTTTGGACAGTAAATTTCAATGGGAACAACATTGGCTAGATTATATTGTCCATAATTATTGAGGAGGGATAGAGCGCAGGCTTCTTTGTGCAATAGGGATCTTGTATTATTTAAGTGTCGCCTTAAACAGTTTTGGGCACTTGGATTGAGTGTATTCATTTTGAAAAATATTGATACTGGTGTTGGAGCTATGTGAGGCGGTCTCCCTATATACCGAATCTGACTCCAAATACCAAATCTGACCTCAAATAAATTAATTATGCATTTTTCCTAATGGAATTATCGGTTTTGAGTGGGCCTAGTGGGTATATAATTATTTTAAAATAAAACTGTCACAGTAAATGTCCATGAATTTCATGTAACAGTAGTTATTGGTGAAACGGCACAAGTTCAGTTTTCGAACATCACCTAATTTTCTCAGGAACAGGATGTGGAACAGGAACGGGTACCAAATCTAAGGAATGCAAGAACAGAGAGAAAGCGTATTAATTATTAGTGTGTTGTTACGGTTGGCAAACATTTGAATAAAGTTTATTCACTTGTGTGGATTAATGCACTTTCTCTGTTCCTGCGCTTTCTCTCTGTTCCTGCATTCCCAAGACTAGGCACCCGTTCCTGTTTCTGAGAATAGGTAGCCCCGCGTCATACATAAAATTAGGTGATGCTCGAAAACTGAACTTAAGCCGTTTCACCAATAACTACCGTTCCATGAAATTCATGGACATTTACTGTGCGTTTTATTTTAAAATAATTATATACCCACTAGGCCCATTCAAAACCGACAATTCCATTAGGAAAAACGTATAATTAATTTATTTGAGGTGAGATTCGGTATTTGAAGCCAGATTCGGTCACTAGTTTCGCCTAAACCAGGCTTTTCCAACCGATTAGAGGTAAGAGAGTCCTCTGGTATGGATATAACGATTGTGGGTATAAGGTAAATATAAGTCCAATACCGATGGCGGTTTAACTAGTCATGTTTGGATGTGTGAATGGTGTTAATGTAATGCTGTCGGGAGGGGGGGGGGGGGGGGGTTATTGGATAACGACCCAAGAAATGGAAACTCTCAGTTAAAGAAATGGTGTGCCTGATAATGAGGAACTGAAAAAAATCAGTTAAAATCCGGGAGGGAGAGCAGTGTGTAGTGGGAGGTACTGAGTGATAAATTGATGCTAAAATTGGTACATGCAAGGCTTCTGGAGGAAGATTAGTGCATACTGGGAACTACAGGGTATTGGTGCACTAGCATGCCGCTCCAAAGTGGTGATTGGAATTGTTATGCAAACCAAAATAATAAATTATAAGAGACAAAATTTCAAACCAGCTATTTATGCAAGCAGTAATCCAATTCAAATATTGACAGCCAATAAATTATCCACTGTTTCTTGTGTTCGTTATTTAGTAGGGCAGGTCAACAGCGACTAGTTTACGAACACAAGTTCTGCATCACTTAACACATTTTAAATCTTCTTAATGACCAAAATACTCATTAGAAGTCTATAAAATTGCACACATGAGTAAAACATACGCCAACACACAGTGTCACACACCCTCTACACCTTTTAAACTTTTAGTAGCCTATATTTTGATATTTTTTACCTGTTTTTGTTTGTGTTCGTTTATGTTTGTTAACTACTTTTGCATGATTCAAAATAGGT
The DNA here is from genome assembly GCA_031216915.1 of Pictodentalium vernedei. Classification (NCBI taxonomy): domain Eukaryota; kingdom Metazoa; phylum Mollusca; class Scaphopoda; order Dentaliida; family Dentaliidae; genus Pictodentalium; species Pictodentalium vernedei. The sequence goes on along the minus strand of CM062291.1, from coordinate 131,677,779 downwards.
CTTAGAAAGCCCTGTATTTTATTGTTTGTATGTATATTGACTAATAATTTAGTTTCTCGTATTTTGGGCACATTTTTCACTTGAATCTGATGTGCCCAAATTAGGTGAATATAAAGGCCTGGTCTCCAATCAAGACAACAATTCCTTGTCTGGGAAAAAGCTTTAGAATGACTAGCAAGGTTTCGGCCAAGGGACCACCAGGTTTAACACAGAGGTCCCTTGGCTAAAACGGTGCTTGTCCTTTTCGTGCATTTTACATGGGAATTGTTATTGTCTGTGTGGAAACTTCACTCCATTAGTGATTTAGTGGTAATTCACTTTCCACGTACTGTAAGGGATTGTGAACCTTCTGCATCCCAAGTATATATACAACTTATTGTCCTTGTTTGATGGCAAGTGATTTATTTATTCATTTGAGTTTAATGACACTTTAGTCAGCCAGGGTCACCTCATGTCAGACCGTTTTACAGGTGGAGGAAGCAGAGTACCCAGAGAGAACCACCGAGCAAAGGTGAGCTACTGTCAGACTCCCTCCACACAAACAGAGTTAGCATTGGTTGAAGACAGGTGCACCATTGACGTCCAGTAAGCCTCAGTACACAGCACCACCGTGCCCCCATGTGGCCAATCAGAATTAAGTGGCTTACCCAAGGACACAATGCAGTTACGCCTGGCAAGAGATTAGCCATCCCATAGTGTTGCACTTGTTAAATATGCTATAATAATGCATTTTTTGCTTTGAGATTAATATATCACTAATTTAAAGTTATCTCACATCTGTTTTGTTTTTTCTTCAGACCGCTTGCAACCTTAGTAACTAAAGACATTTAAATTAGGAAAACCATATGAGTGATAATGAGCCATCAAGCTCGGAGCTTTCTGTAAATTTAAGTTTTATTGATTGCTGCAAGAAAGTGTCTCAAATGTTTTTACGTCTTGAGATTTTATTAATAATTAATATACATGGCTGGTGTCATGATCAAATTGCCATAGCAAAAAGACCACTTTCTGCTCACTACTGCATTTGTTTGTCTTTCAGACGTAAAAGATGAAGATTCATCTCTTTATCTGTTGTGTACTGATCAGTACTGTATGCATTAATGCTGATAATGATGATGATGGTAAGAAAGAGAAAGATGCTGTGGGAACTGTTATTGGCATAGATCTGGGAACAACATACTCATGGTGAGTGTAAATTTTTTCTCTCTAAACAAGAAAGCCGACTTTGGGATTCTGTGGATATAATCAGGGTTTTCCCGTGGCCAATTTTGGGTCCAGTGACCGGTCCCATTCCTTGTTCCAGTCATGCTTAGAAAAATGTTGAATGAAGTAAAAAGTAAATCAGTCTACAGGTGAATGTAGTATGACATAACATGTACAGGGTTGGCTCTGGACTGAAAATAATATTTGCAATTATTTTTACAAAATAACAGGATGGCACCAGTGCCATTCTGGTTTGTGCTGCAGGACAGAAACCTATTTCGGAGCAAAGAGCTGTCAAGGCAGCGTTGTTTTGATCCTCGCAGCAGATTAATGTTTTCACCTTGTTGTTGATCACAACTGTACCCAAACCATGCAGGTGTTCGTGCGTATGACTACACTCCAGTGGTAATTGTTATCACCCAATGTCTTTGTTTTTGCTGTCTGTAGCTGGACATTGGTCAATACATTGCTTGATTAATGTGTGATGTGCGATTCGGCCGAGGTAGTCTTCTATCGCTGACAGCGGAGAGGTCACTTACATGCATCATTTGTATTCACCATCACACAGCAGCCATTTTACAATTTGTCTCCACCACCCCTCCATCCACCAGGGTGCTTTGTATCCTTCTGGCGCTTTATATCTTACATGACAAGGGTGCTTTGTGTCCGCCCATCGAGGACATGTCAAGGGAGGAAGGGATGTCAGTTGTATGTAGATGTAAATCGGGTAAAATTTGTTCAGATATAATGTTTATTTGCTATATTTTTGGTTACACTGTACTGTATGTGATTTTACAGGACTTTACAAAGGTGTGATGAAGCCTATTACAACAAGTTAGTCTATGGGTTATTTGTCATGGTGCACAAAAACTTATTGTTTTTGTTGCAAAATCTCCAAAATATTTGCAAACACGTTTATGGGTGTTTGAATTAATGAACAGCTTCAATGTCAAGCTTTTCATAAGAAAATCACCTTCTACCCAAATTGCATTCAAGAGATAATTTGATCGTAAATTTCATCACCCTGATCACAAAGAACAATATTTACACATCCACTTTCGAAGAAAATGGGGGTATGGATTACATTCGTCCGTCCGTGTGTGAGTCCGTCCGAGAATATTCATAACTTTAATCACTTAGAAATTGTGTCCGTCCGAGCTGAATTTTGTCTGTTCAGCATGTATCTCGGGTATCGAATGTTCTATTGCAATGAAATTTGCCATGAACACTGCTTATGGTATAGGCTTTAAAAAAAGGATTCAACGATGTTTCTCACATTCTCCCTTTTAGAGTTATCCCCCTTTTTTGACTTAGAAATTGTAGGAAATAGACATTATTTGTCAAGAGAGTACATCACCCGAGCTGGAATGGGGGTGCTTGAACGCTGGTCCAGGTTTTTTATCGCATTTGTGATATTTTTTAATCATATTCATGCGTACCAGGGAATCCCCGGAAGTGTGCACCAGTTACAAACATAAGTTTAAACAAAATTAGTTCTTCCAAATCCAATTTACCAAAAAGAAAGGGAATTGTTAATGCTAGCGACGGCATGCAATGTTGATCTATGATAAATATAATAAACCTTTTAACTCTACAGTGTAGTGATCTGGGTCATTGCATCACGTCTCATTGAGATCAGTTTGGCGACCTGACCACCTCAACTCAACATGATACAATGACCCAGATCACTTCGGGGTGGTGATATGTATACATGATCGTAGAACTTTATTGTTGACAATGAGCTGTAAAATAATCTGCGACAGACTGACGACTAAAGGCAAAAGCCATAATACTGGACAAAGGTGATTAACTAAATAAGTGTAATTACCGTTTGCAGATTTAGAGTGCGACATAATCTTTCTTTTTATAAGGGTTTTTCTTCTTTTTTTGACCCAAAAATGCAAAACAGAATTCTTTTTAGTGCTGGGAGGTTAACCGAAAATACAACTGTTTCGGTTACTTAAAAACACTGACCGACTTGAATGTGTGATAACTGTCAGTCGGGACACGCACGGTTATTTAACTGCACATTCTTGAATGCTGTAACTTCATGTAATGTGTTAAATACAAAGGGCAGAAATCACACAAAACAATCAGGGCCCGGTAGGCCTAATTAATAACCATTTTGGTCCCATAATATAGTTGTAATCTCGTATTAAATAAACTTTCTTTCAAATGACAAATGAATGAAATGATAAAAATCACCCCATTCAGTGTGAGATTGAAAGCACCTTTGGACAAAAATAAAACAAACATCGAATTACCAAAATGACCACACTCTTCACTTGAATGCAATATACACACATCTGCTGGCCACTGTCAGTAATTTCTATGTATGTTTGAATTGAGTTAAAAAAAAATAGTTGAACACCATACTTGCACCAAAAACAATTTAAAGACTGCAAGCCGAGATTCAGGGCTTCTTACAGTATCAATACAAGAAACTCAACACGATATTCATTAATTTTCATGACCTTCAACTCCAACGGTAAAACACTGGATCTATAAAATGATCAATTTATCAAATGTGGTAAACTTCCTTTGCTGAACTGGTACTTACCACTTGCTCCAGGGGGGGGGGGGGGGGGGGGGGGGGGTGTTCAACAAAAAAAGAAATTCCACACATACATGTATGGGGGGGGGGGGGGGGGGGTCCAAATGAGCCCAAAGCAGTTTTTTCCTTGTCAGAATTTTTTATTTTTGTCTTTACACTTTTCATTCGATTTTTTACCTGTTTTTAGCACTATGAAATCAACAATAAGCAACTCCAGCTCCCAAAACAATATACAATCTGATGAACACTTAATGAAAATGTGCATAGATCATTTTTCATTTCTCATCTGAACTTTATTTTTGGCAAGTAACAATCACAATACAACAATATACAATGTACAGGTGTTTATAATATCAGTTCAATTTTTTGACAGTAAAATATCTGAAACCCCAGTCACATTTGTGACCTTGCTGAAGATCAAAAAATAAAAATTATCAGTGCTATGTCCCATCTGGTCATCTCAAGTGTGGATCACTTTTTATAAATTGTCACAAAATCACCTATCAGGTCTGATCAGGTATAAAACAACATACAATGTTCAGGTGTTTATGCATGTTCCATTCTCGAAAGCAAAACATTTTGAAAAATGTCAATCCATGACCATGCCGGACATCAAGAAACAAAAATAATCATTGCTTTGACCTATCTGGTATCTCAAGTGGGGATCACGTTTTTGCAATTGCCACAAAAACACCTATCAAGTTTAAAACAAAACATCCATGGAAAACTAGCTGTTATCTTGCTAAAGCTCAGAAAACAAAAAAATAAGCCTTTCTTTTTTCGGCATGTTTTTGTTTGGTGCCCCAGAAAGGGGGTGGGTATCAAAATGTGGCTGAAAAAAACTCAAGGAAATGGGAAAGAAATCTGGGTTGGGGGTGGGTGGGTCCCAAAAGTGGTCATAGAGAAAAAAGTAGCATACATGTCTGAAATTCCCCCATCCCCCCTGCTTGCTCTGCCTTTATACTGTCCTATATACTTATTTCTACATGTTTTTTTTGAAAGCTTTAACTTCAAAATAGGTTTCAAATTCACAGCTGAAGTCTGATAAAAATTAGGGTTACAATGATCTAAATGAGTGACTTTTACTTTGAAAATTTTTTTAAGGTTGGTGAGGGTATCCCAAACAAAGGGATTTCTTTTCTTTGGCCTGACATTTCACAACATTATTTCAGCATTTTTTCACTGCTACCACAACATTTTCCTCTTGTGTTGGTGTGTGTGGGGGGAGGGGGGGGAGGTGAGGTGAGGTATAGCTGCCAATGCAATTCAGCTGTATATCCTGGGCTTGTGATCAACCTACATTGTCTTCTGGTTTAATGATACGTGTGCTGCGCTATATATAATCTCATAATTATACCCCCACAAAAGTTTTTGAGTTATGACCCCATTTTGGACTTTGTTAATCACCAAAATATAGTTTTACATGAAGTGGTAAGTGGGGGCGTTAGTGTTCAATGGACACATTTGGATGTTTGCTGTATTGGTGCTATGGTTCAATGGAAATAAGATGTTGATTAATTCAATAAGACAAATGACAAACTCATGCTTGGCAATAGGGGCAGGGGTATAGTCACCCATGGCATTCAGGGAGCATCTGTCAGCTGTGCCAACTCATTGCCCTTGTTCTCCCCGCTGGCATTTTTGAGATTCAAAACCGATTCTAATATACTGGGACAAATTTTAAGGTCTGCTCTGTAAATGTAGAAAAACAGAAAAATTTCTGAGTTTATCCTGTTCAGTAGTCTACATGTTGATTTTCTTCAATTCCAGTGTTGGAGTGTTCAAAAATGGAAGAGTGGAAATTATTGCCAACGACCAGGGAAACAGAATTACACCATCATACGTTGCCTTCACTTCAGACAATGAACGATTGATTGGTGATGCTGCCAAGAATCAGCTGACCACAAATCCTGAGAACACAGTTTTTGATGTCAAGCGATTGATCGGTCGTACCTGGGATGACAAATCTGTGCAGAATGACATAAAATTTTATCCGTTTAAAGTAATCAACAAGAACAATAAGCCACATGTTCAAGTTTCAGTGTCTGGGGATTCAAAAGTGTTTGCACCAGAAGAGATTTCTGCTATGGTCCTTGGAAAGATGAAGGAAATTGCAGAGTCCTACCTTGGCAAGAAGATAAAAAATGCTGTTGTCACAGTTCCTGCTTACTTTAATGATGCTCAGAGACAAGCGACTAAGGATGCAGGTGCAATTGCTGGTCTAAATGTCATGAGAATTATTAACGAACCGTAAGTATAAATGTTGGATGTATCAGTTAAATCATAGATGCTTGTCTTGTGATTCATTGAACCCATTCTGACAGGTGTGTCCTATTTTTGTTTGCTTTTTGCTGCCCTGGCATGCAATGGTAGTTCGCTAAATTCTACCAATATGGATCTTCATTTCAGTCAAGTTCATGCATGTAGAAAAGAGAAATTAAAACAACTTGAGAAAATTTACCCCAAGTCTTTGCAGCAGCCCTTATGTCAAGTAACCCAGACAAATTCATCTAATTTGAACACATACTTGGCATGTCGTTTGTACAGCCCCCTTCGAGGCATTTTTAGCTTAACTTGACAAAGTCAAGATAAGCGATTGCCATCACGGGTGCGGAAGTCTTGAGTCTGTTAGTCTGTTCACATTTTCTTTAGCACAGGCTACATCTCGTTCTTGTCTGCTCATAACAAAATATCATATGCAGGTTCGAGGTCATGTCTAGATGAGAATGTCCCCTTTTGGTCGCAATTGGTCAACCATGATGGCTGCATGGGCCCGAAACCTGAAAACCTTTAGCACAGTCTACAGGTTGTATTTGTGAAGGAATTTCATTGTAACTTGGTAGGGTGACTCTCTATGATGTCAGGATTAGAACGTCCTATTTTGGTCAAGTTCAGTCAACCACGGAGGCTGCAGGGACACTGTACCTAGACTACTTTATCACAGTCATTGTAAATTGGTAGGATGACTCGGTATAAAGTCTAGATGAGAATGTCCTATTGTGGTCGTGATCGGTCAACCGTGACAGGCACGTGACCTTGGTTTGGTTAGCATGGTCTGCAAGTTCATATTTATGAAGCGATTTCATTGCAAGTTGGAAGGATAACTCGTTTTTGGTCATGATCGCTTAGACGCTTACCATTACGTTTAGGCTGTCTATAGGTTGATCAGGTATCCCTGATGCAGGCAATATAGCTAGTAGCCTACCTATCAAATTAAACCATGCAACCGAAAAATGGTTTTAAAAATCCAAAGTATGCCAGAGAAAAGCAATCTGCATAGAATACAACACTTTCAACATCGATTGTTTTTCACTGGTAAACTTTGTATGAGCCTGTACTCAAAGCTTTAGATCTGATATTTTCAGGTTTGTTGCATTTCCTATTAAACAATTAAACATGCATAATTTTCATTTAAATAGGACTTTGGCATTAGTTACTGGAAAACATAGAAACCACCTTGAGTAAAGAGGAGGAGAATAATAATTTTGAAGACCTGTAACAATAGGCTATGGTTGTAAGCGGAAAAAACCTGAAACCTAAAACAGAAGTTGGGAAGGGGAAAATACCGGCATATTTTTCACTATACTTTGAATCCAAATTTTAGCATTCTGCCCAAGTTGGACCTTTATTGAAGTAAATTCAAACTGAACTCTCAACATTTTTTGTGATTTATTGCCTTTGTTTTTCAGAACAGCCGCAGCAATTGCTTATGGATTGGACAAAAAGGAAGGGGAGAAAAACATTTTGGTCTTTGATCTTGGAGGTGGAACTTTTGATGTCTCATTGCTGACAATTGATAATGGTGTATTTGAAGTGGTTGCTACAAATGGAGACACTCACCTTGGTAAAAATCATTATGAAATTCTGTTGTGAAAATATACCATGCTCAGTTGCAGGCCTGGAAAAAAGTGTAAATCTTAACTCACTGGAAGGTTATTCTCTATAGTAGGGTGATAATCCATAGGAAATTATAGGGTATTCTGAGGCTTCTCCGCCTTCTTGGTTTTTCGTCTAAACAGGTTTCTATGTAAATAAATTAAAAAAAACTAACACGTGACCTTGCCAAAGTGAGATTGCATGTTAGTTGTTGCTATTTATTTTGGTAGAAATTCTTAAAGATGGAAACAAAATGCTGTTCTATTCATATGCAGATACAATACTCCATCTTCGAGTTGAGATGCTTACAAGAGTGTCCAGTCTTTCTACTAATACATGCAAGATTAGTAATTTGGTAAAGTTATGTTTTACTTTGTCGTAACCTGCAGTTCATTCACGTGTTTTACAATTGACGTAACCCACACATAACATAATAAATGATCACTTGCAGGTTATTGCCATTCTTGAGTTGCTTAAGAGTGAGATTAGCTCATTTCACTTCACTAATTCATGACCTAAATGCTGATACCTTATTTCATATAAATTCATATGAATATAGTTTTGTAGGAATAAAATATCTTGCCAATTAATATTTTAACTATGTACTTGTTCAATTTTTGAAGTTACATGAATTTTCCTCATTAACAATCCAAAACCAACTAATTTCAGCTTTAGTTGGGTTATATCACTCTCATCCATGCATTAGGTGAGCAGTTCTACTTGACGGGGGTGCGATGGCCGTGCGGTAACTGGTTCTCGTCAGATCACCGAAGTTAAGCAACGTTGAGCACGTTTAGTAGTCGGATGGGTGACCATTTCAGCGACTGATTTGCTCTCCTGCGTTGTCCATGGGCAAGGCACTTAACCCCGATTGCCTACATGGGGGCACAGTGATGCAGTGTACTAAGGCGTACTACACGTCGATGGGGCACATTTCTTCAACCAATCTAACCCTGCCTGTGCTGCGGTTCAGAGTTAAGATGTTGGAGAGCTTACAGCTGCTCGTATAATTTTACAATGCGTTTCCTGCTCCTGGTGTAATCCATGATTATTACTGTCAAGTGTGTTGCATTGGTTGCATGAGCATTTTATTTCACATTTTCCCCGGTGTCAAATTTCTAGTAGCATTTTATATCCACTATGGAATGCACGGTTAGGGAAATTTCGGCCAAGGGAAATGGGGCCGTTCATGGGATCCCAAGTCACCCTAGCAGAAACCCTGGATATTAAAGAGTTAAGATCTTGTCTGATTTGTCAGCTGCTGGTCTTTGCACACACAAGCTTTTTTAATAGCTTCCAATGATGTCCTGATATTTGCTACTCTCGACATAGAATGATGAGAGTTACACCACCACCACCTTGTAGATCTGAGGCAGCCAAGTACAATATTGCAATTTTGAAAGATGGATTATTTTGATTATGTGCTGACAGCAACTCATTGCTCGGTGGTTCTCTCCGGGTATTCTGGCTTCCTCCACCTGTAAAACTGTCACCGATATATGACCCTGGCTGTTAGTGTCATTAAACAATAATAAATAAATAAATAAGTTATAACGCGACATGAAAATTACACGCTGAGAGTTTGGTAAAGTGAAATTTACTAATATTTTATGGTAACTGTCTTATTCCCAAGACAAGTGAAATTTGGTAATATTTTTTTATCAATGTCTTTAACACAAGACAGGAGGCAGCCAAGTCTTGATTAAAAACCACTGTCAAGATAATTTGCCTGTTGTCTGCAGGGCTTAATTGTGATGTTCAGAGACCACAGAGTTGGATATAGGTCTTTCACCCTTTACCTAATGAATTAGCCACATCCAGTTGCAAATAAAGCAACTGAAAAAAATTTTTTTCAACAAAACCATATTCGACCGTCACCGGAACATGCTCGACGTGCTAGTTCCACAGAGTTCACAGGATATCGTTTTGTTTAAATATTTTTAGAAATTCGAAAAAAGAAAGTTTTGATATCCTGCATGTTAGGCAAAGGGGTATTGGAGCCTTTGGTACAGAGTTTCCCGAAATAGTTAAATTACTGCTGAATTCTCGAGGTATTTGCCCTCTAGAACCTTTTTCTAGGAGGGCTATGGTAGCTCCCATGTCAAAATTGCAGATCAAGGAACTACTAGATTTTTTTTTTCAAGGTACACTACAAGTATATTATAAATTGAAATTTTAGGCTGTTCCAAAGCATTGGTGTAAGTTTTTTTGTGATATTGGTACAGTGGAGCCCACTTAATTGTATATCTCTTAATTTAATATCTGTGTTAATTGAGTATAATCTCCAAACACTGGGCCATTTACCACACCATATATGCTGTGCAGCTCTGTCAAACAAAATAGAGTAAATGCTAATTTTAACAGATGAATTCAGGAAAATTACCTAATTCCTGTTAATTGAATATTCTTGGCAATCAAGGTTTCTAACAGGTTTCCTCTGTAGTGGGTTTTGAAGTTGGCTCATCGCAGATTTTTGGGTAGTTTTACTTACATCCCAATGTATTTTTCTAGGTGGTGAAGATTTTGACCAGAGAGTAATTGAACATTTTGTCAAATTGCACAAGAAAAAGAAAGGAAAAGATCTTCGCAAAGACAACAGGGCTGTTCAGAAATTGAGACGTGAAGTTGAAAAGGCCAAGAGAGCACTTTCTTCACAGCATCAAACAAGAATAGAAATCGAATCATTGTTTGATGGTGAAGATTTCTCAGAGACACTTACTAGAGCCAAGTTTGAAGAACTTAATATGGTGAGTCTTTTTAGATAGGTAAGAAAGATGCAATAAATTTCATTAATTTCTGTGAAAATCTAAAGAAGAATCCTAGAATATATCGGGCATTGAAATAATGATTTGCCAGTTTTATTGCTCACCTGCAACCCGCATAAACTTGACCCTATGCAGGCAAAAAATATCGCCCATGTAAATATTCAGACGAGACAGACTTCACACACTGTCACTTCATCACCTTCCTGTTGATCTTGCGATATTAATATACGAACAACATAATTCTGTCGGCTATATTGTAATCGGGGTCAAACTCGAGTAGAAAGATGCTCCAATATCAGGAAAACATAAAACATCAAAGCTCGATGTAATTTATAAGGTACAAGATCAGTACAGCCTTTTTCTAGGTTTTGGTAAGATTATTCAATTGGTAATCTAAACATAAAATCACCAGGACCTCTGGTAGCATAGGTATCACTTTATTAGGATTAACTATCAGAAGTACAATGGCATTGTAACTTATGCTGTATAAGATTGGGGATAATAGTGTTTTGTATGAGAAATTTGCAATTTTACAGCCTGTACCGATTAGGAAAGGGGCCAAAATAAGATTAAACCCTGGTTAATCATGATCTTACCGATTAGGAAAGGGGCCAAAATAAGATTAAACCCTGGTTAATCATGATCTTAACTAAAAAACATGAATATTATTTTGGTTAGTATCGCTCAGCACTAAACATGCACAGTCTTGGAACTTCATGTGCTATTACATGTTTGTAATTGGTGATTTATCAACAAAATATAGTGGTATATTAGGCACCAACAGAACCCTTCGGAATCTGTAAAATGTTCATAGTAAGTTTTGATAATTGGTTCATTAAAATTTGTTCCAAATTTGGACTAATTTGTTATTTGGGCCTGGGAGCTATTGGCTCCTGCAAATGGTTCTAGGAGGGTGATTTCAAAGCTCTTGGCAAGTTTTTCTAAAGGCCAGACCTGGTATATTACGACGATGTACAGCAGCTTGCCAGAATCTTCATAATCAGATTCTGTATTTTCATTGAGCTCTGAAGATGGAAACGTGAATTGCATGATTGACTTGGACAAGTGTCTTTTTATAAATCTGTTATGATAATGGTTCCCACTGAATTTTACTCTGGAATGTTAATCAGAATAGTCTTAACATTCTTTCTTCTCCACTGCTAATTTGTTCCTTCATCTAATTGAATAAATGAATTTGAAAGTGCATAATTCATTCATTCCATCTGTTTTCTTTTTAATTTGAAGACATAGTTTCTTGCAATACTCATATTATTGCACACATCTAACATATCTTATGTTGGGGTTCATGGAATTCCACTTAAGGATAAAATAGCTCAGCAGCATGTGTTGCTGTAAAGTCAATGCCATAATACTAGACTTGAATACAACATAACTTCGTAGGTTAAGATGTTGAAAGATAGTCATTGTATACCTACATTTCAGTTGTCCCATTGGTTCGACTCTGCACTTGATGTTCAAAAACCAAACTATGCAGCAGCTGAAATTTACAATGGAGTAATCAGAGTTAACCAACTGGATCTTTGACCGATTTCTATCAAACAAGATATAATAATTCTTTGTCCTGCATGGTCAAAATGGTCTTCAAAATATTACCAGCAGGGGTCGATTTAATTTTTAAAAATTGAGTAGCACTTTAGTAACTTGCATAAATTTTGATTAATATTTCCTATTATTATTATTATGTTTTTGTCTTGTGAAATTGATTAGCTGTAGTTAAAAATTGATTCGAAAATTGATACGCGAATCCAGTTAAATCGAGCCCTGATCACCAGCTTTAGGCTATTGCAAAAATTCTTGTTTCAGTGTATCTCCTAGTTTCTCTGTCAATTTTTCCTGAATTTATTGACAAGGGAGGGAGGCAGGCCTTTTTATCTCTTCAATCCACAAAAATACTTTGAAAAGTATCAGAAATTTTTTTCTCTCCTAGAAATAATTAGTCATCTTGTTTTTCCATGTACAACTGGCTTGTATTAATATTGGCCCCACTTGGAGAGGTTTTCTTTGCAATTGTCACATCAAATGCAAAGATTGAAGACTTGGTCCAGTAGTAAGAAGAATAGTGGATTATCTTTTTCATTCTCTTTTTCAGGACTTGTTCAGATCAACAATGAAGCCAGTGCAAAGAGTTTTGGATGATTCAGATTTGAAAAAAGATGAAATTGATGAGATTGTATTGGTGGGTGGCTCTACTAGAATCCCCAAAATACAACAGCTTGTCAAAGAATGGTTCAACAATAGAGTAAGTAGCTTTTCACTGGGGATCTGAGAATCACAAATTTTTTTTTAATCAAATCTTGTCTCCCAAGATATTGATCTTGAATCGAATCTTAAAAGATAAGTTATTTCTTATTGCACCAAATGGAATTTATGAAACACGGTGACCCTTACAAGACTGACCGAAGACCTTAAACACCAATAAAGAAATATTCTCTGTAGCATCGTTGCTGAAACAGCTAGGCTCATTGTCCATAGTTTTAGTTTTTGTCTCCCGCTTTTTGAAAAAAAAAGGGAGATATTAAATTCGTGGTGTCCTTCTGTCCTTCATCTTCCATCCTTCCGTCCTTCCAAGTTTTTTCGTTTCCAGACTCTAACTTTCCTTACAGTGACTGGATTTTGATGAAATTTGGGTAGTAGATCACTTTCATTAATTGTGGGTCTAAGTTCAAATATGGGCATTTTCTGCGCATATTTAATTAGTTTGCTGAAATTTGATTGGCTGAAGGTTTCCAGGCTCTAACTTTTCTTAAAATCAACCGATTTCTATGAAATTTCATGTGGGAAATTTTGTACCGAAAATCTGTCCGTTTGCCCCGTGCGTCAATGCACCTCGGACAAAAAGTTGTATTTATGAACCGCTCTTCACGAAACTTCTTGGGTGTCTTTGTTATCATTGTGAGACCAGAATATGTATTTTGGGGTTTGGTCCAAAATTCAAGATGGCCGCCAGCAGCCATTTTGTTCCAAAATTGGGTGTAATCAGTTTTTTGTACAGAACTTCTATATGAAAGTTCGGATTTGAATAAATTTTTGTATGAATGTTTAGTAACATGCAGTACATCACATATAATACGGGTTTTGTTCTCGTTCAAACATTATGCAAAGTAGGGAAACTTTGATTTATTCAGTGCTACTAATACACAGTAAGTGCACGCCTTCCGTGTTTTTCGTTTCCAGACTCTAACTTTCCTCACACTCGGTCGATTTCGATGGAATTTGGGTAGTAGATCACTTTCATCAATTGTGGGTGTAAGTTCGAACATGGGCATTTTCTGCGTATATTTAATTAGGTTGCTTAAATTTGATTGGTTGATGGTTTGCAGACTCTTAACTTTCCTTAGAGTCAACCGATTTCGATGAAATTTCATATATGGATTACTTTTCTCATCAGTTTAATGTAATGTCTTATCATACAGTCTTAATTTTTAGTGATTCTCAGTTATACTCCACATCACTCTACTTGCTTTGACAGTGACCTCTGTGAAAATAAATCTGATAACCACTGCCTGAAGCACTGTCTGTTCTGTCTCTTCTAAATAACTTCCACTTGGAACTCAACTATATTCCACTGGATGCATTAATTCCCCTTGAAACTGCTGCCCAGCGGGAGACATGGATTCACTGAATTTGCTTGTTGAACTCTTAACTTGTTACTATTGACGTTAACTTGTTACTATACAAATTATGCCTTCAAAAACTAAAGCTATGGATAATGGGCCTAGCTGTTTCAGCGATTGTGCTACAGAGAATATTTATATACTCTCCCAAAAAAGAAAGTGTGCATGCTAAAAAATAACACTAAAAAAAGATATATATCATTTTCATTCATGGAAATTTTATTCAATCACAGATGAATCAATTTGTGATCAGCACGAGAAATTTCATTACGCTACGACGAATACTCTTGGTTCCATGGAGAGTCAAAGACACTAAGGGTCAAACACAAACGTCACACACTCAATATCTGGTATGACCTCCGTCTGCATCGACTACTGCTGTGCATCTATGCCTCATGGAAGCGAACAAGTTAGCATGGAAGTGTTGTGGGATGTTGTTCCATATTCTGATAAGCTGTCTTTGGAGTTCCACAAGCGTTGACGGTGCATGGGGAAGCCGGCGTAGCTGACGTTTCATTTCGTCCCATACGTGCTCAATGGGTGAGATATCAGGCGAATATGCGGGCCAGGGAAGAACATCCACTTGTTGTTGCTGCAGATACTGTTGAACAACACGAGCTGTGTGAGGTTGGGCATTGTCCTGCTGTAGAATGACGCCGGGGCCGTGACGTTGCAGAAATGGGACAACAGGTGTAAGCACTACATCACGATATCTGGCTGCATTGAGATTGCCATCAATAATGACCAGCTCAGTTCTGTTACGGGCAGTGATGCCACCACACACCATGAGACCCTCCCCCATAACGGTTTCGCTCCACGACACATGGATCTGCGCAGCGTTCGTTTCGACGTCTGTACACTCTTTGGCAGCCATCTGATGATGAAAGATGGAAACGACATTCATCTGTGAATAAAACACGTCGCCACCAGTGTAAGGGATGCCTGAGATGTTGTCTACACCACTGCAGTCGAGCACAACGATGACGTAACGTCAAAATCGGACGAATTGCAGGTCTTCGAGGATGTAAGCCATATTCTCTCAGCCGGTTGATTACTGTTTGAGGATGTATCCGTCTCAGGTTAGGGATGTTCCTGGCTGTCGTCGTTGCCGTTTGTTGCCGGTTCCGGAGATGGACGACACGGATATACCGATCTTGTGCAGGGGTGGTAACTCGGGGTCTCCCAGAGCGGGGTCGGTCTCGAACGTCATCATGTTGTGCATGTTGATGGACTAGCCTGTCTATAGTGTTACGGTGGCAGTTCAAATGCCGGGCAACCTCTGTGTGTTCTGCCAGCTCTAATCATACCCAGGGCAAGGAGACGTTGATTCATTGTCAATCTTTGCATGCTAATATGGAGTCGTTTTAACAGCAGCGCAAGTTTGAATGTGAACGATAGGAAGGCCTTACTTTAGTGTTTAAATACCCAAGGATTCACACTGCTGCATGAATTTTCAGACTCCACGTGCAAAACATGCCTTTTCACAAACGTGCAGCACGTCATTTAACGTTAATGCAATTTGAACGGGGAAAGCTGTTTTTGTGTTCAATATAACTTATTCATGAACAGGTTAACACTCCTTACACCTATGAAATTATTTTTTTGGAGTTTGATCAATTTCTGCAATGCACCCTTTCTTTTTTGGGCGAGTATATATTGGTGTTTAAGGTGTTCACTCAGTCATGTAAGGATCATCAGTGTTCCGTAACTTCCACTTGGTGCAATATGAAATAACTTGTCTATTGAGATTAGATGCGATATTCCATTCGATATCAGACACAATTCAACTGGAAAAAAAAATAGTGATTTGCAGATTCTTACTTTAGATTGATATAAGTGTCAAAACATTCATTTTACAAAGGAAAAATCTAAAAAAATGCTTAAAAGACACTCTTATTTCCTCCAAAGAACACCTCCTTTCTTTGATGCATGTCAAAATCCTCTGGATGCCATTTCTCAGGTGGGTTTTGATTTTTTCTGTGGATTTATGCAGAAAGGAGGTGGTTGCCACTCTCTGGAGGGACATGAGTCACCATCTCGGTCTGATGCCATTTCATTGCTGTAGCACAAGTCTTACCAGCACCCTGCACAAAAAAATTTCAAATTTTTTTACTTCCAAAGTACTTTCCCTGCATATTGGAATATAATTAAACCCCCACTTTCGAAGAAAATGGGGGTATACTGGATTACATGTGCCCGTCCATCCGTCCGCCTGTGCGTCCGTGTGTGAGTCCGTCCGAAAATATTCATAACTTAAGTAAATTATTATTTTTTATAATATTTGTTGGTTATAGGTATGCCCACACTAGATATTTTTTTAAAATTTTTTTCTTTATTATTTGTTCACTTAGAAATTGTGCCCGTCCGAGCCAAATTTTGTCTGTTCAGCCTGTATCTCGGGTATCGAATGTTCTATTGCAACGGAATTTGCCATGAACACTACTTGTGGTATGGGCTTTAAAAAAAGGATTCAACGATATTTCTCACATTCTCCTTTTTAGAGTTATCCCCCTTTTTTGACTTAGAAATTGTAGGAAATAGACATGTCTGTTCAGCCTGTATCTCAGGTATGGGTTATCGGATTTTGGTGAAATATGGCATACAGTTTGCCTATGACAAAGGCTTCTGCCTCATTGCATAAAACTTCCAAACACCAAACAATTTACAAAACCTTTTGACTTAGAAATTGTTGGAAATTGTTGAAAACTTTCAAAGAAAGTGGAAGGGGGGGAGTATACTGGATTGCGTCCGTCCATCTGTGCATCCGTCTGTCAGTCCGTACAAGAATATTCATAAATGGTATTTGTTGGTCATAGGTATGTCCACACTAGGCGGTACACCACGTGGGGGTATGCACCAGACGAAAGTCCAGCTCTTGTTATAAAATACATTTAAAAGTAAAACTCTCCCATGGGCACCCCATAAAGTGAGTCTGTGATTGTTTTCTGTGGCAAAAAGGTTCTGCACTATTGGTAAAATAGGACCAGGTAACCAGTGCCTGGTGTGGAAGTCTAAATAGGTATGAACAATTGGCTAGACCTAAATTTTGACCTATGTTGTGGTCATGATGTAGCAATAATGTAAGCACTCTAAATATTATATTAAATAATAAATATTCTATTTAATACTAAATAAGGCCATGGTTGGTTAATTTTCAGTTCAGCATTATTCCAGGTTATCAGAACAAAATGCAGAATGAGGTTATTAACTATTAATTATGTCATTGTGGGGAAGTGGCGTAATATATCCCTTTCCACAAGATGCATATTTTATCATTTTGCAATTACACACTGCTTCCTTGCATGTGCAGGTTGCCTCAGATAGAACTTATAATGATCAGGGTTATATACAGAACAGCCTATGACAAAATGTACCATTAGTCCACATTATACGCCTAATAACACCAGATTATTGCCTCATTATTGCCAGATTGCTATAGCAGTCTGGCAATAATGAGGCAATAATCTGGTATATCAATGGATGAACAAGAAACATGAAATGGTGTATTCTCCTGGCCCTATGAATGAGTTGGCTCATTTGAGGAGCCAATAATGAACAAAATGCATTATTTCAGGCTAAAAACAAAATAAGGCGAATGACGCTGAACCGAAAATTAACCATGGCCTAAACCCCAATAAATATTATGGTTGAATGAGTAACTTTTTCTCGCTGCAGGAACCAAATAGAGGTATCAACCCAGATGAAGCTGTAGCATATGGTGCAGCAGTACAAGCTGGAGTACTCAGTGGAGAGGAAGACACTGGAGACCTGGTATTACTTGATGTTAATCCACTCACTATGGGTATTGAAACTGTTGGAGGTGTAATGACGAAACTGATTGCACGTAATACTGTCATCCCCACCAAGAAATCCCAGATCTTCTCAACAGCATCGGACAATCAACCAACAGTCACTATACAGGTATTTGAAGGTGAAAGGCCCATGACCAAAGATAACCATCAGCTGGGCAAATTTGATCTCACTGGCATACCCCCAGCACCAAGAGGTGTACCACAAATTGAAGTTACATTTGAAATTGATGTTAATGGTATTCTAAAAGTAACAGCTGAAGATAAAGGAACTGGTAACAAGAATAATATTGTGATAAAAAATGACAATAACCGGTTATCACCAGATGATATCGAACAAATGATAAAAGATGCAGAAAAATTTTCTGACGACGACAAAAAAGTTAAAGAAAAAGTTGAGGCAAAGAATGAGTTAGAAAGTTTTGCATATTCTTTAAAAAATCAAATTAATGATAAAGAAAAATTGGGAGCAAAGTTGAGCTCTGAAGATAAAGAAAAAATAGAAGCAGCAGTAGACGAAAAAATAAAGTGGCTTGAAAGCAATCCTAATGCTGAAACAGAGGAACTTAAAACACAAAAGAAAGAACTAGATGACATTGTACAGCCAATTATGAGTAAATTATATCAGGATGCTGGTGGTCAGCCAGGTGGTCAGCCTGGTGAGGACACTGAGAAGGATGAGTTGTAACACCTGTGATATTAGTGTTGTAACTATTTTTTCCATTGTTTCATTTGGCCATTCATTGATACATATTGGGTGATGGAGTGAACATTCATTCTCAGTTGCTGGTTTAGCCAGCTGAGGGAAGAGTGTAGCATCTTTTTCTCAATTTGCCAGTAAACCTAAACCTGGAATGAAGTCAAAGTTCAGACTGTTTAGTGTTGAGCTTGACACATGATTGAAAATATTTCAGTGCAATCCTCATGAAATATGTTGAAGTTGATTGAAGGGTGCTGTATAACACCATGTTGAAGGGGTTTGAGAGCCCCTTCTAGCAATGTGTTGCAGAGCAGAGTTTCATCAGATGTATGAAAAATACACACTGCCAGCTGTTATCTCTTAATAAGTAAAGACATTAAAACAACTGAATTGAAACTACCAGTGCTCCAGATAAGATTTGTAGACTGGTGAGATGAAAGAAAAATTTTTTAACCCTTTACCCAACGTAACGGCCAAAACCGGCCAGCGCTATTCTAAAAAATCGCCAATTAATTTTCAAAATATTTTCATTTTTTGTCTCAAAAACATAGGTTATGACCCCTCGTTGGAACGAGCTCGTTCCAACGAGGGGTCATAACCTACGTTTTTGAGACAAAAATAGAAAAAAATTAGTTATTCAAGAATTTTTTTTGCAAGTGTCGTCGGCTTTTCATGTTAGGTAAAGGGTTAATCTGATTACATGCAGTAGAAAAATAGGTTTGGTCAGGCTTTTTTGTTTTTTTCATATCTTACTTTCTCATACAGTTGATAGACCTTTTTGCTTAACCTTTTACCCAACGTGATAACCAAAACCACCCTGAACCATTTACAAAAATAAGAATTCAAATTTTGTTGCTTTCTATTTTTGTCTCCAAAACCTAGCTTATTAACCCTTTACCCAACGAATCGCCCGCATCCGCCCGCGTGATATGCAAATTCAGCAGTTGAAAAAATATTATTTTTCAAAAAATTTCAACAAAACCATATCATGTGACCCCTCATTGGAACGAGCTTGTCGAGCTCGTTCCAATGAGGGGGTCACATGATATGGTTTTGTTGAAATTTTTTGAAAAAAATTAAAAAATTATATTCAAAATAATAAATTTTGATATCGTCTGCGTTGGGTAAAGGGTTAATAACCCCCTTATTGGAATGAGTACACTGAGCTCATTCCAATGAGGAGTCATAAGCTGTTTTTGATGCAAAAAATGGAAATTTGTAGTTATTAAATTATTTTTTAAATTGTCTGCCATTTGGGTTAGGTGAAGAGTTGAATGTATGGCCCATTTTCATGGTGCACATGTATTTGAAGTCCAGTCGAGACATATCTTTGATATCATTTTGAATGGCAGTGGCATTAGTGTTCAGTGCTTGTAAAGAGATTGGGGTGGAGCACAAAAATTAGGTCAGGAAACCGGAACCATTTTATTTTTTTTCTCTGTGAAGAGTACAAGATTACTTCTGGAATTCATACTTACTATAGATTTAAATTTTTCTTTTTTTGAAAGTTATGGCATTGTTTGTTTTGTGACTGTTTATTGGAGAGCATGAAAAATTTCCTTGTAATTTAAGAATTTAACCTTTTACCTCATGAATTGGTTGCCTCCACATAATAAACAAATTTGGAAGTAGAAAAATGTTTTTTTTAAAAAAATTTCAACAAAACCACATGTGACCCCTCATTGGGACGAATTTGTTAAGCTCGTCTATTAAAGGGTTACATGATATGGTTTCATTGAAATTCTTTGAAAACTTTGAAACAAATATTTAAAATACATTTTGATATTGACTGCATTGGGTCAAGGGGTAACCAATTCAATCTTGTTTGACAGAGTTCATCAAGGCTGAATTGGTTAAATTACTAGATGCCTTATGAGAAAAATATACAAATTGAAATATTGGTACAGTGCATGGTGAGTGGATTGTAACTAAATCACCTGTGGGGTGGAGTTATCACCCAAAGTATCACTTTCAAATTTTGTACACATGGACAAAAACATAAACAATGTTTCAGGCAGTGGACCTCCTGTTTCAACCCTGAAGTCCAATGGCTGGACCTTTGCTTGTGATGTTTTTCAACAAATTTGCAATTATTGCTTGGGTGATTTAGTGATAATACACTCTCATCACACTGTATTTCAAGATTTGGGTGGGGGTGGATGTGATATCCATTTCAACACGGTGTACCTGAGTAGATTTGTCAGATTAGTAGCAAATGGATGAATCCATTAACATTTGCAGGCAGATTCAGTAATTTACTGCCTGTACCGAATAAGCTCTACAAGCTTCTTCCAGTATGGAATCCTAAACTATTTTTGAAGCGAAAATACTGAAAATATTCTTAAATTGAATGGCTTTATTTTGTGAATAGTACTCTGTGAATATGACAGTTACAAAGGTAAAAGGTTATATTTTTGCTTATCCTTTTTACCAATTTTGTTTCCTTGTTTGATGTGAAAGTCTGTTCCAAATTGAAATGGATAAATGAATGGACTTATGAATGTTCGAAAACTATAAATGTTATGCTTCTTCAGTTCCTGCTCGTTCAGCAAGTAACTATTGCTATATTTCCATGAGGTGAGCAGGCATTAACCCTTTACCCAACGTAACGGCCAAAACCAGCCAATGCTATTCTAAAAAATCGCCAGTTTTCATTTTTTGTCTCAAAAACATAGGTTATGACCCTCATTGGAATGAGCTCGTGGAGCTCATTCCAATGAGGGTTATAGACAAAAAAATTAGCTATTCAAGAATTTTTTTTGCATGTGTCTGCTTTTCATGTTAGGTAAAGGGTTAACTTACCTGGGGAGTTGAAGCATTCTCAATCCAGTATTGTCAAGAAGTGGTTATGAATAGAGTAAATGATTTATTTTTTTAAAGTATTTATTTGTGGTTGTTTGAAATTTGTAGTACAAATGCAAATATTTTTCCCCACCCTATTGGTGTCATTATATTGGTACTGTATGAGTTTTTCTGCTTTAGTGAGCCAGGGTTCTTATGTCACTTTGAAATTCTTGAAAAAAAGTAGGGAAAATTGGATGGAATTTCTTAAAAATATGAAAAAAATCAAACCTTGAATTGAATACAGGCATCTTGAAGTCTCAACTGATAAAATACTCCAACTACATCATCAAGGCATATCGTCGTCAAACGAAGGCATGTCTGCGTCAAAGGCATGCCTTGATGTTATTGGAATATTACCCGGTAAGGATTTTTTGTTAAAAAAAATTGAAACAGTCATGCAAATTCTGTACTGGGAACTGCACAGGGCTTACCACTAGCAACCGTGAACTCATCGTCAATATTGTTTGGAAACTTTAAATTTGCTTTCAGCAGTGGTAGTGACTAGCGAAACTGGAATTGGAATAGACGGTGGCATGGGTACCGATGTTTTTTATGCTAATATAGCGGAAGTTATACTCAGTGTTTCTTTTCAACATAATTTTAGTATAATTTCTATCTCAACTATGTTTTGTGAGATGACCAAGATGACTGATACCAAGCAAAATTCCAGTGAAAAGATTCGATGGAAATGAATCAGATAGCCAATTTCAAATCGAACCGAGTACCAATTCAAGATTTGAAAACAAATCAAATCTTAAAGTTTTGCAGGGTGCTAGAAAAAAAAAGTAAATTAAGCCTTGAGGATATTGAAAAAGTATTGAAATTAATCTGTTGAACAAACTTTTAACCCTCTTCACACTGTCAAAATTACAAGTAGCAAAGTTTTTCCATAATGCAACTAGGAATTCAACCAATTCAGTCTTGTTTGACAGAGCTCACTTGAATAGGCTAATTTCCTAGCTGCATTATTAGAGGATTGCTAGCTGAAATTTAAGTTTTTGTCCGTCTTCCGATGGTCAGTTTTTGTCAATTTGATCTACTCCGTAGGTATGGAAAATGGGCCGACACTTCTGGAAAAAGTATGGACCTTTTTTAGTTTAAAAAACCTTGAGCGGCCGAGAGAAGTGTTGGGATGCAAACTTCCTACATAGGTTGGATCAATCTGTTGATACTCAAATCCATGAGACAAACTGTCATGTTTACCTTTACCTTTCAGTAAGTTCATAAAACCAAGGTATATTAACTAACTTTGGAATATTAATTTGTTCAGAAACTGGTCAAAATCTCCTGCAGAGGCAATGATTGTTTTGTTTGAACGGAGAGACTTATTTAACCGGAAACTGCCTATTCTTGGAGAAGGGGTTCTGATCCATCGTCGGTGTCATCTGACACTCAATCACCAACTCAGTAAACTTGACATCTTCAGTCATGTAAAACCAGTATATTCATCATTCATAATACTTGGCATTTTACTTTGTAATACCTTATGAAATGGGTGCTAAACACTGTACCAAAAATAGAAAAGATTGAGGATTTCCAAATCATTCTGGTTTGATATGTTTAGGCAAGTTATAATGTCGGCATAGACTGATTCATAACACAACTTAATAGGATACAGTGAAGTACATTAGTATAACAGACTTTTGCACTGAGTTTATAGTGGTTTGTCATCAAAATTCCAATATAAATAGGATTCTAGTGTTTTTGAGTGGATACCGAAAATTATGAGTGACCAAGACAAATGTTTATTTTTTTGCAAGCGAAAGCAACTATTTGTCTCGGTCACGAGTGAGATAATTGTCAGGATCCACTCAAAAACACTATATATTTTTTTTTCTTATTGATTTTGTATGAGAATCTGATCATTTCTATCAACAATTCCACTCATTTCAACCTTGAATTGATGCTTGAAATTAAACAGCTGATGTGCATTGACAAGCGGAAGTGATTTGATCAATACTCTGAACAGGTAGCATCTTACGATCTAATTCAGCTTGCGGGTTTCATGCATCAATTCAAGGTGAATTAGTGTTGAATTATTGCTGGAAATGATTGGTATCCACTCAAAAACCACTAGATTTTCTTTTCATTATATATTTTTTAGAACAAATTGATCATTTCCAGTGATAGTTTGACTTGTATTCACCTTGAAGTGATGCGTTTAAAGCTGCCATTTTGATTGATACCATGAAAGTGAACATTTCTATCTTCAGAGTGGGGGATATGATTTCTATCTTTTCGCAGTTTTTTGGATAATCTATCATTTAGCATATAATAAAACCAATTTCTTGGCATTCAATGAAAGGGAAGGTTCAGCCAGCATTTCAGGCTATAGACCTCTTGGTTGAATCCAGAGGTTCATTAGTTGAAATATTGCTTGTGTCTATTTTTAAACTGATAGTTGAAATATTGCTTGTGTCCATTTTTAAACTGACAGAGTTCCCAAATATGAGCTTAAATTCCTCAACAAGTCGACAACAATGTCATTAAATGGGTGGAAATTCCACTTTGTGGGTGTTTGGGTGATAATCCACTCTCCATGTTCTGAAAGCCCTGATAGATGGGCAACAGGTAAGCCTTGTGCAACCCCATTGTATTCAAAATAATTCCTGCGAGTCAACATTTGGATGCAATAAATGTAGTTTAAACAATATTTATTTGAAACAAATATGTTACATGGTAACATCATATGGAACAAACACATGAAAAGCAAAAATGATTTGAATTAATTGTGTACGATACAAGTACAACAGGCGTAGACACAGATTGTAGGATGGGATTCAACAGTAAGCTAGGAGCTTTTGATAGTCATCTCCCTTATAAATGATGAAATTACACTAATTGGTGGCTAGGGTCTGTTTTGAGCTTTGTAATAGTGTTTAAACTAAATTATATATTTGCATGGTGAATGAAAAAAGTATTTCTTCTGTTGTGAGTAAAGTTAAACTTACCTTGTTTAACTTAATGCTTATGTTGTGACCATAATTGAGCCAGGGAACCTGAAAATGACCTGAAGGTAGTATATAAGTAGTGGAAAGTTAACATGAAAATAGGTGGTAGGTTATTTTCGTTTTTGTCAAAAATCTAAACAAAATAATAATTGTCACTTGTTTTCCAGTCCATCCATATTTATAAACAATGCTTCGCAGTTTTGAACATCAAAAAATTAAATTCTAACGACAACATCCACAAATTTGAGTTTCCACATTGACAAAATTCTTTGGAAGTACCTAAAATGCATAAGCTGTGCTTAACCCCTTGCATGCAGGCGACAGATTTTCCTGCCCTGGACTTCAGGTATCTTTACACCAAAATAATTATAATGTAAGCACTTTTAGCTAAATTTTCATTTGTAAATTGCGTCAACATTTCCACCAACTATTTTTTTAAGGAATTGTTTTGTTTCATCAAATCTAGTTTGGGAGAAAATATTTGGAAAATTACTCAGCATGTTAAAGAGTTAATCTATTATAACTCCACCTCTTTTCAATTTTTTGCTTGTGATATATTACTTACGTGGTTACTCCAATCAGGGATTTTATGTATATATATATATATTGGTCTATGGTCCTAGCTTTTAAACACAGGAATATCAGTTCGTTGTGTACTAAGGCATACTTCATGTCGATGGTGTGCACCTGTCTTCAACCAATGCAAACCCTGCTTGTGTGGAGTTAGTATGTTGGAGCTGACAATTGCTCTGTGGTTCTCTCCGGGTACTCCAGCTTCCTCCACCTGTAAAGCTGTCGTGGTCATGATTTGCCATTGTGCAGAAATATGTGGCCTTTAACACCATTAAATAAATAACGCTTTGCATGCTGCTGGTTGATATTCCTGCCCAGGACTGGATTCACTTGTCACTAAAATAAGTATAATTAGAGTACATTTAACAAAAGAATTCTCCTGCAAATTGAATAGATTTTTTTATCAGAGATTTCTTAAAACAAATCTTCATGTATTTTTTATCAGATTGCTTTTAAGCAGCCATGACTGGATTCGATGAAAATTGTTTTAAAAATACTCGGTGGGTTATGTGTTGAAGGCTGTGAAACCAATGACTTTAAAGCAACAAATAAAATTTTCAGTTTGTCATCATTTATTTAGGGTGAGCAGTGGATTGATTTTCCAGTGTTCCATACGAGAACCAATACACTGATGGTAGTTGTGAGTTGGGCAGCAAGGGTTAGACTTTTTTTTCACTTTTCGGAGCAATGTATCTTATTGTTTCATTCCATTTGTGTGAGTAAAACAGACCTCATTATCATTATTGTTGTATGAAGAGAGATTGTTGTATGATTCATTGAAATTCATTGACAGTACAAAATTAAAATTAAAATAAAAAAGTTTATCATTGTCTTTTTATTACTTTGTAAATTCACTTTTAAACTGGTTGGGTTGAAGATTATTTTGGCAGCATAAATTTGTTCATGCAGAATTGTTTTGTTACCCATTTATTGCATGGTCTACAATAAATGGTTGCAATACAAAAAAAAAATGAACAAAATATTTCTGCTCTTAACTCGGCACGCTGATTTCAAAATATCAAATTTTCAAACTGCAAAGTTTTCTCACTCTGCAACTAGTCATTTAACCAATGCGATTTGATTGACAGTTCATTGGCCTCACTCAAACAAGATTGATCCCTTTTTGATCCCTGGGAAGTGAAGCAATGCTTGTTTACTGGGGTAAACAATCTCTAGTGTTACTGGTAAAATAGGACCCAGTCAACAGAGTCCAAAAAGCTCAAACTCTGAAAAAGCCCCGAACTAAAAGCAACATTTAAAGCAATGGGACTCCCAAAGTTCAACCCTCTGTTTTGTGTATGTTTAACAAATTTTGACACTTATTCACCAGTGGAACAGACTTTCACTCCACTCACGAATAGTGTCATGTGTACATGTGCATTAAGTCAGAAATTCTCTGCCCATTTGTCCACACGTTATTTTGAAGAAGTTGACCCTTTGGCCAGCCTCCAGTTTGTAGTGGTTTCCAAAAAAGGTCTTCATTTTCTTCTGTTTCTCCTCCCCCCCCCCCACCCCCCTGCATTCACAAAGAAACTGTTTAATGACCTCTTTCACTTACTCCCGATTTTCCCAATTGACTCTCCATGCTGCCACCTATCCTTTATTCATCCCAATTCTTCATGAAGCTCATCTTGGATAATCCTCTTTTGTGAGCATGACAATTATCCCCACAGTACACATCTGATACTGAAAACCTCTTTCCCTCCCAACTGGAAGTTTGGCAGATATGGGTATAAACGATTGGCTAATTTGACTTTATACTTTTGTTCCTATTATGGTGGAGCCCAAGATGTTGAAAGTGACATTGAACACAATTCTGAAAGTGTTAGAAGTGTTCTTGCACACACTGCTGGAAGTGAACTTGACACCAGTAAACCCATTCTTCTAATTGTCTCAAGTTACCTGAATCTCGGCTTGAACTGCCGAGATCATGCATGTACTAGGGGCACATACCAGCTTGGACCTCCATCACGGCAACCTGGTCCAGTTGAGAGGCACAATGTTACGGGTTCATTCCAGCCCTGTGAGATCCGGTTTTCTCACTGAACCTGTCCAAAGACCTTCACCTAGTATCAGAGTTTCCCAAACAGAAATGCAACGTGGTTAATGTTGCAGAATACGATTTTCACCCTTTCCGCACGGGACAAGCTGTCAACATTTTATCCTGCCAGTCACCCTTGACTTTTGGGGATGGACTTGGTGGTGGTTGTAGACTTGTAATGGTGATTCCAGTGGATACATGCGCTGCTGTAGATACGCCCGATGCAAGTAACCATTTACCACCAACTAACACTTAAGACTGAAGACTCCGCCAACAGGCGCGCAGCCAGGAATTTATAGTCTGGACCCCCCCCCCCCCACTCCGACGCGTCATAGCAACGCCACTGGCTGCATTTTGTTAGATGCGTAAAGCAATCGGCCCAGGTCTGCCAATCGAAATCCTTCAATGTCAATGCAAAAATGTTTTGGGCCGTCAAAGGTTGTTCACGTGCATCTGCTTTGTTACAATTTAGGGGAGCGCACAGGCACTCTCCCATAAATTGTTGCGAGGCAAATGCATAAAGATGGCGTAATTTTATTTCAAAGATATGAAGCAAAATCAACAGAATATGAATGAATCAAAGTTTTGGTCCCGGCTTTTCACAAGAAAGCTTAAATATGGGCTGGGAGCGCGGTGGCTCAGTGGTAGACTGTTGGACTTCTATGCTAGAGGTCCCGAGTTCGATCCCCGTCCGGGACGGCCCGCGTTGTGTCCTTGGGCAAGGCACTTTATCCCGATTGCCTACATGGCACGATGACGCCGTGTACTAAGGCGTACGGCACGTCCATGGTGCACGTCTTCAACCGCTGTAACCCTGCTTGAGCGGAGCTTGAACAGTTAGAATGTTGAGCTGACAGTTTCTCGTCGTTGCTCGGTGGTTCTCACCCGTAAAACTGTCACGGTCATGATTAGCCATTGTGCATAAGTATGTGACCTTCCACCCAATAAATAAATAAATATGGGCTTCCAGCCTCAGTAAAGCGAAGTATATTAACACACACGGATATGTGCATTGCAGTGACTGTGTTCGTGAAGGTTAGTGGGACCTGATGTGATGGCAACTATTTTTTCTTAATTCACCCATTGCCAGAAAACAATATGATTCTGAAGCCCCATTCATAGATTTTCCCAAAGCACTCCCCCAGACGATGCAGATTCCAGTGCCAAGATTTTCCTGAGATTTACTATCTTTCATCTTACTGACTTAACGGCAAGCATTCGTCCGCAGTTGTCTGACAACTGAACGTTAGTACTTTGCAGGCGCTTTGCCGGGATATCAAAGTTAGGGGGCAAAGGGGGGGGGGGGGGCGGTGGCTCAGTTGGTAGAGATGCAGGCTGCAAGCCGAGAGGTCATCGGTTCGAATCCTTGGGCAAGACACTTCACCCCCATTGCCCACGTGGGGGCACGGTGACGCTGTGTACCAAGGCGTACTGCACGTCGATGATGCACCTGTCTTCAACCAATGCTAACCCTGCTTGTGTGGAGTTGGTATGTTGGGGAGCTGACAGTTGCTCGCCGGTGCTCGGTGGTTCTCTCCGGGTACTCCGGCTTCCTCCACCCGTAAAACTGTCACGGTCATGTTTAGCCATTGTGCAGAAATATGACAAACACCAATAAATAAATAAATAGGGGGGGGGGGGGGGGGGCATACAGAATGATTTGCTGCATCATCCTAGTCCCGCAACGGCAAATTCGGGACGAGGGGCCCCCATCTCTTTGGAGGGGGTCTGCCATCGGAAAAAATTGAAACTTGAGACCATAATTTATAAGCTGTGAAAGGCATCACTAATTGGGCCACAATGTGTGCGGTAGTGCACAGTAGCTACCTGACCAACTGACGCTGACGCCACTGCTTTGTGATGGCATTGCCAATTTGCAGATTGCCGTGTCTAAGCAACAGGTTCCAGAGTTACGCATGTATCTGTCTTAGAGAATCCTTGTTCCCGGCCCTCGCTGCTCCTGCGTCCGCGGGCCCCACCTCTGACTCATTGTGTTTCTGTCTAAAGCTGAACTGCACTCCCTGCATGAGTTCACTCAAGTAATTTGTAAAGCGGTATGTTGCCAGAGGTCTGGGTGTGGTGATGGTATGGGGGTGGGGGATCCCGGTTTCCTGAGCACCACAGCACGGCCTGATTGTCGGTAATCCATTGGGCCACATGGCCCGGAAAGTTTGGAGTAGAGTTACGCGACTACAAGAAACGGAATATGAACAAAAACAAGAAAATCTTTAATCTGCTAGAAGTTACACTGTGCGAATGGAATCCGATTCGATTGCACTTCATGAAAATGTTTGGCTTCGTGCCGGTTTGTTCCAAGAGGAGAGTGAAATAACTTGGAAGAATGTTCTCAATCATAAGAGATTCGTTTGATGTCCGCGACATCGCTGAATTCTGCTAGGTCCCCTTGATTCGCAGTGATATGGGATATCGGGGTCAACGCGGCACTGGCGGAGCCATGGGGGTTATGGGATATCAGACAAAGCCGCAGTGGCATAGCCATGGGGGGGGGGGGGGGGGTACATGCATCCCCCCGTAGGTAAAATCAGGCAAGAAATTTTAATATCTAGCAATTTCCTTGATTCTGAGTCCGTTTTTGTCCACAATTTGCAAGTTGTGAAAGGCAACAATAATTAGGCAACATTGTGGCCTAATTATTGATGCCTTTCACAACTTATAAATTGACAGAAACGGACTCGAGTGTCCATGAAATGGCGTTTCTTTTGTCTCTAGTTTCACAATTTTTCCCGGGGGTGGGGGAGGGTGGGGCAGTGGGCAGACCCCGTCCAACGAGAGGGAGATATCGTATCTGTGTTCGCTCCACATTGCCGCTGCGGATGGTGCAGCGAATCATATTCTGTATGTCCCCCCCCACTAGATATTACTCTTGCCCCCCCCCCCCCCCCAAAAAAAAAAAATGATATCCTTGCTACGCACCTGCAACGCGGTGGCAGTCCTGCTACAACCATTATCTTCACAATTTCCTAAAGTTCATTCACACAATCCTTTCTGAACGTATTCCCGGTCATGATATGGTGATCGTGACTGACAAACAGTCCAAAATACCGTCATTATACCGTACCACCAAGACTTGGTGGATACAAAGCAGTATAATACCCGACAATAACGGCGGTTCGATTTGCTCCCGGGTTGGATCAGTTCAAAGTGGTCCAACCCCCACCCATCTCGGTCCTCTTCATTTCGCAACCATTGCAAAGACCTCTTGGCTTTTCCAAATTCGATTACAGCAACCGCACCACCCCAATAGATGTCTTACCGTGGAGAGTGCAAATTAATGTATCTGGGAACACACATGGAAAAATTATCCATAAGCTTTTCAACTTTCATGTCCGTCCTCTCGGGGTATTCTGAAAAGTCGCATGCGCCACCTGTTGAGTTGTGCCCCATTCCACCAGATTAACTTCAACACCCAACTACAAACATACGAAGACAATACGTGAAGTCGGACCCGGGAAGTAGGCGATGCTTGTTCACTTTGGTAAACAAGTTCTTGACTGGTAAAAGAGGATCCGGTAACCAACGGCTGAGGGAGCGCGGTGGCTCAGTGGTAAACTGTTGGACTTCAATGTTAGACGCCTCGAGTTCGACCCCTCGCCCGGGACGACCCGCGTTGTGTCCTTGGGCAAGGCACTTTATCCCGGTTGCCAACATGGGGGCACGATGACGCCGTGTACTAAAACGTACTGCACGTCGATGGTGCACATGTCTTCAACCGCTGTAACCCTGCTTAAGCTGAGCTTGAACAGAGTTAGAATGTTGAGGAGCTGACAGTTGCTCGTCGATGCTCGGTGGTTCTCTCCGGCTTCCTCCACCCGTGAAACTGTCACGGTCACGATTAGCCATTATGCATAAGTATGCGACCTTAAACACCGATAAGCAACGGCAGATGTGGATGTCTCCTGAATGGCGTATCATAGGTATAAACGATTGTCTATACATGACGTCATACCAATGTTGTAGTCATATACCAGGGTTTGCTGAGAAGTAACCTTGAGTCTCAATGAATAAATAACTTCATTATTTTCAGCTGGCCGGTGCCCATCTCATTTTATCAGCTATACGAATAACCTCCCTTGATACTCATCACGTGCTTTTATCATGTTGATTTTCATCGTCAATGCGCGGTTCTCTCTGGGCACTTCGGCTTCCTCCACCCGTAAAACTGTCGCGGTCACGATTAGCCATTGTGCATAAGTATGCGACTTTAAGCACCAATAAATAAATAAATAAATAAATAAATAAATAAATAAATAAAATTAAATAAATAAAATTAAATAAATAAATAAATTGATTTTCATGTCGACAAGGTTAGCTTCTAACAAATAGAAGAGAAATAAAACTGTTTTTAACTCTTAACCCGCTGAGCCCTCGAGGGAATCCCGGGAAGTGAAGCAGTGCTTGTTTCCTGTGGTAAACAAGCTTTTTTCACTGGTAAAATAGGACCCAGTCACTAATGCTTGGGGTGGGAGTCCTTTAAAATAGGAAGCATGGGGTATAAACGATTTACTGACCTTGACTTTATCTCCATGTGGTCATGATTAGCCATTGTGCAAAAGTATGTGACCTTAAACACCAATGAATAATAAATAAATTAACCCGCTGAGTATTTTCAAAATTGTTTTCATCCAATCTAGTCATGGCTGCTATAAAGCAGCCATGACTAGATTTGATGAAAACTTCATCTAAATTTATCTAAAGAAACCATGGTCGAAAACTTAATTCAATTTACAGGGGAGAAATTTGGTTGATTGTGCCCAAATTTTACTTATTTTTTGTGATAAGGGATTTTGTATCCTGCACAGGAATATCCGCCAGCAGCATGCAAGGAGTTAAATGGCTTGTTACTTTACTCAAAGGTGATGAGTATAGAATATTGAGCGACAACGGTAAGTTGTGATACTCGGGCGCAGAAAGTTTGCAAGTTGTCCACTTTCCGCATCCCATGTCAATGAAGCAGTCCACAGCTCTACATTCTCGTTACTGAAGACAAATAAATATCCAAACAACCACAAAAGGCAAATGGTGTATTCATGGCGTTTTCATTTTTAAACTTGAACCATTTCCCCCAATTTTTGGTCCAGCACAGGTCATTACCAAATAGTGCAGCAGTGAAGAACTATATATCTATATCTATACTGGCACATAGAACACATTGGAACTCAGGGGACGATAAATCACTCTGTCTGTACAGTAACTTTCCCTTTCTTTATAGTAGGGATCGCGGTGGCTCAGTCCTAGACTGTTGGACTTCTGTACTAGAGATCCCGAGTTCGATCCCCGTCCGGGACGACCCGCGTTGTGCCCTTGGGCAAGACACTTTATCCCGGTTGCCTACACGGAAGCACGATGGCGCCGGTGTACTAAAGAGTACTGCACGTCGCTGCTGCACATGTCTTCAACCGCTGTAACCCTGCTTGAGCGGAGCTTGAACAGAGTTAGAATGTTGAGGAGCTGACAGTTGCTCGTCGATGCTCGGTGGTTCTCTCCGGCTTCATCCACCCGTAAAACTGTCACGGTCATGATTAGCCATTGCGCATAAGTATGCGACCTTAAACACAAATAAATAATTCTCTGTAGAAGGATTTCGCTGTAAATGTTCTCGTAATTTTCGGTCTGTGATATAACAGCTCATCGACATCGAAGAAAAGGCAGGTGGTGGTGGCTAAATGTCGGCGCTGATTTTTCAAGGGAGGCCGGAAGCATCCAACGACCCCAGTCCAACCCCTTATACATTGTTGCCTCACACCTAGAAGGGTGCGGTCTTGTGGCAAAGACGACCACAAAGAAGGAACTCATGGCTTATCATTCCTGCTGTGTAAGAGAAAGGGCATCTGGGGACTTTAGATAATCCGATGCCAATATTTGTTCAGTAATCATTAAAACTGAAAATATTTCAATGAAATTGTCATATCAAAACAGTAGGCTGGGGAGTCTGACAGTTGCTCACTGCAGCTCGGTGGTTTTATCGGGGAATTCTGGCTTCCTCCACCCGTAAAACTGTCCGAGGTGGCCTGGCTGTCGAAAGTGTCGTTACACACCAATAAGTTTAAAAAAAACCAAAAAACAGGAAAGGGTCATTATCATTTGGAAGGGCGGACTAATCAACCGGAAAATTGCGTTGAAACATTTCTCCGCATGTTCAAAAAATACACAATAGCCGTTCTCATAATTTATCTTACAATCAACATGTATTTTGTCTGTATTAACTTCGCAACTGTCGCGTATCCGACCCCCTGATACAGATGTTTGTATCAGGGGGTCGGATACAAGCACGTTCCTTTCGCGTGAGTTCCATTTTGCTTTCTTTTTGTTCATCCGTACAAATAAATAGTTCGTTATATATTCGTCTACATTCTTGACTTATCCCCAATATATTGTAAGACAAAATGATTATTACCATTATGTGGATGTACAAAATATGTATCAGAGTCTCGCTCAGGGTTCTAAGGGTAGATCACGACTCGTCTTCGGCTCGTCGTGATCTGCCCTTAGAACCCGGAGCTCGACTCGGATACATATTTTGTACATCCACATAATGGTAATAATCTCTATTTATCACACAGCCTGCCTTTCAAGAAAGGAAAATAGAATTCCACTGCCAAGGTCCCGTTATGTCTTAATTCCTATTGAATTTATACTCTTGAAAATGCTGAAAGGCTAAAAAAGAACCTTTTTTCACCTTTCACCCAACGCGCACGATATCAAAATTTATTACTTTAATAAATTTTAAATATCATGTGACCCCTCAATGGAATGAGCTCGACGAGCTCGTTCCAGTGAGGGATCACATATGTTTTTGTTGAACTTTTTTAAAAATAATTTTTTTTCCAACATCTCAATTTGTAAATTACGCGGGCGGATGCGGCCAGTAGTATGTCTCGGGCTTTTGAGGTGCAGGTTGCCGGACCCCGCTGCCGGACCCGGAAGTGACGTCATGTCACGTGACCTAGTGCCGCCATGTTGTGTTGTCATGGTAACCCGCGTGAGCGGCCATCTTGTAACATCATCCCCATAGTGATACGTGTTGTTAGTGCGCATGCGCAGCGCGTGTTGTTAGGGTGATACGTGTTTCTGTCGTCCATTTTGTATACTGGAGGTCGCCATCTTGGTTTCTATGGTAGCACGTGATTGCTATGTTACCCAATTTTTCTGCAATAGGACGGGGTATGTTCGGAGGGTATGTTCCTTTGTAGAAGAGTAAATCTAATTACCACAAACAACCCGACAATCCTTCCAAATCACCAAAATCCACCCCAACTTTTACTATTTAGAATTCTTCCAGAATTCTCTGCTTTTATCTATATATGCAATAGTTTTCCTCTATCAGGCCCTGTTCCTTTGTTCCAGAGTATACTCCAGTAGCGTAGAAGAGCCTATTAGTTGGAAGAGTTTTGCTTATTATTACTATATTTAGCTTTTCTGGTCTATTCTTGTTAGTTCTAACCCTATTCCAAGTACTCTTGTTGTTTCATTTATATAACTAAACAATCAGATTGCTTGCTTTCCCATAATCTGTATACAGAGTTATCTCCCCTGTGTATAATAAAAGCCTATATCCAATGGCCACATCCAATGGAATCCCATTTTTGGGAAACACCCGGGGCTATGGAATCCCTTTTTTGTCGTATGAGGCCATGAGGGCTATGTAAAAGCCCTCAACGAGTCCTCATTTATTATCCCTCATAGCCTCATTAAATTTTGAGGTTATGAGTTCCATTAAAAATCCCTCAGTGAGGCATAATTTACTACGACTCTTAGCCTCATCTCGGTATTTAACAGCCATATCCCAGGCACCCCAATTTCGGCACCCCTTTTTGGAAAACATGTGGCCTTCGACACCCCTTTTTGTCGTATGAGGCCATGAGGGCTATGTAAAAGCCCTCAATGAGTCCTCATTTATTATCCCTCATAGCCTCATTGAATTTTGAAGTTATGAGGACCATGAAAATTCCCTCAATGAGGTATAATTTACTACGACTCTTAGCCTCATTTCAGTATTTAACAGCCATATCCCAGGCACCCCAATTTCGGCACCCCTTTTTGGAAAGCATGGCCTTCGGCACCCCTTTTTTGTCGTATGAGGCCATGAGGACCATGAGTAATCCCTCAATGAGGTCTAATGCAGTCTTACCAACCGCTTCCATCTTGTCGCCAAAGCTCCAGGGCCACTACTGGTCTATGGTCTATCTGTCCTATCATTAGCTTCTACAGTAGTCTTGTTCCATTGCGGCCTTGTACCAGTACTATTGACTAAACTACCATCCATTAATATTGACTTGTATCACTACTTCCTAGCTATACCTTCGCCCAAGCCTTCAAAATGTTCAATCAGATTTTCCCTGTATACATATAAGAGATTCCTTTATTAGATTCCTAGCCGATTCCGTAAAGTTGTATTCCGTGTTTTTACATAAACACCCGATGGTATAAATAGGGGTGAAACATCCGAATTACATTATTTCACTTCTGTCCAGAAATGGGTGAACTCCATAATTGCGACAAATGTCAGATATCCTTCATTCAGCAGAAAAGTCTGTTGCGTCATAAATTATCCATCCACGGACCTAAACGCTTCCAATGCTTCAGGTGTGCAAAGATGTTCAAAAGAAGAGACCATCTGAGAAGACATGAGATGATCCATACAAAAAGGAGACCAAATGATCATCAGAGAGAATATGCTGAACAAGTCGGAAACCATTGGACACAAATTGGTCAAAGAGAAGAATGCAAACGAATAAACCAATTGGAACCACTGGAACTCTCAAAACCGTATCAGGTGAATAACAATAATCCAACCAGAAAGCCGTGGATACCAATACCTCCAATAGAAATGCCTCGTGCAGTAATGACAGGAACAGGGAAGAAACCAGAACCAGAGCATAATCCAACAAGTAAAGAAAAAGAATACGTTTTGGTCGAACCCAGTTTATTGGAAAGCTTACAAGATCGACAGCGTTTGGTACGCAGAGAACCAAACGAGCTTGCTGCGATGGACGTGGACAGAGGAATGAGAAAGATCATAGAATCCCAAACCATGAACGAGAATGAGAAGATTCGTCACTACAACCAGATCTTACAGCGCTACAGAGAATTCTACAATAAAGCTTCACAGCCGATAACAATCAACATACAGAACCAGTGATGACAACGGAGAGAACAAAGTGAACGAAGATGAACTGTTGAGTAGAACAGACATCGAAGAAGAGAACTGAACAGACTAAAAAGAATGAAGAGAAGATCGAACTGAAGTGATCGAAGATCGAACACAATGAAGATAACAGAATTAACAGAACAAATATTGAGCTATATAACAGACAGTGTACAGAAAAGGCAATAAAGTTTTAAAATATCACAAAAGTTCTTGTTTTTTTTACTAGGAGGGAAGGGGAATACCACCGGGTGTTTATGTAAAAACACGGAATCCAACTTTACGGAATCGGCTAGGAATCTCAATTAAGGAATCTCTTATATGTATACAGGGAAAATCTGATTGAACATTTTGAAGGCTTGGGCGAAGGTATAGCTAGGAAGTAGTGATACAAGTCAATATTAATGGATGGTAGTTTAGTCAATAGTACTGGTACAATGCCGCAATGGAACAAGACTGTTGTAGAAGCTAATGATAGGACAGATAGACCATAGACCAGTAGTGGCCCTGGAGCTTTGGCGACAAGATGGAAGCGGTTGGTAAGACTGCATTAGACCTCATTGAGGGATTACTCATGGTCCTCATGGCCTCATACGACAAAAAAGGGGTGCCGAAGGCCATGTTTTCCAAAAACGGGTGCCGAAATTGGGGGTGCCTGGGATATGGCTGTTAAATACTGAAATGAGGCTAAGAGTCGTAGTAAATTATACCTCATTGAGGGATTTTTCATGGTCCTCATAACCTCAAAATTCAATGAGGCTATGAGGGATAATAAATGGGGACTCATTAAGGGCTTTTACATAGCCCTCATGGCCTCATACGACAAAAAGGGGTGCCGAAGGCCATATGTTTTCCAAAAAGGGGTGCCGAAATTGGGGTGCCTGGGATATGGCTGTTAAATACCGAGATGAGGCTAAGAGTCGTAGTAAATTATGCCTCATTGAGGGATTTTTAATGGTCCTCATAACCTCAAAATTCAATGAGGCTATGAGGGATAATAAATGAGGACTCGTTGAGGGCTTTTACATAGCCCTCATGGCCTCATACGACAAAAAAGGGATTCCATAGCCACGGGTGTTTCCCAAAAATGGGATTCCATTGGATGTGGCCATTGGATATAGGCTTTTATTATACACAGGGGAGATAACTCTGTATACAGATTATGGGAAAGCAAGCAATCTGATTGTTTAGTTATATAAATGAAACAACAAGAGTACTTGGAATAGGGTTAGAATTAACAAGAATAGACCAGAAAAGCTAAATATAGTAATAATAAGCAAAACTCTTCCAACTAATAGGTTCTTCTACGCTACTGGAGTATACTCTAGAACAAAGGAACAGGGCCAGATAGAGGAAAACTATTGCATATATAGATAAAAGCAGAGAATTCTGGAAGAATTCGAAATAGTAAAAGTTGGGGTGGATTTTGGTGATTTGGAAGGATTGTCGGGTTGTTTGTGGTAATTAGATTTACTCTTCTGCAAAGGAACATACCCTCCGAACATACCCCGTCCTATTGCAGAAAAATTGGGTAACATAGCAATCACGTGCTACCATAGAAACCAAGATGGCGACCTCCAGTATACAAAATGGACGACGGAAACACGTATCACCCCAACAACACGCGCTGCGCATGCGCACTAACAACACGTATCACTATGGGGATGACGTCACAAGATGGCCGCTCACGCGGGTTACCATGACAACACAACATGGCGGCACTAGGTCACGTGACATGACGTCACTTCCGGGGTCCGGCAGCGGGGTCCGGCAACCTGCACCTCAAAAGCCCGAGACATACTACTGCGGCCCATTCGAAGGGTTAAATAGAGACTTTTGAATGAAACAAATTTGAGAGATCGCGGTGGCTCAGTGGTTACAACAGTATACTTCAAACTGAAATGTTCCCATTAGAGGTAAATGCGTTATGTCCTTGGACAAGGCGCAGCTATTCACCACATATCGTCCCTTAGGGCTGAAACGGTTGGCTCATTTTCACAACCGACTAACCGAGAGCTATAACCGGTTAATATCCGGTTATCCGGTTATCGACAACGTTCGTTTGTTTACATACTACGGATTAGTTTCTGTGGTTACTCAGTACTCACGGAAATTGCCGACCATTAACGAAGTCTTGAAGCCAAAGTCGATTATTTCTCAATATATACAGCGCTGCTTCGAGATATCTCTCCCAAAGGAGAAGCGGCAGGTTTACTACGTTTTAACCGTGGAATGACGATCTCTATCGATATTTCGGATAACCAGTTGACGTTTTTTTTTAAAGCGGTTAGATTGGTAAGCGGTTTCAAACCAGTTGTCCGGTTAACCATTTCAGTATTATTAGGTGCAATTGATCACCTTCTGCACTGCCCTAGCTTTGCGGGCGGACCCTGTTGCACCCAGTTAACGGATGATATGTTAACGCATGATATATGTCAACATCTCTGTTCTTCTTGTTTTTCGTTTGTTGGCAAACATAAGCCCGATACATGTACCAAGGTGAGCCGAGGTACCTGCTAGCACTCGACAAGTCAATCCAATCAATCCATCCTGACACATTCCTCCAATTACAACGCCCGTCAGTTAAATTTACAAAACCCTGCTATGCTTAACCCAACAATACAACATTCCATCGATTACTATCCTTTTTTTTTGATAAATGTGCTATTCTGTGGTTCTTACTCAAACGTTTTTTCCTTACATGGAGACAGCTTCCAGAGGCATCAGATTCCTTCTGGATCCAATTTCCAATGCACAATTTATGTCTTCTTTTGTTTTCCTGTGTAATCTGTATTATTTTATACCTGTTTGGAAATAAAATATTGTCAATCAAGGCACTTAATTCTGATTGTCCACGTGGTAAGCACGGTGCAGCTGTGTAGGAAGGCGTACTGCACGTCGATGGTGCACTTGTCTTCAACCAATGCTAAGCTTGCTTGTGCGGGGATAGTACTTTGGGGAGTCTGATAATTGCTCGCCGCTACTCGTGTGGTTCTCTCCGGGTACTCCAGCTTCCTCCACCCATAAAACAGTCCGACACGAGGTGATCCTGGCTGTCAAAATTGTTAAACGCCCATGAAAAATAAGCACTTCGCTTCAATCGTTCATCAAGGGGAGGTGGGGTTGCAATATACGTCAAAGATGGCATCGGATTTCGACAGAGACCCAATCTCGAATTACCATCTATGGGCAGAAGTGTTCACAAAATGGGGTAGATCGCTACTGTTAGGAGTCTTCTACCGTCCCCCAAATAGTCTTCCAGAGTTATGGGATATCATCACTGCTTCGATTGATACTTCTACTTCTGATCTGATTATTACTGGTGAATTCAATGACAATAAAACCTGTGGTACCAGGTGGCCTCTTACAGACTTTATGCAATATCATGACTTAAGACAGCTTGTGAATGAGCCAACCTGGTACACCGAATCCTCTGATTCAATTATTGACATTTTGTCTGTTAGTAAGAAATCAACGTAAAGGCAAGCGAGGTCTTAGATGCATTTGTACCCGACATGATCCGCTTCCATTGTTCAATTTCCCTTGAAGTGGAATTTGCAAAGCCAGCACCCCTCTGCTTCAAAAGACGCATATGGTTGCATCCCCAAGGTAATTATGAAGCTTTAAACGCAGGTATTGCCTCTGAAACTTCCAATGGTTCGTGTTTGGATACGATAGTGTCAGATTTCACTAACAAGCTTCTTGATATTACTTCCCGTTTTATATCCAACAAAATATAATTACTGCAAGACTAACCCAACCAGAATGGATGCACAACGAGATACGGCAACTCTTAAGACAAATGAAACGGCAATATCTTATACCAAGCGTACTGACCTTCCGTATGCGTGGGTGAAATATAAACAAAAGAGAAACGAAGTAGTCTCGGCTATTAGGAAGGCTCGGGCTACATATATTTCCAAAGTACAGTCCACACTGAATAGTCGTGAAACATCACCATCGCAGTGGTGGAAAACCATTAAATCATTGGCAGTGATACATCAGGAATCCCATCAATTACCCATCAAAATGAAACATATTCCACAAATAAGGAGAAAGCAGAAGCATTCAATGAATACTTCAGCTCTATCTTAACTGTGGACGACTCTGGTGCCTGCTTACCAAATCTTGTCTTGAGTGCCCCACATGTAATCGAGAGCATAACCATTCACTGTTGTGAAGTATACGGGGCACTGAAATCTCTTAATGTCTCCAAGGCAGCTGGTCCTGACCTACTAAGCCCACGTCTACTCAAAGAATGTAAATCATCCTTATTTGAACCACTTTCCATACTATTCAATCTTCTTCTGAGTAATTCCAACTTCCCGTTCACTTGGAAGAAAGCTAATGTGTCGCTAGTGCTAAAAAATGCCCCCACCCCTCAAATGTTGTTAGCAACTATCGTCCGATATCACTTATCAGCTGTACTGGTAAGATATTTGAGATGTGTGTCTTCAAACAATTGTGGAAATTCTTACCCTAGGACCTTTTGGTGAAAACTGATTTTCTAACGATATAAGTGGTTCCACTGGAACCACTTGAGGGCAAATAAAAATTCCGAAACCTTCATGCACATCTAGAAATGTTACCTAAACACATTAGCATAGTTTAAACGTTTCGAATTAAATACCCTAGGAGCCTTTCGATGAGTAGGTAGTTAGGGTGGTTTCTAGTTCACTTCCAAGCGTGTGAGTCTGAATTTTAGGTGAGCCAGAAATGTTGAGTTATTTTTGGAAAAATCTAATTTTTTTTGAAAAAAAACAATGTTTTTAGAAAAACACAAATTTTTCTGGTAAAAAGTTGATTTTCTTGGAAAATGTTGGTTTTTTTTCCAAAAATAATTCAAT
The DNA here is from genome assembly GCA_031216915.1 of Pictodentalium vernedei. NCBI lineage: Eukaryota > Metazoa > Mollusca > Scaphopoda > Dentaliida > Dentaliidae > Pictodentalium > Pictodentalium vernedei. The sequence continues at coordinate 131,636,815 of CM062291.1, read as the reverse complement.
TTTTCCTCGAAAACCCTGGGTTTTTCTCGGAAAATGTTTAAATTCGGGCATTTCTGGCTCAATTTCGATGGAATTTGTCGAAAAACGTCTAAAAATTTACTGATTTCCAAAATTCATCTTTTGATAAATTTAACACTGATTTTACCATTGAGGTGAAGTTTTTCAAATTTCCCTATTAATAGAGTTGCACGATTTGTGACCGGCGATAGATTAGCACTGAGATTTCCATTGGGAAAACTTCTGAAAAGACAGTGTTTTTTTCAGTTTTTGAGTTCGATCGAACGTCAATTCCCACAGTAAAAGACAATGGTTCGATCATGCTGTATTCAGAAACTGAGTCAGCAAAAAACTCGATCCAGGATGCAGATTTCCCACGGTAAAAGTTGACTGTTTGATCGAGGTGAATTCGTAGATTGAGATGGTAAACTCGACCATTTGAGAATGAACGCGCGAGTCCGAGAATCATTAGGTTAGCTGGACGACGATCTGGGGGAATTGGGGAGGAGGATCTCGATCGAAAAAAAACCCAAAATGTATGTAACATATTATTATTATAAGATGAGTGATGACAAAAAAAAATTGACTGTTTAAAAAAAATGAAAATAAAAAACTGTAAAGTATATATATATATAATAACATTTAAAAAAATAAGAATACAAAAAAATAACTGTTTTTCATTAAAGAAAAAAAAATAATAATAATAAAAAAAGAAAACAATGTTTCTACACATTGGAGATTCGTAGTGAAGGGAAGAGCAGGTTCGCGAATTACTATGGAGTAGGGAGAATATTCAGGCACAGGATAGGGCTAGGCGATTGGGAGAAATGGTGTTGATACGAGAGATGACCAAGTTGTTCAGACCCATCACCGAGGTCCAGGAACAAGCCAGGAAAGAGATCGTCGAGGAATTGAGACCCATAAAAGAAGGTTCTCAGAGGATGGCTTCGCACCCCAGTAGTTTTGAGTCGAGAACTTTGTCCGATTACACTCCAATGGGAATCGATACCGATCCAAATAACATTGGTAGTTTAACATCGAGGACTTTATCTGAATACACTCCGGAGAGAATTGAAACTGATCCAAGTAATGCAATAGTAGAGACGCTTTGAGCATTATTAGCATCAGATCTGACGATAGTAGTGGAATCGTGAAAGATCTGATGTACAGATTTCGTGACGATCGCAATAAAACTTTTGTGGGTGACACAGAAGTATCGCTTGAAGGCAGCTATTTGATCATCGGTTCGAACACGGACGAATTGACCGACAGTTTGTATACTCTGCTCTCTCACCAGAGACCCGACAATTACACCAAGGAGGATTACAACAATTACGGACACATTCTAGTTCAGATTCATGCCATGAAGAAGAACAACGATCCCAAGGAGACGATAATGAGATAGTGATCGTGTGCGACGAATTGTTGAGGCAGAGGTCTTGACTAAGAAGGATTATCAAAAGTTGATGAATCGTTTGAAATAATAAAATAGAAAGAGAAAAGAAAAAAAAATATTAAGTAAATAAAAAAAATATATATTCAAAAAAATAATTAAAAAAAACGAATTCTTAAAAAGAAATGTTAGTGATAAATAACAGATGATATGCTAGATCTTACGTCTATGGTGGATCGGGCACCGTGGATTCGATGATGTGATTTTTAAATCATAGATTCTCTGGCAACACCACAAAACAGATCGCCTCAAGCGCTCTCAAAATCGGAAAGAAGATGGCGGTTGATGCGGGTAAGAAAGTGGCAACCGAAGCGAGCGGTAGAATAGCTTCGGAAGTTGGCAAGAGAGGTGCCGATGCATTGAGTAATAAATTGATAACTCCACCACTTGCCAAACGATCGAGAATCGAACCGAAAAGTTGGCGAGACTTCTATGATGATATCATACTAATACAAGACTTAGCTAAAATGACGAAAGGATTGGGATTGAAAGTGATTTATAAATAAAAAAACAAACTTTTTATAAATAATATATCTATAAAAATAGGAATTAAAAAAAAAAAGTAGAAAAAAAATATAGTTCAAAACATAGTTAAAAAAAACTGGAGAAAAAAATGGATATCAAAGACATGTCTTGGAAATGACGTGATGAGCAAGATATCAAACAATGAGTTCTTTCCCAAGAGCACAAGAGGTCTGATAGTGGGGAAATTGAATTGCGGAAAGACCCATCTCTTGATGAATCTATTGTTGCAATCTAACTGGTTGGATTACGACAGATTATTCGTTTTTGGCAAGAATCTCTTTCAATCGGAATACAGATTGCTTCGAGAGTGCATGATATGTAAATTACACAAGGACTTCATGTCAAAAATCTTCGACAATCGAGACGAATTCCAAGGACACGAGTCTTCAAATATATTGGAAGGGACAACGAGAGAATTGACTAGGAGAAACGCCAAGTGTTCGAAAGTGGAATATCTGTTTTATGAGAACGTCAATGACATTCCCGATCCCAGACAGTTGAAGTCGGAGAATAAGAATCTCATGATCTTCGAAGATCTGCTGTTGGAGAAACAGAATCGATGCGAATCATATTACATTCGAGGACGTGACACAGATCAAACAAGATGACGCCTGCGGAAGCTAGCAATCCTCAAAACAAAAAATGCATCTTCGCGAATCTCTATCCCAAAAGGATTAGGATCAAGAAAGTGTCTAGACCACCGAAATTTGCAGTCGGCGATCGAGTGAGAATCACTTCTTATAAGTCACTCTTCACAAAAGGTTACACTCCTTGATGGACCGAGGAAATCTTTAAGATCATTAGAATATTTTACACAGATCCAGTGACTTACAAAATAGAAGCGTTAGAGGATGACGAAGATGGCAGCAGAGATATCATTGGAACATTATACGAACAAGAATTGCAGAAGATGGCACTTTGAAAACCAACCCTTCACATTTTTTTTACACATATATAGTAAGGAACAAAAAAAAAAAAAAAATAATTAAAAAAAAACAATTTATAATAAAAAAAGCAAACAAATTAACACGAAAAAAAAAAACGTGACGAATATATTAGATATAACTGAAGGTCTATTGAGAGATGAAAGCATTCAGGAATACAAAGTTCACGAGTACGAACCCGTGAGTGGAACCAGTCTGAACAATGCCGGTGAGATAAGAATCAGCAACGAGATTCAAGATCTGTTCATCCATCCCAGCGAAAGTTACCTATTGATACAGGGACATCTCACCATGGAAGACAGAAGCGATTACGCCGACAACGATGTGGTCACTATGGCCAATAATGACATGATGCATCTGTTCAGTAATATAAAATACATGCTCTCGGGACAAGAGATAGAATCCGTGTTTCATCCTGGACAAGCCACCATATCTTCAGTCTCTTGACGTATCTGGACGATTTTTCGAAATCTAAAGGACTCAATCAATTGTGGGTGAAAGACACCATCGCAGACATGAGTGGAGCTAATGCCGGTGGCACAATGACATTTGACTACGTTGTCAAAACGTCGAGACCCAGAGGAACGTTTCATTCAGGATACCTCTGAAACACATATTTGGATTTGCAGAAGATTACGATAAGATTCTCTAGATTCAAACACAATCTGACGTTGATTCGGAAAGGAAATGACGAAGCCATCATGAGACTCGCCACGACCAATGCAGGTAAGATACATCTGAACAAGATATCTTGGTTCGTTCTGCACACGTTGACTTCAGTCGCAGAGAAAGTACGTCTCTACAATATCATAGAATCGAAGAGTAAATTACCGGTGGGATTTAGAATGAGAGAGTGTGACACGGCTAGTATTCCATCGTCCACCAATCACTTCAACTGGAGACTGACCATGAAATCTGCTTCAGAAACACCACGATTCATCATAGTAGCATTTCAGACCAATAGGGATGGGTCTCAAGAGAAAAATCCTTCCCTGTTCGATCGTTGTCACTTGAGAAACATGCAGGTTTTCTTAATGCCATGAGATATCCAGCCATTGATTATAATCCCTTTTTCAATAAGAACGATTTCTGCAGGCTATAACGGCAATGCTGCTGATTTCAGAAAGAAATATCATCAACTGCACGAATTGATGGGTAATCCTAACATCACTCCCACTGAATACAAATTGATGTATCCCCTGTTCTTAGGTAAACAAAGTGAGTGACTCAAGAGTAACGTCTTAGACATTCAGATCAAGATGCAATTCGGCAGGAACGTGCCAAAGAGAGCCGAGGCTTTTGACTAGTCCTGTTGGATAGAGAGTAAGAATTCGAATCGGATGGACAAAAAATGTCCATCGTTCGATGAAAAAAATAATAATTGAAAAAAAAGTTAAAATAAAAAAAAAAGTAATGAATAAAATAATTTAAAAAAAAAATATAATTGGATTTTGAGAGATTGAATATTTCAATTTCTCAAAATTCAATTATATATTTTTTTTATTTTGAGTTGTGTCCCCTACATCACAAAAGTGATTATATATATTTCAATTTTGTTTTTGTTTTCACTGTTTGTTCAGAGGATCGAGTTTGATCAACAAAGAGACCACTGAAGTGACAGCTTCGGGATTATTGGTTTTCGTCTTGAAATTGATCCTATCCCCCATCTGCACATTGAGAGGTGTACCAAAGATACTAGTGTTCCAGTGTCGAGCCTTCATCTTTTCGACTCTGTACCTCTTATCGGTTTCCACACCATTCACCACGAGATTGACTACCGCTCTATTGCTCGAGTCCATAGAAGTCAGACTCATTCGAATAATCTCACCTCCCACCGGCATGGGATATCCTATCAGACCGTGCTGCGGTCCATTACCTCTGTTTCCGAAGGACCATTCAGCTTTTTCTGCTTCTAACACGCCACTCTCCTCGGCCCAAATGGTGATCAATTGTCTGGCGTATTTTATCTTTTCCACGACGGACATATGAGGACAGGCATCCGACGTGCATGGTATCCAGCAGATTCGTGAGTGCGTGTCCTCCCATGTCCAGTTTGCCTTCCATGATATCACCCTTTGTCCAGACTGTATTTTCGTCCAAGTACTGTCTGCTGACGGCGCTGGAAGCGAATTCTGGTTCGTCGTCGAGACTGAATAGATTGTGACCAGCCATGTCGATGCTGACATCCATGGTTCCTCCGGATTTTTTGTTCAGATACAATTCGTCGACTTGAGATTCCAGAGAGGATTGAGAATCCTGTTGGGCAGAATCCACATAGCCTTTGTTGACAACCGTTGAGTCCTCGTATGCATCGTCGATCTGAGACAGATTCAATATCTTATTGATTCCCGCATCCAGATCCAATTTCATTTCTAACTCGTTGACATTATTCTTTCTCAGTTCCAAGTCTACATATTGTTTGGTGGCTGCATTGTTAGGATTCGTGGGAACGGACATGTTGGTTGTCTTGTTAGAATTCGTGTTCAATTCGGACTGCATCACTTTAAGAACATAGCGATCTCTCAGATGTTTACTGAATCTCCCGTGAGCATCGTCTGTATATCTTTTAGTTGCAACATCTGTCGAATCTCCAGGATCCGCTATTTTCACCACTCATTTAGATTTCAAGTCGAGATTGTCCGTCAAGTCTTCATTCACGTAATTATCTCTCATCATCTGCCGGAAATTTTCGTCTCGTCTATTGACATTTTTTAGTCACAGCATCTGACAGATCGATCGGTCCGGGAAGATTGTAGATTTTCTTATTGTTTAAGTTTAAGGGTTCAGGACGTATCGTTCGTTCAAGTTGGCAATGGCACCACCACCACCAACTTCAACTATTTTTCTTTTCTTTCTAGAGGAACCTTCATTATCGTCAGCACGACCAAATTTATCAACTGGCATGTTTGTTTTGTGTTTTTTTTTATTATTTTAATTATAAGAACCAAATTTTTTTTTTATTATTTTTATTATAACTTTTTTTTATATTCTTTATTTATATATCTATCTATATCAATTTTTTTTCTTTCTTCTCCTTTAATGTAAATCGTTGAGAATATCCTGAAAGTGATCTCCTTCCAACCATCTCTATCGTGTAGATTTAAAATTCCACATTCCGAATCATCGTCTTTTCTCCTCGGTAAGGCATCTCTAGAAAAAAAGACGTCGAAAATGTTTGATTTTAAAATCTTTTGCTGCTTTCGACAGATCAATGATGGATAAGGGTTCATTGAGTAAGACGACACCATCTACGGATATGTTTTATTTTCTTCTTATTCCTAAATATGTTTTTTTTTTTAATTTTTTTTTTAAATTTTTTTTTTTAATTTATAATTCGCCAGTTTTTTTAAACTTACAACATTTCGATGTCTTCAATCATACTACATTCATCCTCTCAATTTTGTTGTTGAATTATCGCGGAATAATGTCCGAGTGCGAAAGTGTGTATTTTATTCTCACATATAATTCTCTTATCGTCGTCAGCCGTCAATGCAATCTTATTGATTTCTTTGGTGTACATCTCATGTATTTTGCTTTGAATCAGTTTCATCTTTTTATACACCATCAAACTTTCAAAAATACACTCTTTATACTCGTCGAAAGCGATGTTTTTATTCATCACACACGCTTGAACGCCTTTACATCTCTTGATCTCTTCACTGTCAAGGAGATAAGCGTACAATTCTGGTATCAAACCCACGAATTCAGTGATCTGTCTTCCACCACTCTCGTCTGTGAATTTACCCAACACCATTTTATTGACACCCGTTGGAATATTAGATGGGCAATCGTCAGGATAATTACTCATGTCAAACCATTCATTCACATCTAGGGCTATGTCCTAATAGATGTCTCTATCTCGTAAGCTGGACTGTCTGTGTCGGTGAACAATAGTTTGGCTTTCAAACCGAATTTGGATTTGAAGTAATTGTAGTGAAACTCATACATCAACTGCTTGCTGATGTCTAAGATGACCGCTCCGAGAGGTTTGTCGAACTTCAGAAGCATCTTTTGCATGTGTACGAAAACTAGATTTTTGTTGAATATGATTCTATGTCGATAATTGGGTTTTGCGATTAATTTTCTAGACCTCTCTTCAGACATGATGAGTTGAACATTGGTCTATTCCTAATGTTTTCCATAGATTTCCTATACATGCAATTGTTCACGAGTTTGAAGAAATCTTTTTAGAAGTCACTCTCGGCCTGCATTCTTAAATTCGTGTTGAGATCGATGTTTTTTTTTCTTCCAAGGATCCTCGTCGAATTGAATGATTCGATGCATGTCGATTAATCTCATCCCACGATCGATGTAGCATTTCAGATTTTCGCAATAGACCATGTACTTGCGTTTGTGATTTAAATTGGAACAAGTTTTTTGATGCCGTTCACTTCTATTCTTTTGGGAGCCAGCAGATAATCATTGTGTAGATCGTGAAACGTTTCCAGATAGTCCAAATCGACGTCTAGAATACAAGGTTAGTGTCTTCATTTTTAGCTAAACTTTTGCGAAGCCAAATATGAGGTATTGTCATGGCTCGTCGTCTGTCTGCCTGTTTGTCCATCGTGCCGTCAACACAGCTCGGGCTAGAAGCCGTATTTATGAACCGATCTTTACGAAACTTCTTGGGTACCTTTGTTATCACCGTGGGACGAGAACGAGTATTTTTGGGTCCGGTCCGAAATTCAAGATGGCCGCTGGAAGCCATTTTGTACAAAATTAGAGCAATCAGATTTTTGTACAGAACTTCCATATGAAAGCTCTGATTTGAATAATTTTTTGTATGAATGTTTAGTACCATAGGATACATCACATATAATACAGGTTTTTGTCTTGTGCGTAAATTATGCAACTTAGACTAACTTTGATTTATTTAGTGTTACTTTCAGCACTGTAAGTGCAAATGCCAATACGGCTCGGGCTAGAGGCCATATTTATGAACCGATCTTTACGAAACTTCTTGAGTACCTTTGTCATCACCTGGGACGAGAACGAGTGTTTTGGGGTGCGGTCAAAAATTCAAGATGGCCACCAACAGCCATTTTGTACTTTAGTTAGTGAAATCAGTTTTTTGTACAGAACTTCTGTATGAAAGTTCTGATTTTAATAAATTTTTGTATGAATGTTTAGTAACATGGAATACATCACATATAACACGTTTTTTTTCTCGTGCAGAAATTATGCAAATTAGATGAACTTTGATTTATTCAGTGCTATTATACACAGTAAGTGCACATGTCAATACGGCTCGGGCTAGGGGCTGTATTTATGAACCGATCTTCACGAAACTTCTTGGGTACCTTTGTTATCACCTTGGGACGAGAATAAGTGTTTCTGGGTGCGATCCAAAATTCTATTAGCTGCCAGTGGCCATTTTGTACCGAAATTAGATCCAATAAGTTTTTTGTACACAACTTCTATACGGCTCAGGCTAGAAGCCGTATTTATTAACCGATCTTTACGAAACTTCTTGGGTACCTTTGTCATCACCATGGGACAAGAACGAGTGTTTTGGGTGCAGGCCAAAATTCAAGATGGCCACCAGCAGCCATTTTGTACCAAAATTAGTGCAATCAGTTTTTAGTACAGAACTTCTGTATGAAAGTTCTGATTTGAATAAATTTTTGTATGAATGTTTGGGACGAGAACGAGTGATATTGGGTGTGGTTCGAAATTCAAGATGGCTGCCAGCGGCCATTTTGTAGCAAAATTAGGTACAATAAGTTTTTGGTACAGAACTTCTATATAAAGGTTCTGATTTGAATAAATTTTTGAATGAATGTTTAGTAACATGGAATACATCACATTAATACAGGGTTTTTTCTCGTGCAGATATTATGCAAATTAGATGAACTTTGATTTATTCAGTGCTACTTATACACAGTAAGTGCACATGTCAATACGGCTCGGGCTAGAGGCTGTACTTATGAACCGATATTCACGAAACTTCTTGGGTATCTTTGTTATCACCTTGGGACGAGAACGAGTGTTTCTGGATGTGGTCCAAAATTCAAGATGGCTGCCAGTGGCCATTTTGTACCGAAATTAGGTCCAATCAGTTTTTTGTACACAACTTCTATATAGCTCAGGATAGAGGCTGTATTTATGAACTGATCTTTACAAAACTTCTTGGGTACCTTTGTTGTCACAGCGGAACGAGAACGAGTGTTTTTGGGTGCAGTCCTAAATTCAAAATGGCCACCAGTAGCCATTTTGTACCAAAATTAGTGCAATCAGTTTTTTGTACAGAACGTCTGTATGAAAGTTCTGATTTGAATAAATTTTTGTTGAATGTTTAGTAACATGGAATACATCACATATAATACGAGTTTTTTTCTCCTGCAGAAATTATGCAAATTAGATGAACTTTGATTTATTCAGTGCTACTTATACACTGTAAGTGCACATGTCAATACGGCTAGGGCTAGAGGCTGTATTTATGAACCGATCTTCATGACACTTCTTAGGTACCTTTGTTATCACCTTGGGACGAGAACGATTGTTTTGGGGTCTGGTCCGAAATTCAAGATGGCTGCCGGCGGCCATTTTGTACCAACATTAGGTACAATCAGTTTTTGGTACAGAACTTCTATATGAAGGTTCTGATTTAAATAAATTTTTGAATGAATGTTTAGTAACATGGAATACAGGTTTTTTTTTCTCGTGCAGAAATTATGCAAATTAGATAACTTTGATTTATTCAGTGCTACTTATACACAGTAAGTGCACATGTCAATGTGGCTCGGGCTAGAGGCTGTATTTATAAACTGATCTTCATGAAATTTCTTGGGTACCTTTGTTAAAATCCAAAATTCAAGATGGCTGCCAGTGGCCAGTTTGTACCGAAATTAGGTCCAATCAGTTTTTTGTACACAACCTTTATACGGCTCAGACTAGAGGCCGTATTTATGAACCGATCTTCACGAAACTTCTTGGTTACCTTTATTATCACCTTGGGACAGGGACGAGTGTTTTTGGGTGCTTTTGTTATCACTGTACCATGAAAACAAACATTTCGGGGTTCAGTCAGACCCACTCTGGGACTCAAAGATTTCTTTTCTAGTTTAGCATCTGACTGTCGCCCACCTTTACAATACTTTACCTTTTCGTTTGTTACAGGCAACGGTCAGTATTTATGTACAGACCGTTACAAAACTTTATATGTACTTTTGTTATCAGGTCCTAGATGTTTGTCATGTTTCTGTGTCACATACTATACATGTACATGTCTTAACAAGTTGAGCTACAGTGTCATTGACACTTTCGTTGTTTTTCTTCTAATGTTTCAACCCATTTGAAATTTCCGATCGGTAAAGGATGACTCATGGCCCAACCATACAAATTATTAGCATTCCAAAACTACATGTATTTACTCGTTTTTTCAGAATCGAAATCTTTTCCCATGTGAGAATTATTATGTTTAGCATATCTGGTGGAAATCATAGAGACACCACCCCTCACAGCCTTTTCGAACATGAGCAACATGTCGACGTCCATTAATAATTCCAATCAGACTTCGGTCGTCTTCAAAAGGGCATCCCAGGCAAGTCTGGGTGCCGTTATATATGAAGCCGGATCTAGTTCGTAATGTCAATGACACACTCGTCGAAAATTTTCGAACACGTCGGCCAAGAGAAGCACGTCGGTTTTCAGATAGAGGTCATGATAATCTCTCATGGATTTCATGTCGAATAATCTCCACACTTTTTGCGCATGTTCGTAATCATCATCGGAAATGTTGGACTGATATAATTTCGAATAAAAATCTTTAGGAGGTAGAGCGACATCGTTGAATTTCTCGAGATCACTCATGTAATCGTAAGGGTAGACGCCTTTCCTCAACATGACGTCCACCAATTGTCGTCGATCATCAAAATGTTTACTCATGATTTTAAATTTCTCCCTATTCAAACTGTCGACTATTTTTTCCAGACTGGCCGACATGAATTTATAACTGTCGATGAAAGGTATCTCTCTATGGATGGGAATCGATCCATCAACGTTTATCTTTTTATCAACAACCTTCCATTTAGTGAAGGTAATGTATTTTTCGTTGCTTTGCGCGGTGCAGCTCAACTTTCCTTCGATGACACCCATATTTTTCACGAACCGGTGACTGTCGTAGCCCGAGAGATTGTGAAATATCACCGGATAGAATTGAGCGTCTCGAAATCTTAAATTACATTTGTTGTGAGCAGCATCTTGAAAGAGACCCATGTAGTGATCGTGATCTCTAACTTTTTATTATTTTCACAATTATTATCGAATGGTTGTCAACAGATGTGACATTCGGTGGTTTCCTAAAATTCTTCCCATTGCTCTGGCATGATGATCATGTCTTTAGATTTTTTAAATTTATCGTATAATTCTTGAGTTTTCGATTCTAACTCTTCCACAATTTTTTGAGCCACGTCGTCGTCATCTGAACATTTAGTGTAGACGAATGGACCTTACGATTCATGATCGTCGAAAGAACATTTCACATAACAACAATAGCCCGAAGGTACGTGCTTCTGATCTTTTTTGGCGTAACTCCTACGCTCATCGGGCTGGCAAGAATTCATTTTCGTGGTGAAACATTCAAAATCGGCATTGACGACGAATGGCTGTTCTAATCTTCTGTTGTGGTTGCGAAAGTCCACGTAAGTGTTAGGTTTAGGCATTTCGACGGCAACACTTGGCTTTTCGTTGCAATATTCCTGATGACGCATCAACGATTCTTGACGATGGAACGAATTCATGCAGTTGAGACAGAAAAATCTCTTGTGTTTAGTAATCTGTTTTGACAGCAATCGACTCATATTTTTAATCCAGCAATAATGTTGATTGTCACTCTCGGAAATTAATAACAAATTAACAATCTTTTCTCTCTCTTTATGCGAAGTCAGTCTGACAGGATAGACTATTTGTTTTTCATTGTCGCATCCCAAGACGTTCACGGCCATGGTGGGATTTAGCTTTTCAAAATGCTCGATGTCTTTCAACCGCGTTTGGAAAAATTGAATTATTTTTGGAAAAAATCAACTTTTTTACCAGAAACATTTGGGTTTTCCAATTTTTTTTTGTTTTTTTCCAATTTTTTTTAGGTTTTTCCAAAAATAACTCAACTTTTCTGGTTCCTAAAATTCTGGCTCACACGCTTGGAAGTGAGCTAGAAACCGCCCTAACTACCTACTTCGATGAAAACTGATTTTCTAACGATAAAAGTTGTTCCACTGGAACCACCTAGGGCCAACTCAAAACTATGAAACCTTCGTGCACATCTAGAGATGTTACCTGAACACATTAGCATAGTTTAAATGTTTCGACTTAAATACCCTATGAGCCTTTCAATGAAAACTAATTTTCCAATGATAAACGTGGTTCCACTGGAACCACTTGGGGCCATATCAAAATTCTGAAACCTTCATGTACATCTAGAGATGCTACCTGAATACATCAGCATAGTTTAAACGTTTCGAATTGAATACCCTAGGAGACTTTTGGTGAAAACTGATTTTATAATGATAAAAGTGGTTTAACCAGAACCACCTGGGCCAAATCAAAATTCTGAAACCTTTATGCACATCTAGAGATGTTACCGGAACACCTTAGCATAGGCTAAACGTTTCGAATTAAATACCATAGGAGACTTTCGATGAAAACTAATTTTCCGATGATAAAAGTGGTTCCACCGGAGCCACTTGGGGCCAAATCAAAATTCAGAAACCTTCATGCACATCTGGAGATGGTACCTGAACACATTAGCATATAGCATAGTTTAAATGTTTCGAATTAAATACCCTAGGAGCCTTTCCATGAAAACTGATTTTCCAACGATAAAAGTGGTTCCACTGGAACCACCTGGGGACAAATCAAAATTCTGAAACCTTCATGCACATCTACAGATGCTACCTGAACACCTTAGCATAGTTTAAACGTTTCGAATAAAATACCCTAGGAGCCATTCCATGAAAACTGATTTTCCAATGATAAAAGTGGTACCACTGGAACCACCTGGGGCCAAATCTAATTTCCGAAACCTTCATGCACATCTAGAGATGTTACCTGAACACCTTAGCATAGTTTAAATGTTTTGAATTAAATACCCCAGGAGCCTTTCGATGAAAACTAATTTTCCAACGATAAAAGTGGTTCCACCGAAGCCACTTGGGACCAAATCAAAATTCTAAAACCTTCATGCACATCTAAGGATGTTGCCTGGACACATTAGCATAGTTTAAATGTTTCGAATTAAATACCCTAGAAGCCTTTCGATGAAAACTGATTTTCTAACAATAATAGTGGTTCCAGTGGAACCACCTGGGGCCAAATCAAAATTCAGAAACCTTCATGCACATCAAGAGATGTTACCTGAACACCTTAGCATAGTTTAAACGTTTCGAATTAAATACTCTAGGAGCTTTTCGATGAAAACTGATTTTCTAACAATAATAGTGGTTCCAGTGGAACCACATGGTGCCAAATCAAAATTCCGAAACCTTCATGCACATCTAGAGATGTTACCTGAACACATTAGCATAGTTTAAATGTTTCGAATTAAATACCCTTGGAGCCTTTTGATGAAAACTAATTTTCTAACGATAAAAGTGGTTTCACTGGAACCACCTGGGGCCAAATCAAAATTCCGAAACCTTCATGTATATCTAGAGATGTTACCTAAACACCTTAGCATAGTTTAAACGTATCAAATTAAATACCCTAGGAGCCTTTTGATAAAAACTGATTTTCAAACGATAAAAGTGGTTCCACCGGAACCACTTGGGGCCAAATCAAAATTCCGAAACCTTTATGCACATCTAGAGATGTTACCTGAACACCTTAGCATAGTTTTAATGTTTCGAATTAAATACCCTAGGAGCATTTCGATGAAAACTGATTTTCCGATAAAAGTGGTTCCACTTGAACCACCTGGGGCCAAATCAAAATTCCGAAACCTTCATGCACATCTAGAGTTGCTACCTGAACACCTCAGCATAGTTTAAACGTTTCGAATTGAATACCCTAGGAGCCTTTCAGGGTGTAACGTACGGACCGACGGACGAACGGACGTAAGGACGTACGAACGGACGTACGGACGGAGATCATGACTATACCCCGCATTTTTGAAAATGCGGGGATAATAAATTGAGAACTGCAAAGACATAACGGATATTCGGAACCGGAGCGACAAAAAGAACGCGGAGCAGAAAAAGTGGCGGGAGAGACAGGGGTGAGTACAATTTTTGCTAAGAAAAACATATTCAGATGAAACAATCTACCGGAATGTTTTTGTGACTGAGTTGTGTATTGGTTAAGGTATGATGTGACAGAATTTCCGCCTCGAACAATAGCTATTGAATCGAGGAGATTCTCATTTCCAGTGTCACTTGACCAATGTTTGATGAAATATGCAAAATAATCGCCCGCCACATGTTAAATTTAGCAATCTGCAGCAGTTTTATTAGTCCACTGTCTTCCGAAATGTCCAGTAAAACAACTGTGAAAACACAGGATTTGAAATACTAGACACTAAAACCCACGGATACTGGTATAATGGAACTCGGAGTTAAGGGCCTATATAAGTAATGAAATAAAAACAGCAAACAAAATTTACTGTGACAATACCAAGTCTGAAATCCCATAAATTCAAAATAAATATACACATATTATACATCAAAATGAAGATTGTGAGGTACAGAACCTGAATAAATACATGCTACTTACTCACCTAATATATGTGAAGCATGAATGGTTCCTGAAAGTCTGCTACGACATTAGCACTGGAACTGAAAACAAAACAATTTCTCATGAAAAACATTTATGGCTAAACCTGTTCAAAACATCAAAGAACAAAGCTAGGGGGTTAAAACAGTTCCAAATGCATTAGTAGGGATACTGAAAGAAATAATTGCAACCCTATACATTCCCTCCAAAGAGAAAGCCATCTTTGTTATTGTTTGTCTTTTTGCTGGGGTCAACAGAGTTCAAAAAGTTAAGAATAAAAAGTTCAGGTATGGAAGCTTGCTGTAGTCACATTATAGCTTACTGAAAAAAAAACAATTCCCAACAAGTAATGATGCAGATAAATTAAACTGAAAACCTAAGACATTTCTTAAAATTAAACGTGTCCTCCTTCTTTTTCATTGCAAATTAGAAAAAACTTTAACCCTATCGAAAAAATTAACTCACTCAACTCAAACTTGTCAAACTAACCAGTACTAAAAAAGAGGTCAAGAAATTTTACAATGGTAACGTGAGACTTAATATCGTTCAGATGGACAGCCATTTGAAAAGAAACACCCATGGAGTGAAATTTCCACTAAGAACATGTCTTTTGAATTTATTGATTTCAATAGCACAAACTTTCAATCGGCAAGGATGCTATTTCACAGAAATAAATGTATTCAATGCTGGGAAACTCCAGTTACTCCACTCTTGGGTTGTTCTTTGGTACACATTGTGACGAGATAAAAAATCCAAATAAGGCCCCCCACAAAGTAAATCTTCTGTTTCTCAGGCCATTTTGTACAATTGCAGGCAGGTGTTTTTTGTTTTTTTATAATGTAATCTTTGCCATCAAAACTTCATATTCTTGGTTTGTTTTATGCCATAATCAGCAGATTAGCATGGGTGGTGAAGTATTTCATCCCTTGAGTGCAAGAAGGCTTTGCACGTCAGGAACAAATTTATCAATTTTATTAACTTGGGTATAATATTTTAACTTGTTCATGTTTGTATTGATCATGAACAGAGAGCATGCAGCAGCCCAAACGACCATGCAGGAGTGCATGAGAAACAGATTTTTAACATGTTTAGACCTTACAAAACAAGATATACATGTATAATTAAAAACATACCCGAGTATATTTATTAGAAGGGTTTCTGTGAACATTTCAGAACCTCTGCGCTCCCTCTCTCTCTCTCTCTCTGTGAACTGGCAATAGGTGATTAATCATATTACAGTCATCTAGCCTGAACCCCCAGGTCCTGCTGTACTAAGGTTGCCTGGTTGAGTGGCTTATATGCTAATGTACGGTACACAATCTATAAATAAACTGTGATGCAGCACTCACCTTGTAGTTATGTTACATGAGCAGGCTAGCATACTACAGTAGGTGATTAAAAGCCAAAAGGTACATAAAGCTGCAATCTTGTGCTGAGACTAAGGAGTTATATTTGCACCATATCACTGAAAAAGAAAATCCTTTGCATTTTAAGGATGGTGAAGCAAATTCAAGAACACACGGCCAACAAGAGGCCTGCATCGCAAAGCCAAGTGCAGCTAATCCCCCTACACACACATTGAGGGAGGGGAGCAAACAGAATGTGGAGAGTGGATTGTAAATAAATCACCTGTGGAGTGGAGTTATCACCCAAAGTATCATTTTCAAATTCTGAACATATGGACAGAAAACACAAGCATTAGCAATGTTTCAGCCAATGGACCTCCGGGTTTAACCCGGAGGTCCACTGGCTGGAACTTTACTCGTGTTTGTTATACTTAAGCAAAAAATTGGCATTTTTTCTCTTTGGTGGAATCTCCACTTTGCTGTTGATTTAGTGATAATACACTCTCCATGTACTGTAGGTGTCTTTCTGCACACATAGGCATTTCTTTTTTCCACACATAAAATCACACAAAATGAAGCCAAACACATATTGGAGCGAAAAAAAAACATAATGAAAGTGTCAATGACACTGTAGCTCACAACTTGTGTAGGACATGTACATGCATAGTATGTGACACAGCAATGACACACATCTAGGTAATAACCTGATAACAAACTTACATGTAAAGTATTGTAAAGGAGGGTGATAGTTAGATGATAAACAAGAAAAGAAATCTCCATGGGACCCTTGTATGGTGCACCATAAGCCAAATGTTAGCAATTGTTTTGGCCTGTTTAATTCAAACCCTTCTGAGGTTGATCCATACTAATTAATAAATATTTGCCCAGTCCTTCTTAAAATATAGGTATTTGAATTTTTTATCTTTAGCTCATGGGTTTCCCATGAGGTGAGGAGGTTTCATTTTTCTCATTGGAATAGAAAAGCGGTTGTACTGATGTTTACCCTCCCCAAACACACCAAATATTAACACAGGAACTCGGCTATAACACATTTGAATATACACATCATACAAAATTTAATCAAATCAGAACATTCATTCAGAAGCTCTGTACAAAAAACAGATTGCACGAATTTCAGTACAAAATGGCTGTCGGCGGCCATCTTGAACTCCACACCGCACTTTCTCTCAACTTCTCATCCCACGGTGATGACAAAGGTACCCAAGAA
Source organism: Pictodentalium vernedei (assembly GCA_031216915.1). NCBI lineage: Eukaryota > Metazoa > Mollusca > Scaphopoda > Dentaliida > Dentaliidae > Pictodentalium > Pictodentalium vernedei. The sequence goes on along the minus strand of CM062291.1, from coordinate 131,619,616 downwards.
GTTTCGCAAAGATCGGTTCATAAATATGTTCTCTTGTCTGAGTCGTATTGAATTGTTGACAGATGGACGGATGCACAGACGGCCGTGACAGAACCTCAAATTTGACTATGTCAGGGCAAAAAACAAGTGGCCACAAGGGTCTTAATTGCTCGCTTGACAAAGTTGTTCAAACAACTATTTGTGTCATATCCAGTTAGTCACGGTTCATCAACACAACAAAGGAATGAAGTCATGAAATTATTCATAACTCTAGTGTCCATGCAGATGATTATTATCATAGGTCTTCCTGAGTGCTTCCATCTGTATCAGCTGTAGACAAACTTCCAAGGGTTCTTATGTCACTTGCCCCCCCCCCCCCCCCCCCCCCCCCCATCAAATAGATTCCAAATATTGGCCTGATTGAAACAAACTGCAATCTGACACACGCACACCATAAGATCACCTCCACCCCTGAAGATGTTGTACACCAAAATATGAAAGAAAGCATTTGAAGTGGTGTGTCAAGATTTGCAATGCCATCTCCCCACACTGCACTAATTTATTTATTGGTGTATAACTATAAGGTCACATATATCTGCACAGGGCTAATCATGATCACAAAGATTTTACAGGTGGAGGGTGACGGCCTACCCAAAGAGAACCACTGAGCAATGGCAAGCAACTATCGGCTCTCCAATATACGCCACACAAACAGGGTTAACATTGATTGAAAACGTGTGCACCATCGACGGACGTGCAGTACGCCTTATTACACGTGACCGTGCACCCATGAGGACAAGGGGGAGGGGTGAAGGACACAACGCGGTTGCCAGGCCTGAAAATGAGCAATCTGACATTTGCAGAATGAGGTCCACAGAGGGTGAATTTGATGATGTTATCCCATACAGTGGGCCAATTTATCCTCTGGGTACCTTCTGTTTAGTTTTGAGACCCTGATTCAGACTGAGGTTCCGAGAGGGTGGATTTAGTGATGCTACCCTGCTGTGTGCAGGGTAGCATCACTAAATTCACCCTCTCGGAACCTCATTTTGCAGATCACCTTCTCGTTTGTTTGGAATTGATAGGTTGGGTATGGTGGCGCCCTGACCCAACCTATCAATTCCAAACAAACAGGAAGGAGATGCAATAAAGAATCTCATTTACAATGCCTCAGAAAAAATGTTTAGAATTATTTTAACTGAAAGAGTAGCGTTGTGAAGTCAATCACTGAATGATAAGTGAATGTAGGAAATTGTATCACTGAAGCGGCCTACCGTACAACTATTTTCCTAAATTCTAATGCAAAAATATGTGCGATATTCTGACAAGAAAGAAAGACTTATACCTTGATCTCACATTTATAGTACTTTGTCGTGGTGTACGGACTGCTTTAGCGCGATTTGTAGTACAGTATGGTGTACATCAACATGGCTCGTTTTTCCTTGCAATAGCAATATTTTGACCTGCCAACTGCAAACCAAGTTCGATACACGTGAGATCGAAAAATAAACAAACCTGTATTTGACAAATCAAAGAATGTCTTGCTGCTTCCATTGTCGGAACATTTCAAACGCCATACCATGAATCACGTCGGTGATTCCAAGAAGTAAATTGTATAAGAAATTATACTTGTTTTTTATCAGATCGCGCAGATTTCAGCTTTTCAGCGCTGAAGTCAGTCAACGTTGTTTGTTGCTGTGACCGAAGAACTCCTTAACCGCGAAGTGTCTCTAAAAAAATAGATCACAGTTTTGCGATACTTGTCTTCTTCATTAGAATATTTCTTTTCGTTTATAATGTATTTCAGAATAATTCCAGTATTTCCTATGTCCTTTGTTATGATATCGGCAATATTATGCAGCTTTTGTAATGCGGCGGAGTAATTTGCTCGGACTGTGACCTTGCGATGGAAGCTTTGTATCAACACAAAACTGTAAATAGCCGAGAAATGTTAAAAAAACAGATAATGATATTAAAGATCGCCATCGCTCTAGACAGCAATATTATTTGACAAATACAATGTTTAGGTATTGATGAGTTGATGCAATGATACTGTTTTAGATTTACCAGGATTTAAAAACACCCGTATTCTGCATCGTGGGTTTCAATATCACGTGACAACGTCCAACATGGCTGCCCCCATGTCACAGTGAACAACAAACTGTAGATTTTCTTTTCCACGTACCATGGTAATACACGGTTTCACAGATGTCCCATATACGAAGGCGTGGAGTAGGTATGTTCTAATTACCAATTTGGTACCTTAATGAACCGATTACGTAGTTTGATAATAGGTGACATGCGAATAGAAAGGCAACTTTCAAAGTCGTCAAAAATCTCAAATATACATTTTTTTCCGATTTTTTGTTGGCCACCTGCATTTATGAACATTTCGTCATAACTTTGCTATGAAAACCCATCTTGGGCAGCTTTTGTTAATTTTTTTTCACGTTTCTTTCCGAGAGGCCATTTTCAATTCATTACTTATATAGGCCCTTAAGGGCCTATATAAGTAATGGAATTTTGTTTATTTTGAAATTCTCACCTCTCATATTCCTTAAATTCGGATTAAATATCCACAAATTATACATCAAAATGAAGGTTGGGGTGTATAGAACACGAAACACATAGGTAATCAACTCGTAGAGCCGACTGTAGGCACCACTGGTTCCTGGAAGTCTGCTACCGTATTCGCGCCAGAACTGATAATAAAATAATATTTCATCAGAACAACTTGTGGCCAAATGTGCTTCATATATCCAAGAACAAAGCTAGGCATTCAAAACACTTTCGAATACAGCGATAGGTCTGCATTTTGGAAAAGGACATCACTGTCTGCATTTTGTATTGAAGATGGTTTCCATACTCGACAGACATGCGCAAATCACTCGTTACCACGAATTTCCATCAAAAAACAAAATCGTAATTCTAAGAAATTTCAACAGGTATTATGATATCTTGCATTGAATATGGCAACTGTGCAATCTCTATCTAATAACAGTATACTGTATGAAGGCGATCTTTTTCATTATTTTATTTTAGACGGTGTTGTTTTTACATGCTTTTTCTGTCCGATGACGTCGGCCGGAAAGCGAAAGTATACCCATACGTAAACAAAAGCAAAGGCGTTCGAATTTTCCCCAATGCAGATCTGTCGCCGTGTTTTGAAGAATTTTGTCCCTCTAGCTTTGTTCTTGGATATGTAAAGCACATTTGGCCACAAGTTGTTTTCGTGAAATATTATTAAATTATCAGTTCTGATGCGAATACGGTCGCAGACTTCCAGGAACCAGTGGTGCCTACAGTCGACTCTATGAGTTGATTACACATGTGTTTCGTGTTCTATACATCCCAACCTTCATTTTGATGCACATTTTGTGTATATTTAATTTGAATTGAAGGAATATCGGAGGTGAGAATTTTTAAAATAAACGAAATTTCATTACTTATATAGGCCCTTAACAAGTGTGACGGACACAAAGAACACGGAGTTTTGAAGAAAATGTCCTATCGTTACCTCTTTGTGAATGCGATTGTTCATTCATTTGTAACATCATTCCGTTCATTTTAGGGACCATCCCATGGTGATCTTCGAGAATGTCATGAAATCATGGGAAAGTAGTCATCAAGCTGTTATAATATCAAAATCCTGTATAGATGTGTGATATTGTCGTACGAGTTTTGTTTGCTAATGCATCTACAACTCAGCTGACTCGTATTTACTGATAATTCCAGATATACCACTCTGCGAAATGGAAGCTCAGCACATAAAGTACTATTGTGACCAGGGACGTAGCTACACTCCCAAATATTTATCCAAAAATAAATATTGGTGGACATTTTTCAAAGCAATTCAAAGCATTGTTGTAAGGGAGGGATTTTTCCAATGTTGTATTACGTATTACATTTCCGTGAAAATACAACTGCCGACTCCCACACACAGATTTCTGATCGAACAACCGGCAAGATTTTTCGACTCCTCAGCGGCTCTGACGTTAATTCCACAACCGTTGTCGTGTTAAGTCTTTTGTTCTCTTCTAGGTTTAACCTTAAATTTTCATGTTGAAACAGGCATCTTGCAAACCGTTTCTTGAATTATATCAGAAATTGTAGAAATACAAACAAGTTGGTCAATTTGGTGCTCACAATTGTCATAAGCAGTTAATTTATGAGTCCAGTATGCAGGGCACATTATGAGACCTACATGCAATGCACCTAGAGACTGCAGTTTGTATTAGGACTCAAAATGTGCCCCCTGTGACGCTGTGTCCTGGTATTTTTTAAGTTAGGCCTACTATCAAAATTGTGTACAGGTTTGTTTGGCTCTGTAATCTCATGAACGACGGATATAGCCAGACTGAAAATTTTGATTTGTATTTGGTACTGTAGAATTAATATCTCACACATATAACATTTTGGCTGAGTGAGTTAGCAAAATCATTAATCATACTTTGTTAGCACAATGAATGGTTGCTAGTCATGGAGTTCATTTTAAGAGTAGTGTGCTCACTGCTCAGCATGATCTCATATTTGAGATGATGAATTAGTAAATTATTGGTTGAATACTGATTTTTGGGCATACTCCATACATGTACATTCATGTAATTGACACAATGCCCAATGAAGGCAGATAATGCCTACTTTCAGACTACACCACCACAAGAAACTCATCTTGTGTTAGCTACAGTAATTTAAACTGCTTTCAAATATTCTCAGAATGCCCTAAAACCTGCTGGAACAGTCACTCGGAGTCAACAATTTAAAAATTTCCCTCTCGGGTGAACTGGGAGAGCCTTTTAGTATCCATCCCTAGTTGGAATTTCCATATATCTACATCCACCCCACTTTGTCCGATATGATAGAACACTGTGTACAAAACCACGAAAACAATGTCTTGAAGTAACAGACAATTGTACGGTGGCTGGGAAAGGACATCATATGATTTTAGTTTTCTTGTAGTATCTCGATCAATCGACTTATTGTCTTGATCGATCGACTGAGTATCTCGATCGATCGAATTTTCTATCTCGATCGATCGACTTGGTATCTCGATCGATCGAGTTAGTATCTCGATTGATCGACTTAGTATCTCGATCGATCAACTTAGTGAAAGGGATTTTTAAAGCAGTGTCAGTAGTACATAAGGGACGATTCGTGCCTCATTACCCAGAGTTTTGTGGGAGCAGCTTGTGATAAATTCCTATAGGGACTGGAGCTTTTGCCGGAGCAACTTCTTCCTGTGCAAAACTTCTCCCCATCCATCTAGATCCACCAAGTGGTATGTATATGCTGCATATATAATATGCTTTTGCATGTATTGTAATATATGTACACACAGAGTTATGTGTAATGGAATATTGGTGGAGAAGTTGGGTTTTCTTGAAAATTTCCCTGCGAAACGGTTGACATTGCTATTGACATCATTATGCACACTTGACGTCATAGAAACGTTGACGGTGTTGTTTGCACTGTACAATCTGATATGGCGTTATTCGGGTAAGGGTGTGTAGACCTTCTCGTACGGGAGTGATCTCGTAGTATAGTATAGGCGTTATAGACCCCCTGTTAGCCCCTGGTTCTATTACGCCACCGTTTACTTTATATTATCCTATGTCTGATATAGGTAATACGTAATGCTTGTCCAGGCAGTATTGTGGGGTAGGTGGGGATAATACATGGTCTTTTATAGCAGGTACCCAGGTGTGTACTCCTGTGACGTTTCAGGTTGGATTTGCATGTAAACTCGGCGGCACACGTGTCACACTTATAGCCTTTTTTCTTCGGGTTTTCAGTACAAACTTCTTCAGTTATTGATACATCGAGAAATGAGGGCCATGAAAAAATCCCTCAATACAAACTTCTTCAGTTATTGACACATCGAGAAATGAGGGCCATGAAAAAATCCCTCAATGAGGTCTAATTTACTATCCCTCTTAGCCTCATCTCAGTATTTAATAGCACCCGTGGTATCCCAATTCAGTATTCGTTATTGGAAAACGTCTGGCCTTCGGCACCCCTTTTAGCCGAATGATGCCATGCGGGCTATGAGAAAAGCCCCCAATGAGGTCTAATTTACTATCCCCCTTAGTCTCATCTCAATATTTAACAGCCATATCCCGTGGCACCCCAATTTCAGCACCCCTTTTGGGAAAAGTCTTGCCTTTGGCATCCCTTTTTAGTCTTATGAGGCCATGAGGGCTATGAGAAAAGCCCTCACTGAGGGATTTTTTCATGGCCCTCATGGCCTCAAACGAAATGAGGCTAAGAGGGATAGTAAATTAGACCTCATTGAGGGCTTTTTCTTATAGCCCTCGTGGCCTCATATGACGAAAAAGGGGTGCCAAAGGCCACACGTTTTCCAAAAAGGGGTGCTGAAATTGGGGGTGCCACGGGATATGGCTGTTAAATACCGAGATGAGGCTAAGAGGGATAGTAAATTAGGCCTCATTGAGGGATTTTTTTCATGGCCTCATGACCTCAAACAAAATGAGGCTACGAGGGATAGTAAATTAGACCTCATTTAAGGATTTTTTCATGGCCCTCATAGCCTCATACGACAAAAAAGGGATTCTCCACAAGGTGTCCTCGATAGGTATCCTCAAATAATACAATACCAGGTCAAATAAAGTGGATTTTTGTGATTTGGAGGGATTGTCGGGTTGTTTGTGGTAATTAGATTTACTTCGGTTAAATCGAACATATCCCCGCCCTATAAGAAGGTTTCAGGTCACATAGCAGCCATAGAAACCAATATGGCGGCCTCCAGTATACAAAATGGACGACGGAAACACGTATCACCCTAACAACACGCGCTGTGCATGCGCACTAACTACACGTATCACTATGGGGATGACGTCACAAGATGGCCGTTCACGTGGGTTACCATGACAACAGAACATGGCGCCACTGGCTCACGTGACATGACGTCACTTCCGGGGTCCTGCCAGTATTAGGTGTCCGGGGACATGACATACTACTGGCACTGGAGTCCGGATTTCTTGGGTTTGGACTGCCCCCGTACAAACTTTGAATTTGCCCCCCCCCCCCCCCCCCCCCCCCCACACACACACACAGACACACAAGATTCTGATTTCTGCGTCAATAATAAAGAAGGGCGTGTGTGTCGTGAATCCGGTTAGATAGATTCCAGGGACGAGGGGAGGGTGGGGCTTGGGTTGGGGAGGGGTGTTCTTGCTTTTAATGTTTAGAAGTCACTACTTAACAACAACAAATCCATTTAAAGAGAGTTGGGACACTGGTTGGGAGGGGAGATATATTCTCTCATTTTTAACTGCTCAATTTTCAACAAATTTATTGTAGGACCTAAAATGCTTCCGCAAACTTAGGCTAAATACTCAGTTTCAAAACGAAACACAGAAAAAGAAATGAATTAATTACTAGTGCCGTTTTCGCCATCCGAACTGGTGCCGTTTTCACCACAATGAATTTGTGCCGTTTTCGCTCACTTTGTGTCGTTTACTCCAGGTGCCGTTTTCGCTATAACCCAACACAAGTCAAAGTATCAAATCTACTTTTAAGAAAGTATATAACTAATAGCATGAGAGAATTAATATCTTCAAATCCAATCCTGACAAAAACGTATAATCACTAGAAAGTTTATTGGAAAATGGTAGGTTGGGGTTGGGGGCGTCACGAATACGTCACTACGTGATCACCACCCCCCCCCCCCCCTCTTAGCAAGCACCTGATCAATCTTCGGAGGGAGAAATCACTCGGCGAAGTTGATCAGAGGATTTATATAATATTTATTAATCATATTTCGACTTGTCTGATTATACCCAACATAGGCGTACGTAGACCAACGGGCCAACATTTTTTTCCATGGGGCGGGGGAGGGGGGTGGAAGATTTTGTCCGAAAAGTAGCTAGGTGCGTAGCCCTGGGGTGGGTGTTCGTGAGCGTGTCTTCAACTGAGGGTCAAAGGAAACCCTCCCCGGGAATTTTTTTTTAAAACTGATCCGCTGGAGGGTTTCTTGAGCATCCAGGCTACCTTTCGAACCTTGTAATTGACAGAAAAGACGGTCGCTTTTGTAGACGTGCCTGGCTGAATATGCTTGAACAATGTCGCCTGGTATCAGTCAACTGCAATAAAACATTAAATGATTTTCTGGATTCAGCTGGAGTAAATACGTGTAATGTTAGGCCTGTGTGTCCATGGCATTAGAGGATCGAACCCTACAGCTGGATGAGGCTTTGACACTATATACGTGGGTCGATATACTATTAATAACAGTTTGGCTGGTCGCTAATTTGCTGTGGTTCTCAGTTGAAAAGGTCTTGGTTACTCGTGTGCTTCCAACTGCCTCCCGATTCCCACGCCTCTTTCCCCCAATACTGAGACGAACAGCTTGAAGACACTCTGTACCCCATTCTTCACAACCCCCCCCCCCCCCCCGATAAGCATACTAACCATCGCCTTTGTGTCAACCACTAACCACATGTCCTTCATTCTCCCATCCCACGTCCTCATTATACTGCGCCCAGTGAATTTTGTTTTGGTAGATTGGGATTTTGGTCATCCTAATAAAAGGTATTCCAAGGTCACCAATACGCCCAAGTTACACATTTGGCTCCCCTTTTCCACCGTCTTTCCCAATTCCCCCCTAATCTCCAGTGACGCGACCTCAACTTGAACAGCAATGACCACTCCCTCCCCTCCCAAAGGTGCCATCGTCAAGGTACTCTTCAAAACCTGTATTCTCTTTGTCGCGCAGGCCACACAAAGGCCTCTTTCTTTTGACCTACTCTCGCCAATTTCGGTTACAATCCCCACGACTCTTTCTCCGACGGTTTTTTACCTCGGGTTGTTTCTACTTGTACGTTCTACATATCTTTTGAATAGTTTCCAACAAACTTCTACCTACATTGCAGTTAATTTATTATTTATTTATTTATTTATTTATTTATTTATTTATTTATTTATTTATTTATTGGGGTTTAAGGTCATACATTTCTGCACTGTGGCTAATCATGACCATGGCAGTTTTACAGGTGGAGGAAGACGAAGTACCCGGAGAGAACCACGGAGCAACTGACAGCTCCACAACATACTAACTCCACACCAGCAGGGTTAGCATTGGTTGAAGACAAGTGTACCATCGACGTGCAGTACGCCTTAGTCCTCGACGTCACCGTGCTCCCCTGCAGTTAATTACAACGAATTTTTTAAAAACCCTAAGCTATGAATTATCACCTCGATTGTCTAATATTTCAACATGCCTGCGTTACTGGGTCCAGTGGCGGCTCAAGAGTGTCTCCCCACCCCTGAATATACTTAAGCAAGGGGCCCCATACATACCGATGACATACTCGAAGGCCTGAGGTGGGATGCTAATAGAATTATAGGAGGGAGTGTCGCCCTCCTATTGGTGGCGGGCGGGGAGTATCCCTGATAAAATTGTAAAAAATCAATCCCCGAGGGCTTTTTGGCCACTTAATAAACTATATGTTCGCATTCAGCCTGCCCACATTTTTCAGTGGGCAGGTAGATAGTGTGAGATTTTATATAAAATTAATAAGTAACTGGAGCTCACCCATCTAGGGTTTATAATAGTAGCACGTAGTGCTATAGGATCGAGAGGTCTCTGGGATATGTTCTATTACACTGGAGTACTGGTCCAGAATTTCCAGGAACCCCATTTTATGCCTATTACAGATGCTACTCTAACACTAGCAGTATGTCTAGCCCAAACTATCTCTAGTTCCCCAGTCCAAGTCTTAAAATCATCAGTGCTTGGTTTCCTATAACATGTATACAGAGTTATCTTCCTTGTGTACAACGAAAGCCTATATGATTCCTAAAGCCACGAATCCATCGAGCAGTTACTGAAAAGTCATTGCTCAAACGACTCGAATCTCATCGAGCAAATGAGCTATAGGGGAATTGCTCGTTCGAGTGACTCGAACATACTGCTCTTCGACTCATTTAGGCATTTGAAGAAACCTATGTCAGTATACAAAATGGCCGACGGAAATACATATCACCTAACAACACGAGCTGCGCGTGCGCTTTAAGATCACGTATCACTATGGATAGTGACAAGATGACCGCTCACGCGGGCTATCACATCAACCACACATGACGTAACTGGGTCACGTGTCTATGACGTCACTTCGTAGGTCCCCCGCTAGGGCCCCCAATGTGGCACAATCTCCACATCAACTACTACTGATGTTACATAAATGCACACAACATCATGCAGGTTGACTTCCGGAAATACATTTAACATTAGCGTCCTTGCTTTCAGTGCTGCAATATCTCCAATCAATTTGTCCATGTCAAGTCGTTTAATTTCTGATGGCTCAATTGCTGTCGTCGCGCGGCCGCCCAATCTGTCGCGGCACACAGTGGATCTGAGATTGTTTTTTATAAGAATGAGGAATCTCTATTATTAAACTGTACATAGACACTCTCTGTAACTTTGTTTCACTCTCGAATTCAAATTCAAAATTTGGGCATATAGGCCTGCGTCATGCAGCACGTTCCGTATAGCTTGTAAGTGAAGCTAAGCGCACATGTTTGCGGTTGCGGCAACAGATCTAGGGTCCGATGTGTTATATTTACCGGAAGCGCATGTCAGAGAGAAAATGGATACAGGAACTCATTGACATCGGCACATGGGTGCGGTTGCGTACGAAACTGAATTTGCAGCCGCGAATTCTATCGGCATCGGACGGAAAATGTCGGTTTCGGCGTTCGAGCGATGAGGCTCGTAGGCCCATCTAAAAATAGGACAATATCTAGCCGCCTTCTTTCTTCGTATACTTCCTTTTCTTCTCTCAATTGTTTTACCGTTTCACTTCCTTTGGGGGCTCCCCTGGTCGACCCCCACCCCCTCCTGTATCCACTCCAGCACACCACTCCCAATGGGTGGAGCAAAATATTCTCCGCCTTGCGAGTTCCAACTTCCGGTTTCTGTATGTTTCCACTTATGAAGGCTTATCCACTGTAAGTTGATGGTATACTGATAAAATGAAATCAGAATATTTGCCTCCTCATCTACTCGTTACAGACATAGTGGGAGAAATCTGGCGCTGATTAAACTAATTTCAGAAAGACTGATGCTCACACTGAAATTACTTTTAAAGCTCAACTTAAAATGGGGAAGGAGGTGGGAGTTGCAAATAAAAAAAAATTATAGATACTAGGAAGTAGGATGAAAAAAAAAAGTTTTTTCAGACAACCCCTACCTCCGATCCAAACATTGCTCCTCCTGAATTCCCCCCCCCCCCCCCACCGCCAGCACACGATGTGATTTTGACAGTTTGAGTTGCATTCCAAGAAGTATTTCTCGAAATCTACCATAGTGTGTGAAGTTTGCTGCTGTTAGTCAAATAGTGGTTCGAATTTTGAAATTTTTAGACGTTGATTTTTGGGGGGAGGGGGGGGGGGTCTACCTTCCGTGGAGCCCCACCCTCGCAACAACGAACGCGCACGGCATCGAGATACGTGACGTTTTTATGACATACATGTAATAGGACGTGAGCATACTTAATCTAATTCAGATATGCTATGATTATGGCTGAATTCCCTGGACCTAGAGGGGTGGCAACCGCCCCCTCCTCGTTTCATACGCCCATGGTTCTTAGAACAAATTCCAATGACCTCCTGTCAGTTAATGGTATGTGTTAGTTCTGGTGTAACCGTTTAACTTTCTCCCTACATTCCATCCCAACCCGATAGGATAAAATCTCGCGTGTTTCCCCTCCCTAAATATAAAAACAATTTGCTTTTAAAAAGCTTATTTTCAGGCTTCCAAGATTGGTGGAAGATGAAAAAGATACGCGCGGGCTATGACGGAATACCTCACCTCCTGCCTCCGTCATGTGACTTTGCATTCGGTTTATTTATTCTTGCTTCATATTCGAAGATTTTTGTTTATAAAGTTAAAAATTTGAGACTTTCTTCACTTCTTTAATTAAGAATTAAGACGTAATTTTTTTGTTGATGTTATTGAAATGGTTCGGGCGAAGGGGTTGGGGCTGTGGTGGTTGGTCGAACATGACACGTCCTGAATAGCAGGTTAATCTATGAAAAGTCATTGCTCAAACGACTCGAATCTTATCGAGCAAATGAGCTATAGGGCAATTGCTCGTTCGAGTGACTCGAACATACTGCTCTTCGACTCATTTAGGCATTTGAAGAAACCTATGTCAGTGTACAAAATGGCCGACGGAAATACGTATCACCCAACAACACGAGCTGCGCGTGCGCTTTAAGATCACGGATCACTATGGATAGTGACAAGATGACCGCTCACGCGGGCTATCACATCAACCAAACATGACGTAACTGGGTCACGTGTCTATGACGTCACTTCGTAGGTCCCCCGCTATGGCCCCCAATGTGGCACGATCTCCACATCAACTACTACTGATGTTACATAAATGCACACAACATCATGCAGGTTGACTTCCGGAAATACATTTAACATTAGCGTCCTTGCTTTCAGTGCTGCAATATCTCCAATCAATTTGTCCATGTCAAGTCGTTTAATTTCTGATGGCTCAATTGCTGTCATCGCGCGGTCGACCAATCTGTCGCGGCACACAGTGGATCTGAGATTGTTTTTTATAAGAATGAGGAATCTCTATTATTAAACTGTACATAGACACTCTCTGTAACTTTGTTTCACTCTCGAATTCAAATTCAAAATTTGGGCATATAGGCCTGCGTCATGCAGCACGTTCCGTGTGGCTTGTAAGTGAAGCTAAGCTCACATGTTTGCGGTTGCGGCAACAGATCTAGGGTCCGATGTGTTATTTTTACCGGAAGCGCATGTCAGAGAGAAAATGGATACAGGAACTCATTGACATCGGCACATGGGTGCGGTTGCGTACGAAACTGAATTTGCAGCCGCGAATTCTATCGGCATCGGACGGAAAATGTCGGTTTCGGCGTTCGAGCGATGAGGCTCGTAGGCCCATCTAAAAATAGGACAATATCTAGCCGCCTTCTTTCTTCGTATACTTCCTTTTCTTCTCTCAATTGTTTTACCGTTTCACTTCCTTTGGGGGCTCCCCTGGTCGACCCCCACCCCCTCCTGTATCCACTCCAGCACACCACACCCAATGGGTGGAGCAAAATATTCTCCGCCTTGCGAGTTCCAACTTCCGGTTTCTGTATTTTCCACTTATGACGGCTTATCCACTGTAAGTTGATGGTATACTGGTAAAATGAAATCAGAATATTTGCTTCCTCATCTACTCGTTACAGACATAGTGGGAGAAATCTGGCGCTGATTAAACTAATTTCAGAAAGACTGATGCTCACACTGAAATTACTTTTAAAACTCAACTTAAAATGGGGAAGGAGGTGGGGGTTGCAAATAAAAAAAATATATAGATACTAGGAAGTAGAATGAAAAAAAAAAAGTTTTTTCAGACAACCCCTACCTCCGATCCAAACATTGCTCCTCCTGAATTCCCCCCCCCCCCACCCACCGCCACTCCGCCCAGTTTTCAAAGAGTTATGGGCTATAAATTCACCGACAGTGAAAAATTGGAACGTGTGTCTATATGTCACATGTGGAGGTGGAGTGCATTGTTTTCGAGAGCATCGTGTACACAGTCAATGATGCCTGATCAAGGACCTGCCGCCAGCTATCTCAACCCCAGACTGTCTTGAATCTGTTTCCTTGCAAGACATATATGCGATAAACCAAATATGGTTAGCCCTAGCTTTTCCCCAAACTTGATTTCAGTGCGATTCGTTTGACTTAATTATTTGATTCTACTCAGTTCAATGGCAGGACAATGCCGGACTGGAATTCAGGTGGTGGTGGTGGAGGGGAGGGGTGGGGGGGGGGGGGATCACCCACAGTCCACTCACAGTTTTGTGAGAGACGTTTTTGCTCTTGGCTCAAGGGGAATTTTGTCCTAGGTCTCTTGTTGGTAAATTTGACGGAATGGAAGTAAAATCCGGTATTTTGGCTAAAACATACTTTAGAGCTTGATTTTTCGATAAGTAATCCGCCTTGGATGCAAAAACGTACATGGGGTGGTGGTGGGGGGGGGGGGGGGCTCAGTTGGTAGGGGTACAGATTGCAAGCCGAGAGGTCCACGGTTTGAATCCTACCTGGGGCAACCGCGTTGTCGTTGGGCAAGACACTTCACCCCATTGCCTACGTGGGGTCACGGTGTAGTTGTTTACTGAGGCGTACTGCTCGTGGATGGAGCATCTGTCTTCAATCAATGCTAATCCTGCTTGTGTGGAGTTACCATGTTGGGGAGCCGACAGTTGCTTGCCGTTGCTCGGTGGTTCTCTCGGGCACTCCGGCTTCTTCCACAGTTTTTCGGGTCGTGGCCATGATTAGCCATTGCAGAAATATGTGACCTTAAACACCAATAACTAACTGACTAAAAACGGTATAGGATTTGGTTCTTCAATCGGAAATCCGTTGAAATCAGTGTTTTGGTCTGATGAAAAATATGGGGTTTATCCCCCACCCCAACCGGCGATAAACTTCGTCCCTACTAAATAATTTTCCTCGGAAAAGGAATTTTGGGCAGAAAAACATTATTAAATCATTCACAGGTCTGCTTTCTAAAGCTGTTACAAAATTTATCAGTGTGAACTTCAAAATTTTATTTAGAAAGCCTCTACAGTTATTTTCCGTCGTATTTTATTTATTTTACAGAAGCGGTCATCACTTTGTGATCGTAAGTTTTACTTGGGGCCCGAATTTCGTAACAAACATACCGATGTTGTGGAACGGTTCAGATTTATGTTTGATCTGTATCCAAATCCATCAAAACACAACTCCTCGCAACAATCTCAAAACCACGTTCCCTGCCTCAGGAACAGAGAATCTACCTGCCTCGGGTAAAAATAGATTGTGCTATCCGTTACGTCATTGGTAAACAAACATATCGGCTGCTGGCGTTGAATGACAGCTACGACGAGGTTTTGAGTGAAATCAAGGGAAAATGAAGACCCACCGATAAGGTAGTAATGTGAAAATTTGCTCCTTCACCTTTTCTTTAATTTGAGTGGTTGTTTATAATTGAATAACAAACAGAACAGAGATACGCGATAGAGACAGTAGTGTTCTGTAAAGCACGGTGGGATATGAAAAAGACAGCATAATTCAATAGGCCTTTTGGAACCACACTTGAAAATAAAATTTCAAGATTCATAAGTTAAAGGATGGTTATTTCTGCTTTGTGCCATGATGGTGGTACATCGGCTGTCTATAACACGATTTAAAAGATGAAAAATTTATTTTTATACCGGAAGATAGAGACAGAGAGTAAAAGAGTTACATCCCCTAGTACAGTATCGTTCACATGCAGACTACTTTTTTATATTCAAGTTGATTTTGCACTTCTGACACTCCCTCTTAAAACCAGCTTTAATTGTACCAGCAACATATTGTCTGCACAGTTTTCATACATTGATCAAAGGGAAGTAACTATAAAATATATGTCAAAGTAATTCACAAGTCTTAGAAGAGTTATTTCCCTTGATACTCAACCTTTCAAACAATTTGTGAAAAAGAAGAGATGCTTCATTTAAAGCACAAAGAAAAGAGAGAGAGAAAAAACCTAGAAAAATTTTACACATTAATTTCCCATTAAAAGAGAAAGAAGCTTGTTGTTTTTCATGGTATTTGCTGGTTTTGTGAAAACATCAGCTAGATTGTGCTCTGAAGGCACATACTATACATAATTTCCATTGTTCCACTTTGGATAACATTTCTGACATAATTGTATTTAATATCAACATGTTTAGTTCTTTGGTGCTATAAAGGGTTTTGGGCTAAAGCAACAGCACCTTGGTTGTCATAATACAGTGTAAATTTGTTCAAACTCAAATCAGTCATATCTTTCAGCAAAGCCTGTATGTATTTGCCTTCCTGTGCTGCAAAGCCATAGACATGTATTCTGCCTCACAAGTAGACAATGCTACTGTAGGTTGTTTCCTAGATTTCCAAGAAATCAGTGGACATTCTTCTACAAGTTCAAATCCATATCCTGTGATACTTTTTCTGTCTACAGAGTTAGCCCAGTCAGCATCACAAAAACCTATTATGTTCAAAGGATTGGCTGATTTTCTAAAAACTCATTTTTGGTTTATTGTACCCTTAACCCTTTACCCAACGTAACGGCCAAAACCGGCCAGCGCTATTCTCAAAAATCGCCAATTAATTTTCAAAATATTTTCATTTTTTGTCTCAAAAACATAGGTTATGACCCCTCGTTGGAACGAGCTCGTCGAGCTCGTTCCAACGAGGGGTCATAACCTATGTTTTTGAGACAAAAAATGAAAAAATTTAGTTATTCAAGAATTTTTTTGCAAGTGTCGTCTGCTTTTCATGTTAGGTAAAGGGTTAAGGTATCTGAGAACATGTTTAGCCATAATCAAGTGACAAGTATGTGGTTCTGATAATTTTGTAACAATAAAAGCTAAATCAGGCCTGGTTTCTGTCATGACATAAATAACATAAATCAAACCCCCTATGATCTGACTATCCATTTTAATTTCATTTTCGTTACAGGCATCATTGTCCATTTTGTTTGTATTCATATCACCAGGTGTAGATCTGGGTTTACAATCTTGCATGCCAAATCTTTGCGAGAGTTTTTCAATGTACTTTGCCTGAGACATTGTGTTTGTGCCATTGTCAATTTTAAATTCAATACCCAGAAAGTATGAAACTTCACCTAGGTCTTTCATTCTGAAATTTTCTTTCAAATTTGTTTTAACATTTTGCATTATCTCTTCATTTTGTGATGCAATTAATAAGTCATCAACCCATACTAATAGTAATATCATAATTTTGCCAAGTTCCCACCTGAACGCTTTACAAAAACACATGGGTCATTCATTGACTGAAAAAAAACCTTGCTCAGTTAAATGAGTATGTAGAGTGTGGTTCCACTTTCTGCCACTCTGTTTTAAGCCACATATAAAGTTTTCTTTAATTTGAAAACAAGCTTTTCATTAGTTTTACCCTCTTTCACATAGCCTTCAGGCTGCTTAACAAATATTTCACAATCAACAGGCGCGTTCAAGTAAGCAGCTTTGACATCCATTTGATGCACAAATAAATGTTTTTGAACTGCTAATTGCATAAGTGTTTTAACTGAAGTCATGCGGGCTGTCAGAGCAAATGATTCCTGATAATCTATTTCTGGAATTTGAGAATAACCTTTTGCCACAAATCTAGCTTTATACTCTTAGTCATCATTTAAACCAGTTTTGATTGCATAAACCCATCTTACCTCAACTGCTTCCCTGTCTGGAGGTAGAGTGGTTAGTTCAAAGGTTTACTTTTCTCCAAGAGCCCGCATTTCGCTATCCATACCTTGTTGCCAAGTTTCACTTTCATTGCAAGAAATAGCTTCATTATAACTTTTAGGCATATCATAATTTACATTATAGCAATAATGGACAGTAACATGTAAATGGTCATCAATTTCTTCATCAACATAATCATTCAAATGTTTTGGTTTACTGATTTTTCTCTTAGCCCTTTGATTAAGGTCACCGGTTGAGTTACAATCATTTACAGATGTATTAGCATTACCATTTTCAACATCTACACCATTCTCCGGAGCAGGTGGTTGAATACTTTGTTTTTCTTTCAGGAAAACAAAATCTTCCTCATTAACATTTTGTTCGGTTTCAATTTGTTTTTCGACAGGCACATCTTGTGTTTGACTAAAAATTTTTACAACCTTTACCTTTCTTACTGAACCTGACCCAGGAAAGTAAGGTATGCAGGGCTATCCTTATCATAGCCAATGGAAATACCTTTCTCTGACCTATCATCCAATTTGTGGGAACAAATGCGAAACATGTTGTGTCGAATGCCTGCATGTTTGCGATGTTGGGTTTTTGTCCTGTGAACATTTCAAAAGGTGTGCATTTAATTCTATTATTGTAGCATCTGCTGCGAATATAAGCCGAAGCCATTACTGCATCTGCCCATAACATTTTTGGTAATCCAGATTGCAAAAGCAAACATCTAGCCATTTCAAAAAGTGTACGCCAGGAACGTTCGGAGGTACCATTTTGGTGAGGAGAATGAGGGGCAGATTTCTCATGTTTAATGTGATTCTGTACCAGAAGTGACTCAAATTCTTTAGAAATACATTCTCCCCCTTGATCACTTCTAATTCATTTCACATAGCCATAAGGACTTGTATCAGCTAAAAACATTTTTGTGGCTTCAAAAGTGTCACTTTTCTTCTTCAAGAAGTATATCATGGACAAACCAGAAAAGTCATCAATACAACATAAAGCATATCTAAAACCATCATTTGATATAGGGTCTACTAGACCAGCAAGATCAAAATGTACTAAGCCTAAAATATGTTTTTGCACGAGTGTCCGGCATTCTATTTCTACTTTGAGTAATTTTTCCCAATAAACAAATGTCACAAACAAAGTTTTCTCTAATGTTTGTTATTTTCATGCCCTCTGCTACATTTTGAAGCTTTAAAGGACCTGTAGTATTGCAGTGGCCCAGAATATGGTACCACCCTTTAAGGCTATGTTTCTCTGTGGTTTTGTGTGATGAACTGTTCAGAAAATAAAGTTTCCCTTTCTTCTCAATGTTGAAAAGTTTACTATTTGAATGGAGTTCTGCTGAGTCCTTCTTGAATTTGACACTGGCTCCCTTGTCAGTTATAGCCCTAATCGAGAAAATATTTTGTGAAAATGAGGGGACAAAAAGAGCGTTCTTCAGGAAAGCTTCATGTTTGCATCCTGTAGAGTCTGTCAGTGTAATGCATACATCTCCTTGCCCCTTGGCAAGGCCAGTAGCTGTTGTGCCGTCCGCCAATTCAATAATATGACCATCTGGATTAATTGTTGGGAAGTTCTCGGCAGTGAATATCAGTCAGGGATATCGAATGTAAGCAACGTTTCTCTTGAAAGACATAGCAGTGTTTGACTTGTACTCTTTCTCCGGCCTCAGGTTTTTAGTCTTTGTGAAAAAAATAAACGATCGTATATTTTTTCAAAAGACTGTGTTTAATATTAATATAATATTTTTTTACATTAATGATGCAATTCAGAATTTTAGAGAGACGTTGCTAATATTCGATATCCCTGACTGATATTCACTGCCGAGAACTTCCCAACAATGGCGTGGCTGTAAACAGATTTGAGCATGGAAATCCAAATAAAACGTCTTAGAAAAAGCTATTAATGCAAATTAATTCTACAAGGGGCACCGGATTCTGAAAGAATAGTCATTTCAGCATCAGAAGACACACGTATGTGTCCCCGCTTTCGATTCAAAACTTTGATACTAGAGTAACCTAATTTCGTGGTATGAAATTTTGAGCGTTTGAAGTTTCCAGCCTTTCTATTGTTATTATATATATTGGGGGGATGGCATATATGAGGGCTATTTTGAAGCATTTGGCTATAATATAATGAGTTTCCAGGCGCCTGTGTACAGGGTAATCACTCGTGGTTTGCTAGTGGGATGATAATGCCGTCTGAATATTTTCAGGGCTTTCCTGCCATCATTCTTAGCGTCCCTAATTATAGGATAAAGTGATCTATTATCGAGAACTTATACAAGCTCAGCAAAACATTCAGCGTTTTTGTCAACATCGACCTCGACTCTGTCATCACCGAGATTCGCGATCACATTATGAAGATCTCGGCAACGCAGATATCCTGCAAATTTCACCGCCCATAATTCAAATTTTCTTTCATCACCATCAAAAATGATTCTGGATCTGGGCCCATAACCTATTAAATGGTGGTTATTTCTACCTTGTGCCATGATGGTGGTACCATTGGTTATCTGAAACACGATTTAAAAGATGAAAAAATACGCTGATACGATTTCTTATATTCCCTGTTTATTTTTATACCGGAAGAGAGAGACAGAGAGTAACAGAGTTATATCCCCTAATACAGTATCGTCAGGGCGGTTGAGCGTGGTATCGTTCACATGCAGAATACATAATAATATTAAGGTTGATTTTACACTTGTAACATCATATTGGAAGATATCTGGCATGTTTCTATGCAAACTTCCCAAACTGGTCTTCAATACAGACGCAGGCAGTCATGTCCGAATAGTTTGTGGGTAGTGAAAAGCTACTTACTTAAGTTATGATCTTATGGGGTCACATTGTAGATCTGCTATTCCTTGAAATGCCCAAATGTGTTAGAATGCGTGTACTTTCAGTGTGACGCAAAGTACGCAGCACGAGCTCATACTACAGAGGCAAGTCCGCTTTTCGGGTTTCGACCCACCAGGCAAATTCTTCAGCGAGTCTGATGCTGTTATGGCCTGGAACTAATCGAGCCCTCAAACAGTTTATATCATATTTTAGAACCAATCGGTTGAAATATTTAAGGTGGTCTGAAAAGCGAACCTAAGGTTCGGTTTTTCGACTAACTGAAATATTCCATCCGATTAGGGGCATAGCTAGAATTTAGAATTTCCTGTTGGGGGGGGGGGGGGGGGCACATTTTTTTTTTTTTTGGGGGGGGGGGGGGGGGCAGGTCGATATATACTACAGGCATATCCAAAGGCCGCAGACCACAGGTGGAGGTGGGTATGACCCTCTCATGGGTGGGGGTTCGGGGCCCCGAACACCCAACCAATGGGAAGGCCATGTCCACCCACACCCGAGGCCTACGGAAACCCCCTCCCAGTGACAATTTTGAAAATTCTGTGCCCTGAGGGTGAATCTGGGACCTCTGGCGCTTTAATTGTTCCATTTCGATGGGTGGGGATGAGGCACTGTAATGTTATGGGGTCATTTCCCCGGGCACCCTCCTTTGGCTTCGTCACTGCAACCGATTGAAACAAAAACACACTATAAGCAATGTTTTTCTTTGAATCTACGAAAGAAATGTTTCTCGGCCGAGATTTTATTTAACCAAATCGTTGACAGCAATACCATTATGAATGGAGACCCACCTGGATTAGATTTTCACTTAGTTTCGTCGATTTCTTTTGGATTTTGTTGCAAATTTAGTGTTTCTCTCGTAAGGACTTGTGAATGCGATAACTTAAACACATCATCGGACTTTGATAAAATATTGGTACCTGCCCACTCATCCTTCTGTTCCGTCATGATATCCCAAGTACTCTTGTGTTCCTAATAAACATATATATATGTTTATTAATTTGGGGGAATTTTTCCACCCTGTGGGCACCTTATTTGGACCTGTAATGGCTGTATGGCTGTATGTTTATTAAAATTGCCCTTCCAACCAGGAGGAGATCTTCAAATTAGTAAATATTCACTAGATTGTGTGATGGTCTTTTGTTTAGCAGTGTATTCATTGTTGTAAAAGTGATGCCTAAATGCCTATTGATTTTCTTTAATAAAACTAACTGCAATACTGGAAAATAAGTTGGCTTTAAGATAAATTAAACTAGCACCACTCCCCCACCCCTCAATGGCTTTCCGCCCTGTACTATTATTTGGGTCTGTACTTTTATTTAATTTTGATAAATGTTCCACCCTGTACTTTTATTTCCACCCGTACTTTTATTTGGAACACAAAAGTACGTTTTTGACCTCTTATCCGCCCCTGTGTTTTGTGAGAGCACAATGAAAACTTAAAATACGATAAACGGGAAATAATTATCATCATTTCATTGCTAATCGAAAAGTGTATCTAGATGTTATACTACTCGAGTGCAACAGGGTGCCATTTGCTATTCTTTAGAATTTCAGGTATCGCATTGCAACACCCAGGGGGCGATCGGTATTTGTATTCGAAATAAATTCACGGTGTCACCCGTCCAATCTTTTCCCTCACCTTCGCTCACTCCAGCACACATATTTTTAAAGAAAATCGTAAAACTAACCAGTCCAGTGATTTTAATCAATGCGTGAAAAAGCATATTTAAATCTAGAGCCGCTCCCCTCACATAAAACAAGAATGCCCCCCATGCATGAAACAATGACCTCGAAAAAACACGGGTTGTCTTCTCCGATTCGGCATCTACACTTCACCCAAGAAGTAAATTTCACTGCATCTAGGCAAGTACATTGATTGACTCGTTGACATTTTGAAATGAGACGCTTGTAAGTACCGTGTAGGAAGAGAGCTCACATAAACTTCAGCTTGTTGCTGGATCCGCTTTCCAATTCTTTATTGTTGTTCTGAGAACATTTATATTTGCTCACAGTATAGTTTATATTGTCTACAGCTGTAGGTTTTTAAATTTCTTGTTCGGTTTCGGTTTTGGTTTTTCAGGCGGAGAAAAACCTCGGTTCGGTTCGGTTTTCGGTTTGTTCATGAGGCCAAGTAAAATTCAATAAAACTCATTCTTATGTCCGGAGTCATAACTGAATGGTAGTGAAATTGAGTAAAACTCAATGAATGCCCGAAATAAGCTATAATACATGAAGAATCAGGACGGCCAATATAATAATTACCTAAATATACAGAACTTTTATTGTGCTTGGCCATTTTTGGAGGTCTGACACCTACACGCTACTTGAGGAAAGCAGCAAACACAACTAAACTGAAATGTCGGAAATTCACAGAATGTAGCCATCCCAGAGTAGTGAGAGTACCCAGACACTGCCATTGGCAGTGTCTGGGTACTCTCACTACTCTGGGATGGCTACATTCTGTTAATTTCTGCTGCAAGAGAGTATTTAATAAAAAACGAAAAACCTTAGATTACGGGATGTCGACGGTTTCGGTTTCGGTTTTTTAGAAAAACTAAAAACCTCGGTTCGGTTTCGGTTAACCTACAGCTCTAATATCGTCATAATGTTTCATAGGTTGGGAAATAAAATAGTGTTTAAACTAAAACTAGTTCAGTGATTTCACATTTTCCTTTCACCTGGTACTGTCCACATATAATATCACGCCCGGTCTGTTGAGGAGAGCTGTAGCTCACGACCCCATGGCTCCTGCAAAATCAATTTAAGGAGAGCCGTAATTGCTCTCCCTAAGAGCTGTAATAGCCTTCAGTTCTCTTATTAATAAGGGACTTAAGTATAGAATAGCTCTCCTGGCACAGGTTTAGGGGCGTCATAGTATCTTTCCTATTTTTTCAAAAGTGCAAGCCTGTAAAATCAAGTGTTATTAGAAAGTCACACTAAGTTAGAAAGTCTAGGGAAATGTAACACCATCCCTGGACCCCTATAATTCAACCAACACCAATAACTACGACAGGGAAAAGTCTAAAGCCATACTTTCTATCCCGCATTTTTTCTGCTGACCAGTCTCTTTCACCGTTATCTTCCAGTTTATGTAATTGTTTGTTGTTCCCCAAGTATCAATAAATGGTTTGAGTGAAGTAAAGCAATGTAAAGTAAACACAACTACGACTTAATATATAATTTGACAGAAACAAATATATCGGCACATCAGATTGGTCACAGTTTGATCTGGTTCGTACAAACATCTGCTTCATTACACCATTTACCCTTGTGTCATCCACCTTTTTATTTCACACTCCACCTCGGGCGGATTACTTCAATATCTCCTCGAATTTCTATAAGGTGAGAATCGCGTCAAACTTGGCAGAGTTCATTCTCCATTTATTCAATAATTATTCATTCGATTGACGCTTAGTGCGTAAGTGTATTTGTTAGTTTATTCTCCTCAAATATTGTGTTTATTTTATGTTCAGATTGTCAATAATTTGAAAGTTTGTTCAAATATTGAATTTGAAATTATATTTTACCCCTCCTCAATTTATAATTTAACTTGTTATTGAAACTGATATTGCGACAAAAAATAAATTTATTACTTCGTTTAACCCCCGAGTTGAAAAAATGTATATTGTAAACATTTCACAGCAGAGGGCCTGTCTGTCCTCTCCAGGGGCCGCGGAACGGGGGGGGGGGGGGGGGTGGGTGGGTGGGGGGGGGGGGGTGGAGCGGATCCAGAGCCTCTCCCACATTTTCGCCAGCTATGTTTCACTTGTACTGTTCAGTTTCGATGGATCTCGGATCATATTTTTCAGAAAGTGGCAGCAAACGGTAAATGTATACAGTCTGTTAAAAAATCGGTTAACTTTAATAAATCGTAATCTTACAGACATACAAGTCCCAAATCCACCCCAGACAAGATAACCCACAGACAGAATAATTCCTGTTAACGTCTGGTAAAGCATACAGGTGATCTCGTTACGACCAAAGCTGATAAATAAACCTCACTTGTATGCTTTACCGACGTTTTTTTTAGCAGCTCTCAAAGTGTGAAATCTTTCAAACACATCTCCTGAAAAATCTCAAATAATCCTCTCAGACGCATGGAAATGGGGGTTTTGGGACCCTGGAATTTAAAATTTTCGAACCACGGGTCGAACCATGGTCGGTCCGTCATACCGGCGACCATCCATCGCCCGATCCAGCCCCTCACTTTGAAAATCGTTCCGCCGCCACTGCTTTCCAAGTGCCTCACAAACTCGAACATTTTGGAAGATGTATATACAATATCATGACCATGTGCATGTCCCGTAATTTGTATCAGATTCAATGTCGCGTTTACAACTGGATAGCAATGATCCCGTTACATAAAGAGTGTTTCACCCATTTTTCAGTTTAAATTGGTTTGAAACTGGTCAAAATTTGGAATTGCATTAACTATTTTTAATGCGTAATTACAATGCATGCATATAGTGCGATGTTTTCTGGAAAATGAGTCTGTCTGATACGGAATCGGAACGGGATGGTTGGGAGTGGGGGGGGGGGGGGGGGGAGCTGATGCAAACTTGTTTTCCGAGTTTTTGGGTGCAAAGTATGTTGATTGTTCGATAAATTTATTGTACAATGTTTCATGTTCCAGAAACGTATGTGGTGGTTGCCACT
Source organism: Pictodentalium vernedei (assembly GCA_031216915.1). Classification (NCBI taxonomy): domain Eukaryota; kingdom Metazoa; phylum Mollusca; class Scaphopoda; order Dentaliida; family Dentaliidae; genus Pictodentalium; species Pictodentalium vernedei. The sequence goes on along the minus strand of CM062291.1, from coordinate 131,594,849 downwards.
TCATGTCACGAGCCTTGCCCTAAACCTTCTGTACTCATGCACAGGCTACATCACTTCCTAGTTTCAATGGCCGACCCATGGGTGGTCGGTCATTATACCGTTAGCTTTTGACTACCTATAGCTATGAATATTCAATAAAACCAAACTGGTTAGCTCCAAAAAAAAAAGGTTTTGGTTTCCAGGAATCTCTCATTGGAATTACCACCCCCCTCGCCTTGAAAGTTTTTATTGGCATGCAGTGTCTTACAAAATAAGTATGAACTCGTAAGATTTTAAAAAATTAGTTTCTTTTTATTGATGTATATTTATTTGCAAGTATTTAAACGAAGGAACGAATAAAATTCAGTTTCTTTTTATTTCATTACACGCCTATTCTATGATACTCCCATCTACAGAAACAGTAAACCATGTGGGAAATGAAAATCTGTTCCACTCACATCTGCGGAACGGAAATTGTCGACGGACTATTTTTATAAAGAAACGAAATTTCACCAGAATTTTCCACAAATTGTGCGACGCAATTACAATTTCAATCGCTCAAAATCGTCCCCTGAGTTCCAGTGTGTTCTATGTGCCAGTAGGCACATAGAACAGTGGAACTCAGGGGATCAAATAGCAACACGGATTCCCCTCGCAAATCTGGTTGACGATAAAATATGTTCTTTTTGTTGATAATTGCCAAAGGAATTTCGAAGTGTCCTTCTAATAATTGTTTTTATAAACGCGAAGGCGTGTAATAAACACAACGACACGCGTGTGTGAGTGGATTAATCGATATGGCACGAGTGCCAGCGTGGAAGGATAGAACGAGAGGGTGCAGACCTCGAGTTTTATCCTTCCGCGATGGCACAAGTGCCATATCGATTAACCTATTCACACACGCGTGTAGTTCTCTGCACATGTAGAAGATCGACAACGAGTCCCTAGTTTATATTGAAATTTACTGGACGAGTTTTGTAAATTTCGATAAAAACTGGAAAATGAAATGGTTTTCAGCGTGCCGAAGGCACGCAGGGACGGTGTTATGTTGTTCAATCCCTTTCGACCCTAGTCACGGTGTGATTTTTTCTTCTTTTTCTTTGGTGGTGCCTCCGATGATGAGTTTGATTTTGTTCCCTTTGCTGTTTCGTTTGCCAAAAGATTTGCCTGAATACTTTTTATCTGTACCCATACTATGTATGGTACACATAATGCCGGCATCCGGGGTGGCCATCCGTCGTTCGTCCATCCTTTGTCTGTCCGTACGTCCGTCTGTCTGTCCATCCGGCGTTCGTATCCATTTCTTTGGCATTCGATAACTTGAAAAATATTGCTTGGATTGTTAAGTTACTTTATATTTGTGTTCAGGTTACTGATGTGCCGAGCTGTATAGTTTTTGGTGTAAATCCGATAATTTCATCCTGAGATATTAACCCTTTATCCTTCAAATTGAAAATTCCTCCAATCCCTTTGGCATTCGATAACTTGAAAAATATTGCTTGGATTGTCTATTTACTTTATACTTGTGTTCAGGTTACTGATTTGCCGAGCTGTATAGTTTTTGGTGTACATCTGATGATTTGCTTCCGAGATATTAACTCTTTATCCTTCAAATTGAAAATCCTCCAATCCCTTCGGCATTTGATAACTTGAAAAAAATTTAAAAAAAAATAAAAAAATAACGTCATTTAGTGAATTATAATAAAATAAATAAATAAAAAAAATATACACATTTATGAATTAGAAAATACGGATATCCTTAGAAGGTGTCGTCTTACCTAACAAACCCCTATCCAACATCGATCTGTCGAATGCGGCGAAGGATTTGAAAATCAAAGATTTTCTATGCGTGTTTTCCAGAGATGCCTTGCCGAAGAGAAGACCTCGACAATCGGAATGCGGAATTTTAAATCTGTACGATTTATCGGGTGAAGGCACTCACTGGGTGGCGTGGTTCAAGAACGGGAAGAAGAAGAATTATTATTTCGACAGCTACGGAATCTCACCGCCGAAAGAAATAAAGAACCATTTCGACGAATCGATGGTTCGTTACAACACGGAACGACTGCAATCGCCGGATCAAGTGTTTTGCGGTCACCTGTGTCTCTACGTTCTCAAGAGATGGTCTGAAGGAGATCGGTTTCAAGACATTCTCAACGATTTACATTAGAGGGAGAGAGAGATTTTTTTATAGTATATATATAAAGGTAAAAAAATTATTTAAAAAAAAACTTAATCGAATAAAACAAAAAAATAAAAATATGTGAAATAATTCATTTTAAAGAAACTGTGTTGAAATATATTTTTTAAAACAAAAAAAAAAAAAAAACAAACCTCAAAACAAATGCCAGTCGATAAATTTGGTAGCAGTGACAACGAAAGTCAGCCCAAAAGAAGAGGAAGATGCTCGAAGTTGGTGATGGTTACGACGTAGCCAACTTGGACGAACTTTACGTTTGGAGATACGAACCTCGAGAGGAATCTTTGAACATGAACGATAAGAAGCTCTACAATCTTCCCGAGCCTGTAGATCTCGCAGATACGGCGGCTAAAAAATACGTCGACAGGGGAACGCGGATTTCGAACGAACCATGCTAGATAATTACGTGGATAAAGCCATGACCGACGATTTCGATCTGAAATCCAAACGCTTGGTGAACGTCGCGAATCTCATAGATTCCGCAAATCAGAGTCTGGTAATAAACTGTAAAAACAGTCTCGTAATAAACTGTAAATACAGTTTACTAATCTGTAAATACAGTTTATTAATCTGCAAAAACAGTTTATTAATCTGTATAAACAGTTTATTAAATGAAAAGGTTATGACCCTAATACGCTACCGTAGGTTACAGCCTTCGAAATTCGGCAAATTTTATGCCTTACTGCATGCGTATAGAGATATTCAAACGAGCATTTTCCCCTCGTGTACAGGAACATGGAATAGCCTTCCAGAGTCCATACGAAACAACAGTTCACTTAACGAATTCAAAAAACTCATATCACCACCTGTTGGGAGACCTCCAGGATACTTCTCCTGTTGTGTCAGAAAATACAATATTATTCATAGTAGAATTCGAACTGGTTGCAGCGATTTGAACAGTGATAAGTTTCTCAATTATATTTTTTACATTTCTCCTATTTTTTTGTTTTGCCATTGTATTGATTTTTTGTATCATGTTAAGGGAGCAGAGGTTACACAAATTGGGAAGCACTTGCCCTCCTATCTCAATTTGCAAACTATTTTTGGCAAATAAAAATATGTTTAAGCTACTAATTAAAGCGACGAATAACGACATATTATATACCAAAATAATGACAAAAGAACACAAAACATGAATTTATCCACTTTTTCAAATATGTTTTTAATTTTTTGGCTTTTGATGACAAACAAATTGCCAGCCGCATAAGTGATCGACAGGATTAACAAGGAATAGATCGGTAATTCGAATATCTGAGTTGTAAATAAAGGACTCCACTCTCCACACTCGGAGAAAGCATATTTATCATTTCATCACCAACGTGGTAAGAACACTCAGAGGATAATGGATGACACAAACTAGACGACATTGCTTGTTGTGATCACGTGGTTTTCGGGCCAAGTTGGGAAACGATTTGATTTCCTAAGATCTGAAATCTTCAAACTTTTCACTGCTGTTTTCGAATCTGAAAGGTGATGTAATGTACAACACACGATACATTGAAAGGGAAGTAATAGTCATGTGATCCGCGGGGGTTGCACACTAATAATTTGCTCTTACTTCAAAGTCATTTTTTAGGTTTATTTGCTTATCCGGTGGACCTTTTCGATGTACGGTATGCCGACAAAGGGTGCTTGAATAGGAATAACATGTTACTTTGTATCATTTATAATTTCGATGTGCTGATGACTGAATGTAGGGTTGCACGATATTCAAAACAGAATACCGGTATCGGTATTCAAAAAAAAAAAAAAAATACCGCGCAAAACAGGTATATCGAAAATTATTCTGAACATAACTACCACAATCGAGGCTTGAGGCATCACAGTCGGAACGAATCGGCATGCCTTGAAATGCGGTTCGAAAAACCTTTACACAACGCAGACAATATCAAAATTTATTTTAAATCAAAGTTTTCCAAATATTTCTACAAAACAATATGAGCTCGTTCCAATGAGGGGTCACATGATATAGTTTTGAAGAAATTTTTGAAAATTATTTTTTCAACTGCTGAATTTGTATATTACGTGGGCACAAGCGGACGATTCCTTGGGTAAAGCAATAATATTATTCATTCTGAGCTACAGTTAAAAAACTCAAGACATCATGAAAATTAAATTGTGGGTAAATAAATAAAGACGATAAATCGATAGTTTTGTATTTACACCGGTATTCAATCGATATTGGGTTGAATACCGTTACATATCGGTTTACGAAATACCGTGCAGCCCTAACTGAATGTATGGCCGGAATCGTTGTATTTTGTTTGTCCAATTGTCGACATTGAAGTTGAATTTGTTTACATTGACAAACGACCTGCTTATGCCCTTATAAGATGAGCCTTAAAGTGAGAAACTGTGAGTAGTGTGCTACATATTCAACAAGGGATACTGCCGTACGTTTTTTAACGTTTGGACCAAACGAGAAGTGTGAAAATAATGTGAAAAGTTATAAGCTTGAGAGTAAGCTAATATCTTATTAAAACAGAACTTGCTCGAAATTTAATATTGTCCTACGATTATTTTTAGCTGCAGCTGTATCGTGATGGAAATTATCATCTGGCGCTTGATAATCCAACCCAAGCGTGTTGGTGACGGTGCATATTTATGAGATTGTGAGTTATCAGATGAAATGGTTTCGAGCGCAGAAGGCACGCTGAAGCGGTGTGGGGCAAGCCCTTTCGACCCTCTGCAACAACTGTGTTTAAATTTCTTTCGTTCCTGTCTGGACGCGGAAAAGGAGGAAGAAGTAAAGGTGTTCAGCGACGTCTATGTCTCCGGTGGTTCTTCTTGGGAGGAGGTGGCCGTGATGAAGAGATCGCTGTCGGAGGCGTTATTGGTGTCTGGGGACTAGGGAGATGGCTTGGAGTGAATGGCCTATTCTTTGTAGCTGATGGAGCCGTGGTGGCTGATTCTGGTGGATTTTTTTGGAGATGGCAGTTGCTGAGTATCTGTGTATGTAGTAGTTCGATGTTCTTTATGTAGACGTTCATGTGCTCATGTTTGGTATTTGCCTCATCAAAAAGTCTCGGTGTTTGTAGTCTCTGAACTTCGTTCCCAGGAGAGCCTCCACGGATTCCGCGGTGCTCACGTCCCGATTGGCGCTCTGGCAGGAAGAAGCTGGAGAAGCAAGAGCAGGTTCGGCGTCAGGTTCGATGGCCGACCCAACCTCCTGTTCCACAAACAGTCCTTCCTCCCCCATCTCCTCTTCCGAGGAAGAGTGTGATAGGCTGGGGTTTGGACTAGTACCTGGTGAACTAGCGTCCTCTGGACCATCCACCGGAGTGGACTTGGAACGATCAGGGGTAGCAGGCATCGAGTTTCCATCGCCCTGGTTACCCCCCCCCCCCCCCCCACACTTCCTTTTCCCTCTTCTTCTTTTTCATGAACTCACTATCCAGCTTGTCTGCGTCACTTGGAGGGTGACCGCACTGTGTGAGAGGAAACCTTCCCACGAAAGGTGCTACACCTCCCCAAGGACGTCGGTTCTGTTTTAGTCTCAATATCCAGTGTCAAGTGAATTGTCCCCTTGCGCACCTGGATACTCCAGGTGGTTGCAAGGGCGACCCTCACTTTGTTCTTTGTCTCTTGGATAAACTAATGGCAGCTCCATTGTTCCGTTAGCATCTCGGAGTCCAAGGTGCGAAAATGACCGCGGCGGTGAGTGATCGTTCACATTGCCCTCTATTTAACTGGTGGAGATATGAATCGTATCAATCATCTTGAGTGTTGTCAATGAACACTTTCCTCTGTTGAAAATAAATAAAAAAAACCTGCTAGAGTCTGTGTAACATAACAGCCTTTTTCCACGCTATTTTCCATGTTGTTTAACGGTATTCGACAAACCAGGCAGGTATATAGCAGTACTACCCAAACGCACTTCGCGGGTCAGCTTCCTAAGCACATGTTTCCTACTCTATGGAACGAACTTGACAATAACTTTCAATGCATTGTTCCAAGATCTAAATTGAAAAAAAAACGCCCTTCAGAACTTCAATCAACGCATATTCGACTCTTGTTAATTGCAACAATTCAACCTACCCTGTTTACGGGAATAATTAAATACACAATCAGTAGAGCCGAGGATAACCATCAGTTTACTGATGCACATCTTTTACTGGGTGATATGAATATTTGAATGGCACAAATCTAGAGCTTACAAGACCCATTCACCTAAACTAAAAAAGAAAAAAGAAAAGAAGAGAAATATTTCCATTCATATCTAATTCCCCTTTGAAAGCATTTAGGTACAAAAGGGAATGTGAATAAGTCAAACAAGAGATTGTTATATTATATTTACGAATGGGTATAATACTGTACAAACCTCAGTCTAAAACAAATACCCCATTCAGTATGTTCGTTGTTTGAATCCATATTGTTTTTTACCTCTAACTATTTTGTGACCTGTAAACGAATTAGCTAAGAAATTGTAAAGTACTTGCACTGTTTTGTTCCTAACTTCTGCAAGGGGGGCAGCAGGAAGACGGCCTAACTGGCCATGTTGTCTCCCAACAATGTACCACATGTTAAAATTGTGCTTTGTGTATGATATTGTTTAAACCTAGGTACGTTGTTGAATAAAGTTTGATTTGATTTGATTTGATTGAACTAACGGATAAGTTCTGCCAAAACGTAGTATAACAGGGTTGATAAAAAAACAGTGAAATATGGAAGACTATAACACTATTACTGACATCACATCTAAAACAAATGATACCGGTATCGATAACAAGAGAAACAGATCGGCAGTGAGCTCGACTCTCTCTCCAGCTGGGAATGAAAAGAAACGGGAATGCACCAGCTCTGACGAAGAGGTTAACCTGTCCGATTTTTGGAATTCTGGTCCTCCTTGCGAGCGACTACCTCCGCTGACTCAGGACGACCGCATGCCAATTGTTTTCGAGAGAGTGTTCCGTAACCCATCCGCCAGGGAGTCCCTGAAGTCTGTTTTCGTTGAGGCAGCTAACGAGCGGATCAGTGACTCAGAAAAGACCCTTGAATATCTGAAAACTGAGTTGACCTTGAAAGATAAAAAACTTCAGGAGCTCTCTGACAGGGTGGATGACCTTGAACAATATGGTCGACGTACGAATCTACGCCTCTCCGGTATCGTCGAGAAGTTAGGAGAAGATACTGATAAAATTGTCTTTGGCATTGCCAGTAAAATAGGCGTTAGTATGTCAATTGATGATATATCTCGGAGCCACCGATTAGGCTCTAACGTGGTCAATGGAACGCCCGTCGAATCACGTACAATTGTCTTTCGACATAATAGTTATAGACTACGCGATAAACTCTTTCGTTCACGGGCGAAATTGAAATCACTCAAGTTTTCATCTGATCCAAGTCGAGAGCGGCCGAACCACCCTGGCATCTTCATTAATGAAGATTTGACCCAGACTCGCGCAATTATGGCTCGCCGAGCTCGAGTTATGGTTCGCGAACAGAAGCTACATGACTCGTGGACCCTCGACGGGGTCATCTTTGTTAAATACAGGGACGACTCAGCCGAGAGAATCATGAGTCCGTGGCAGATGGACGGCCTAGAGAAAAAGTTTCGTCTTATTCATGCAGAAAATCAGTCTTAACACTTCACAGTCTCATATTGTAGATTAGTTCTTGTGAAATCATATGGCTTCACTCATACCTCTTTTTTTATACTGAAGTTTATCTGTCTATATTGATTCTTCCTACTGTTGGTGCTATTGCCCAAAATTGAGTACCGTAGCTCCCCTTTGTTGGTCACATGCGCCATGTGCAAACTGATAAATCTGTAGCGCGTTCTCTTCAAATTGTACGATAAATGTGCCAGTTAGAGAGCCTAACCCGCAGTTCAATTGGCTATTGGTTTTAGAGGTAAACTTGGATTTCTAGTTTGGCCTTTTCCTTATCGCCAATGTTAATCGTTTATATATATACGTGATATGATGGAAATCATGTATTTGTGGGAAACATCCAAAGCAGCAGCTCTGGAGTAAACAGGCTTGGCAATTTCAGGAGAACGATTTTTTAGCTCTCCTTACTGCCCTCCTGAAAGAATTAAGGAGAGCGAAAAATTGCCCTCCTAAATATTTTGGTCTGGGATGATTGAGATTACATGCATTATGCTCACATTAAATTTTTGTTGTAAAGCAAAAATGTAATTTAACTTCGAAGTCACATAACATCACGTAATTTCATTTTGAAAGTGGTTTAGTGGTAAAAGGTAATGGCTGCAACCATACCCAAACACAGTTGCAATCATTTGAAGCAAAATGGGTCACAGCAATATTTTTTTTTTCTGTCAGTTTCAAGTTCAACAACTAACATCACAGTTTGAGGGGTAATTATTCAAGGAATATTGGCACTATAATATACTACCATTACTACTATCATGTCACTTGAAACACTTGCACCAGGATGTGACTGTAGATTCAAGCAGACCTGTTGTCCAAGAAAGTCATACGCCTACCACTACCACCTTCAACCCCCTTTGGGGGGGGGGTTGAAGGTGGTAGTGGTAGGCGTATGACTTTCTTGGACAACAGGTCTGGGTACACACACAGGTCTTGTCAAGTGTGTGTTCGGTTGTTGAGTGAGAGATCTAGATGTCTAAGAGATTTCGCTTTACCTTAGTAAAGTTAATAAAATCACTGATGTAGTCTGTTGGTTTCAGTTTCAATGAGTTCGTTCAACTGGATACTTAAAATGCTATGTAAAGCTAATTGCTCTCCTGAGCTGATTGAGGAGAGCGATTTTTTGCCCTCCTGCATTTTTCAGAATGCCAGGCCTGAGTAAAGAAAATTAGTATAATAGAATATTAATTTTTGCTCCATTCAAACATTTATGGGATACACCCAAGACACCCGTATCAGAGTGCAGCATACTAGTATATTACCATTTGCCACATTCAATCACTTCTCCGTAACCTGTGCATGATTCATCGATGACTACCGATTGGGACACCCTTATCTCCCACCGCCTTGCAGGTGACCTTACTAGTACTAGTATCATTACTATTACTATTAGTATTATTTCAGTATTCTTGATGTTCAACTCCACTGATGTCATTTTGGCGTTGCTACCCAAGTTTCCCCAGTTTGTATGAACATTAAGGTTATTATTGTTTTCAATATCATCACCACGATTATTACTCTTTAATCATTCCCTCGTGAAAAATCACCTGTTGCAACATGGATTAACCTCACTATAAGATATGGGGTGGATCCCACTTGCCCTGTACCGCTGCAGCACAACATGTAGTCCTTGCTGTCAACTTTCGACTTTTCGTGACGAAAGGGCGTCCTTTTTCTTTGTTGTCCTTATTTTCTGAAACAAAAAATAATGCTTGCTTGTGGTGCCTGAACCCCGATGAATTTTGTTGAAGCAAATGTACATGATTTTCCCTTCAAAATAGTTCACCGGTGGTTTTTTTTGTTGTTTTTTTAAAACTTTCTGGCCTGCCTTCCTCGTTGTACAGTACGCAATCCATTCAGTCCTGCATTACTCCATTTTTAGATCCACTAAAGTTTTATGGTGACTGAATTTGAGTAAGCAATCATTAGCAATACAACATGAATTGCTTCTTTATCAAGTTGTTTTTATCTTCTTTTACTATCTTTCCTTATTTGTCTCTTCCAGATTCCATAATCCCCCTCTCGTTACACCCAATCTCTTGTAGAAACCAAGCTGAATCCAGTGCTTACCATTGTAGTGTGATCTTACCACTGACAATTACCAATCTATGGGTATCGTGTACTCATTACCACCCACCGGTAACATAATGTATAGTCTCGAATCTTACCGCGCCTGGATTGGGATATTCAATACGGTAGTTTAAACAAAAAGTAGATTAAACAAATGCCTGTCTCTTTGTGCTCTCGCGTGTCTGTATATGCGGTGTATTGGAATAGACGTTCAGGTATGCCTAACTGTGATGTCAGTCATTTTTCATCTTCTTTCCAATCAGTTTATTTCACACTGTCAATCAGAACTTGACACGCAATCGGAATCTGGAAAAAACCATCTAGGACGAGAACGGATCAGGATCCAACTGATATCAAACTTCCCTTCTGTGAAACCATCCGTAACCGCTACCTAGTATCTTATATCCTTCTTAACATTAGTCTTGCCCAATGTCTTGTTATTGTCGGGTTACAAAGAACCAAACCCTGGACCTGGCTCTGTAAACACTGACATTTCCCAAAAAAAATTCTCCATTTAAACATACAAAGCCTTAAGCCCAAACTAGACATTATCGAGCACGAATCTTCATCCAATGATATCTTAGCTTTCACCGAGACCTGGTTATAAAACTCAGATCTAACATCTGATGTTATGATCCATGGCTTCCAAGAACATTTGGGCTTTAACCACCTGTCAAGGGTTGGATGGTGGGAGTTGCCATCTATATAAAGGATTGTTAGTGCTTTCGGCACAGAACTAATCTTGTGAATAATATTGAGTGCCTCTGGGTAGAAGTGTTCGCGAATCATGGTAAGTCGTTACTATTAGGGGCATTCTTCCACCCACCGAATAGCTCATTGGATGGTTGGGATAATATGGCCTCTGTCGTCAACGCTAAGGGCACCTTAATCACGGATCTAATTATTACCGGTGGTTTTAATAACAATCAAGGTTCTCCCAGTGGTCATTTCCATGAATTATGCAATTATTTTAATCACAGACAGCTTGTGAGTGAAAAAAAACATGCTTCACTGAATTATCGGCTACACTAATTGACCTATTTGCTGTCAGTAATACTGTTCACGTGCTAGGATGTTAGGTTTTAGAGCCACTTATACCCGGTATCATTGTACGATCTCTATTGATGTTGAATTAAAAAAAAATATTAACTAAAAAATGGTAGGAAACGCATTTGATTATATGCTGAAGGGAACTACGAATGATTAAACAATGCATACAGACACCCAAATTGGGAAAGTTTGTTTGATCATGCATGTCTAGACACTATAGTTTCTAATTTCGCCGATCTACTACTCAATCTAGCATCTAATTTTATTCCCAACAAAATTATAATCTCTCGGACAAAATGAGCCTAAATGGATGCATAATCAGATACGGTTACTAATCAGGCAGAGGAAACGACTATATAGGTCAGCAAAGCGTTCTGGTCTACCCCATGGCTGGGTGAAATATAAAAGAAAACGCGATGAAGTAGTATCAACAGTTAGGAAAGCCAAAGCTGCATATCTGTCCAAAGTCCAATCAACGTTAAGTTGCCCCCAGACACCATCGCCAGAATGGTGGAAAACCTAAAAATCATTCATCTGCAAAAATATATCGGGAGTCCCGATCATAAATCATTTGTTCAACCAATCTCGAAAAGGCAGACGTGTTCGAAGAATGCTTCTGTTCTATTTCAACGTTGGATAACTGTAATGCATCCTTGCCTGATTCACCTTTGCCAGCCCCACAATAATTGGTCTGTATCATATTACAACCTAGTGAAATCCAAGAAGCAACCAAGAGTCTTAAAATATCGAAAGCGTCCGGTACCGACCTTATCAGTCCTCGGCACCTAAGGGAATGCAGAAGCTCATTAAGTGAACGACTCGCGACCCTTTTTAATAAATTACTGAACAATCACTACTTTCCTCAATCATGGAAAAAACGTGCTCCCAGTATTGAAAGAGAATCCCATCTAATGTAGTCACCAGTTATCGCCCAATATCATTGATTAGTTGTGCTGGCAAATTATTTGAAAAATGTGTCTTCAAACGATTATGGCATTTTTTATCTGATAATAATATACTTAAACAGTTCCAGTCTGGCTTTACCACAGGTGACTCAACAGTTTCAAATGAAGGACCTTTATGCTGAATTTTGTCATACTCTTGACGAAGGGAAAGAAATTGGAGTTGTGTTTTGCGATATCAGCAAGGCATTTGATAAGGTCTGGCATGTTGGTCTTATTCACAAGCTTGAAAGAATAGGAATTTCTGGTGACCTGCTTCTGTTCATTGAATCTTATCTTTCAGACCGGTGTCAGCGGGTTTTAGTGGCATCTCCTTAGAAACCAATAACTTCTGGTGTAGCACAAGGATCGATCCTTGGCTCTCTGTTATTCTTAATCTATATCAATGACATAACTGAAAACTTACTCAGTAGTATACGCCTATTCGCAGATGATACATCTCTTTATCTAATAGTCGAAAATCCAAATCTAGCTGCACTCATAATCAACCGTTATTTAGCCACAATCGAGCACTGGGCAAATACCTGGCTTGTTAAGTTCATTCCCCCCAAAACTGAAACTATGCTAATATCGCGTAAAGCTAACATTCCAGTACATCCACCTTTATATCTAAGTGGAACTCAAATCTCCGATGTTAACAACCACAAGCACCTAGGTGAAATTTTAAATAAAGGGTGCACATTGATCACATGTGCTTCTGTAAAGCCTGGGCACGTATTGAAAGGCTTAGGGTTCACAAATTTACACTTGATCGTAAAGCCCTTGAAAAAAATCTACTTCGTTTTTAAAAGGCCTCTCTTAGAATACGCCTACAGTGTCTGGGATAATTGCTCAGCAACAAAAGCAGTTGAACTAGAGAGGATTCAAATAGCTGCAGTAAGAATAGTTACTGGGCCACTGTGAGCGCCAGCAAAGGTCTTCTCTATTCCCAAACAAATGGGAACCATTGCAGGAAAGACGCCGTTAGCACAAGCTTATCCAGTACTTCCAGATGTACCATAAACTAACACCTCCATATATTTCCATTAAGGTGTCCCCAATCACCCCTTCTGTCAACCAACGCCACATCCTCCGACCGGGAATCAACCTCCGCGTTCCGTTCTGCCACACTAATGAATATCAGTCATCTTTTATCCCGGATGTTACGAACGAGTGGAATAGATTACCCCCCACCCTCAGTAAGTCAGTAAGAGAAGACTCCTCCCTCAAAGATTTCAGGAGGTTTCTAATCAGTACGAACCAACGTCCACCACTATTTTACTTTGGGGCCAAGTCCCGTGCAGCTCAAATTTATCATTATACGATAACCACCTCTCGGCATCTCCGCTTTGTCAATGTGTTGAGCTGGAGACAACTGAGCATTTTCTCCTGCACTATCCAATCTATACCAAGTTCGTGCACTGCCGTTTACTCTCGCCCTATCAACGATACTGTATGGGTCAGAGCGATTGGACAGCTCTGAAAATTCTCTTGTCTTCAGTGTGGTGCAGGAATTCATCGTACTGAGTGGACGCTTTCAGTGAGGTCTTAGTGCCAAAATTTTTACCATACAAATCCGTCACTTGCTTAGTATTCCAATATTACACTAACGTTGATCCCCTACAGTTATCAGTTTCTGTCAGTCCCTGTACGTGTTTTCAGTACAAGACCCTCAGTCTGTAACAAGCATTAAAATTCAATTAATACTAACATAACTGGCATTTGTGGCCCCGACATAAAAGCGTGGCAGATTACAAAGCGGCCGTCTTATTACAGATACGGGCTACACATGTTAGTGGCAATTAGTATGGAATTTCGAAGTCAGGTTGGTTTCTATCCTTTCCATTCCTCATATTCTACATTCCTCTACTCTATCTTCTCACTAATTTCCTTGGATCTTACCCTTGTCCTTCCATGACGTTATGTCTAAACATGTCTGGAAAGTTCATTGATGTATCAACTTCCTTGGGAGACGGCATATATAAGCTTATGGTTTGCTGTCGAATTCTGTCCATTTACTCTATTTTTTATCCTGTGCGCCCTGCTATAATGCATACCATTGTACCATACTGTTTTTGCAATTACTATGTGATAATCAATTACTTGTATGTATTATATCATATTCTTTCATGAATAAATATTGTTTAAACTGAAAGATTCAACTGACAATAAGATAATTGCGAGATACAGTCCTTAGCAGCGCTGTTGAAATCAGAAACTGTACAATGTGACGCAAGTGTCAGAAAGGGAAAATGGATGCTTCACTAATTAAATTTTTGATGATTATTCCTATACTAGTGTTTGGGATCTATACTACTCAAAGTTTGCTGAACACCAAGTATATCCAACTACCCCTTTTACGTTTTAGTTGAAATATTGTATGAAAAGTGTATATATTTTTTATTTAATTGTATCTATAATGATATGAGTACAGAAATTAAGATTTTAGCTGTGTTTGACATTATTTTTTAGCTTTTGAATACTAATAACCATGGAAAATGGATATTATTGGTAAAAGAGGAAATTTTTCAATTTGCCAAAAAGTTGACGGAGCGAACTGGTATGGGTTCAACATCGAGTATGAGACCCGTTACTGTTAATGACAGCTTGACAACGCATCCTCATGTTCCCCAATCTGGTTCTTGGTGGTCATTTGTAGGATGTTGTTCCATTCTTGGACCAGTATGGCACCAAGCTCCTGGGCACTTCTTGGATGGACTGGACGGGCTGAAATTGCAAGCTGCAACTCATTTCAGACATGTTCGATTGGATTGCGGTCAGGGGATCTTGCTGGCCAGTCCACACGACCAATCCCCTCCCTTTGTCGGTACTCCCCGACAGCATGGGCATTATCGTCCATCAGAATGAATCTATCACCTACTACACCTGCATTATCGTCCATCAGAATGAATCTATAACCTACTGCACCTGCATACAATCTGACGTGGACATCCAGGATCTCATCAATATACCTCTGTGCAGCCAATGTACCACGTTAAAGGGCACAGAGCTCTGTACATCCATCCCTGCTGATGCCGCCCCAGTGCATGATTGGCCCTCCACCATAGTGGTCATGCTCAGAAACGTTGGCTGCATGGAATCACTCTCCTGGTCTTCTCCATACCCTAGAGCGCCCATCTGTGTTGTCTAGGCAGTATCTTGACTCGTCTGTAAAAAGGACAGGTCGCCAATCTTCCCTGGTCCACCCAACGTGGTCCATGGCCCATTCATATCGTGCCTGGTGGTGATTCTGGGACAGTGGAATACGAATACATGGTCTTCTCGATCGGAGACCACATTGGTGAACCCTGCCCGGATACTCTGCGTCGAAACATTTACCCCGGATGCATTCTGAAGGTCACTGCGAAGATGGGTTGCTGGAGCAAAGCGGTTCCTACGGGCCTGAATGATCAAAAATCGGTCTTCAGCTGCAGATGTTGCCCTTTCCCTGCCACCACCATGCCGTCGTACCGATGTGCCATACTGCTAAACTCATATCCACGCTCTGATAATCACCGTATGGTGCACACCAAGGGCTTCATCAATCTGACGATGGGTATCCCCTCGCTCCACCATCCCTACAGCCCGCCATATTTCTGCTTTAGACAAATGTCTTCTTACATTTGCATTTTCCATATTCAATCATTAAATCACAAGGGTTTGTGTTCAAATGAAGATTGAATACCCTACACATGCCATGTACAAGTAGACAGAACGTGAAAACATCATGAAAATCAAGGGGTACATGCTTTCCATGACTGTCACGAAACGTCTGCCTGTCAAGAGAGCTAATGAAAACACTAGGGACCATCTCAATACATTCCTAATCATATCCACCAAAAATATCGCATATATGTCACAAGCAAATTTCACACTAATGTGTCAAATATTTGGTGCTTAGCAAACTTTGAGTAGTATAATATTATTGCTTTTGTGTAAATATTGCCCACCCGTGGAAAGTGACCAGTCCACGGCGGCTGTACTGTATATCTTGGTTTAACCCTTTACCCAACGTGACGGCCAAAACCGGCCAGCGCTAATCTCAAAAATCGCCAATTAATTTTCATTATTTTTTCCTATTTTGTCTCAAAAACATAGGTTATGACCCCTCGTTGGAACGAGCTCGTCGAGCTCGTTCCAACGAGGGGTCATAACCTATGTTTTTGAGACAAAAAATGAAAAAAAATTAGTTATTCAAGAATTTTTTTTGAAAGTGTCGTCTGCTTTTCATGTTAGGTAAAGGGTTAAACAATATTTTTTTGAAAGAATATTGCATGTGTTAAATACAATTTGAAATTATTTACATAACAAATGATGTCCATATAATCTTGTGTCAACAGATGTAGGAGTTGGATTCGACAGCAAGCTTTGAGCTTATATAAGTCGTCTCCAAAGACTGAAAAATTAGAATGTAACTCTTTTATAGTGATACAACAGAGGTATTTATAGAATAAAAAATAGTACGAAAAATAAGGAAAATGAAATCAGTTTGTCAGTGCCAGTAGTCGTGTAATATGTGGAGATGAGATATGAATGGCGGGTGCGTAGCTTTAGGCTGCCAACGACTAGATCAGTCAGTCTGCCCAGTCCTTGATAGGAGACTTCATTTTCATCACATAACAAGTTCCATAACAATTTCACCCCATACACTCAAAACCCACGGGTTCCATATTGTCACACTTTGGGTTTAAAAGAAACGAAACCTGTCTTATCAGCGAAAGTTGTTTCGGCATCAATTTTGTGTATTAGGCACCCTTCTCATAAGTTAAAACATTGGGAATTCACAGGCAAAACACCGATTCCATATTTTAATCCTTGAAATGATACCCCCCCCCCCCCCCCCCCCCCAACCGCGGGCGCCGGTCCATCATTACCAAGACCAGGTAGAAAACCCCGGTCTTAGTGATACTGAACCAACGCCCGCAGTCGAAGGCTAAACCCCAATGACTCTTCTCCCACCCACGGTAACGAATAGTAACCATAACAATGGCGACTTTCGAACACGCCTTTATCAGTGGAGTGGCTGGGTAAAGATCAGTGCTTGAACCTATTTGATTTCGAGATAAATTTCTGCACCATGTTGAATTTTTTTCATTTTCTTGTTCTGATCCAAACAAGGGATATCCGAAGTTATCTGATTTGGTAACTGTTTGCTGGCGAGCCCCGCCATGCAGTGGCCATTCCAATAAGAAGTGATGTGCTGATTCAACATGGCCACAGTTACAAAACGGGGTATTGGATAAGTGGTTATTAAAAAGGTCTTCATTCAAGTTACTGCAGTTCAATCTCATTCTACAGTGATATATCAGGCTACTTCTGGAAGAGCAGTAATAATAGAATTTAGGCGGTTTGTTATTTATTAGCATTTTGAAAGCTGCCGGGGATTTTGTTTCACGTGTAACTGTTGGAAGTTCATTCCAAACTTTTATCGTTGACGGAATAAATGATGTTTGTCTCTGTGTAGTGCGTGAGTGTGGGGTGGTCAAGTTTTGAATGTTTCTCAAGTTATAACTCTGAGATTCATGCACGTGTCGTGGTATCAAGTCAGAGAGATTGCTCGGTAAATATTTGTGATACATTTTGGGAAATTGAACAAGTTTGTGTTTTTGACGTCTCTGGTATAGTGTCTCCCAACCAGTTTCAATTACTGATGGTAAAACAGGACCCGGTAAACCAATGCCAGGGGTGAAAGACCCCTATATATATAAGGTATGGAAATGGTATGAACGATTGGTTAACCCTTTACCCAACGAATCGCCCGCATCCGCCCGCGTAATATGCAAATTCAGCAGTTGAAAAAATATTATTTTTCAAAAAATTTCAACAAAACCATATCATGTGACCCCTCGTTGGAACGAGCTCGTCGAGCTCGTTCCAACGAGGGGTCACATGATATGGTTTCGTTGAAATATTTTGAAAAATTTGAAAAAATGATGTTTAAAATAAAAAAAATTGATATCGTCTGCGTTGGGTAAAGGGTTAATCCTGACTTTATACTTGTAACCATGTAGCCTTAGATGTTGATATGGCATTAAGTACTAATCAATAAATAAAATAAATCAATAAAATATTAGGGCTACAACTTTTCTAATTTTCAGTAGTTAGATAGGATACTGGGTGAAGTTAGTTTTGAATGCATAATCACTATGAAATAAAGCAATCAGAGTTGCACGTTGAAAAATAACATATTTAATTATTTATCACACAAATTATCTCCAATGTATAAATCACCTAGTCTAAAAGGGTGACATTATTTATGAAATTTTATGATAATCTATGACTTTTGAACAGGATATGTACAGGTAGAGGCCAGAGAATATCGGTATTTGAGAGGAGACTGGTGTTTCGGACCCTGGGTAGTAGGAAGTGAAACAATGCTGCTCTGCTGCCATGAACCAGCTGAGAGCTTTGCTGGTAGTAGGACATTGTAACCAATACTGTAGGACAAGTCGTATCAAAGCGTGCAAATTACAAATAAATTATTGGTCAAAGTTGCCTGTACTGCTGTATTGGTCGTAATATGAAACAGTCTGGCGTACTGTGGTGAGATAGTTCCGCACAACTATGTAACTGCAATAGAACAGTGACAAATGTATCCAAGCTGGATAACATATATATCTATTATATACTTTATAAATAACCACATTTCTATTGGCTGGATCTTATACGCGTGACTTGTACTCAAAAAGCCATGCAAACCGGTTTTCCAGTGAATATCAACTTTCTAAATATAGCTTTTGGAAATCCCATCCCCAGTTCTATTTCAATCGGCGTAATCTGTGTAACAATGTTTATTTTTATGTTATTCTGCAGATGATAACTATTTTATTGTTGAATAAAAGTATTGTTGGTTGATATAATTGAACTTTTATAATTGACAAATAGAAGATTGAGGTTTCATGATGGTGAATATAATAAAACAGTTATGGACTTTTGTTGTGGTAAATATGATGTGATATGTACCTAAAAATTTTGTATTGATCTTGGCTAACGCCTCGGTAAGAAAGTTTTTTAGGTTCATATCACATCATATTCACCACCGTACAAGTCCATAATTGTATAATATATATCAGTTTGTTAAACTTGACTTTATATCTTTGTTTCTGTCACAATATAGCCGCATATCCTGAAAGTTATTTAAGCCTAGATAAATAGATATGAGTGGTTCATATATCATTAGCAGAGTTTGTCATATTACAAGAAATTTCTGGGCACCCTGACGATTACTAATTCACCAAGCTGTGGTTTTTAAGTTCATGTACATTTTAAAATAATTTTTTTTTCAATTAAAAATCATTTGTTTTTATTAAAATATTTTTGATATCTTATACTATTTGTTTTATAGTTGACATTAGAATTTAATTGATAATAAAAGATTTTGGAATGATACATTAAGTTATAGTGTTTCTTCGCTAACATCCCAATCACCATTCCCCCTCATATTCCTCCACTTGGACACTAGTGAAATGATTTTAACGCCAGGGTTCACATAATTGAACACTAATGTAAAGAGTATTCCAACATCAGTGTTCAGTTCTAAACACATATTTGCAGTTTGAGCGCGTTCGTAGTGTTCAAGATATGTTGCTTGTGTTCTGAACGCATGCATGCATTAAGATTTTGAACACATCATGTGTTAAGATTTTTAACATTGGCATTTACGATTTTGAACAGTAGTGCTAACTTTCTGAACGCTAGTGGTGCGTTCAAAATTTTGAACACTGGTATTAAATATTTGAACACCAGTATTCAACATTTTGAACACATTTTACACTTTCAAATCTGCAACACTGGCATTACGAAGTTAAACATTAGTGTTAAAAATTTGAATAGTAGTAACGTGTTCAAGAGCTGTTACATTTTTGGCGTCCAATTTTTAACACTATTATTTACAGTGTACTTTAACTGGCTGAGTACAGGAAAACAATATTTGACCCCCCCCCCCTCCCTGCATGGGAACCCCGGGAAATGAAGCAATGCCTGTTTACTGAGTCAAATAAGCTCTGCTTCACTGGTAAAATAGGACCCAGTCACCAATGCTTGAGTTGAAATGCTCAACAAAGTGCAACATGAGTATTTATTTATTAGGATTTAAGGTCACATATTTCTCCAGAATGGCTAAAAATGACCGTGAATATGAATTATTTGGCACTCTTCTAGTTATTTCATACACGTATATGCACACAGGATAGGAATTTTCTTGGCCACCGTTTGATTCCCTGTAAATAAATAATAAAAACTAGAATTCTTATTCACCCCAATTTAAAAACAATCCCCTGGTAATCTAGAAATTTAATTTGTTTGATCTAACACTACATACTTTATGCTTACTTTCCATCACCTTATTAGCTCACTTTAAATGTCTCTTTGAAGCAGTACATAGTGGTTAGTATAATGTAGTGGTTAGTGGGTGACAAAAAGGACAGGGTTAGTATGCTTATCGGAGATATTGGGAAGAATGGAGTTAGGGATGTTATCAACCAGTTTGTTTCCGGGTGTTTGGAGGAAAGAAGAGGCATGGAGATAGGGAAGCTACCGGGAGCACAGGTTTAATTAAGGCCTTCTCACATGAGAACTGTGACAAATCAGCGACCGGTCATTGTGTTATTATTATTTCACTGGAACCAAGCAACTTCAATAGTCACTTTGCCAGGGAAAAATATTCAGTCAACATTAGAATTCAGTTAACATGAATTTGGCCAGTTTCCTGCACACTAGAGATAAATTGAGTATTTATTCTATTATATCTTATCTGACAGAGCTCAGGAATACAATAGAATGATCAGACTGGATTACAGATGTGACAGATCTATAAACGTGGGGAATTCCATGGTAAACAGAGTAACGTTTTAATGGAACACAGGATTTTTTTAAAATTTAATTAACAGGAGTTATATATTTTACCTCTTTGATATTAACAGGTGACATTTGTACTGGAGGTATGGTATATAGTTTGGCGCTTAGAACTTTAATGCAATAAACGGGGTTATTCGATGGGGCGTACCACGTCGCCTGCCGATAAATGTCCCATTAAATTGGATCCATTGTGCTAACATCTCTTTATACGATTTTTAGTGGGATTTTTTTCGTGGCTCCAATCTCACAATAGGCTCACCCACAGAACTTGGTGTAAACCCCTTACCTCAAATTGACACATGGTATTTAGTTTTTGTCCCGAAGAAACCACGTGCAAATAAAAAAAATTACCAGGATTCTAATTAGCCACATCACGATCCTCGCTGGTTTATCTTTTCCACTGGATATAAAATGGTTAACTCCTTTATGCTGCTGGCGATATTACTGCCAGGACAGGATTTCTCTTGCCACTGAAATAAGTATAATTTTGGCATATTTAATCAAATCTCCGCCTGTAAATTGAATAGATTTTTTCACCAATGATTCCTTGTGTTGAATTTAGATAAATGTTTCGGCAAATCTAGTCATGGCTGCTGAACAGCAGCCATGACTAGATTTGATGAAAAATATCATGAAAATACTCAGCGGGTTAAGAGTTAAAATTGAAACTGGCGGTCGTTTTAAATCTTATTCATCGATATATAAATAACCTTTCACTTGTCAATGGACACCAGGGAAATATAGTATACACAGGTTTTCAGTGAGGTCGGATTATTAACAATTTTGAAAAGCTACCAATATCGGAGGTCATTTTGCATCGTGATTCTCAGACAGATTTTAGTTCATCACAGACATATCTTTAATTCAAAAGAAAAAGAGTTTTTACTCGATGGAAATCAGATTCATTGCATATATATTTGTACTGCTTATTTACTTTCGAGATATTTTAGCCGCACAGACTCCCAAGGGTATGTATTTTTTATGCTTGTTGAAAATTTCAGACACACAGTTTAAGAGACGGTGAAAAAGGAGAAGGGGTCTTCTGGACAGTGTAATTTGAAATAATGGTTAAGGTCATCTGAGACTGAGCAAATCGTAACTTTGAAGGACATTTTTTGAGGTTGCATATGGCTTTATCTGGTGGTGGAGTGGATGACCAGAATGCAGAAGGTTTGATAGAAATTACCGGGGTGGAGGGTTACATTGCTATTTCAAGTTAGGCATTTTCTGTTCTCTTCCCATTATTAACAGAGACTTTGTCCCCACTTATACATGTTATTTTTGTTTCGAAAAGGCAATCCACTTGGCTGTGGCGAATGGCAATCATTTTTCGAGTGACGGAACCGCTGAGTCAGTTAAAGAAAGTGGGATAGAATTCTACGTTACTTTGAAATCCCGGCGATAGTGTGTGGGTCTGTTTTCTCGATTTTGTGGAAACCTTTGGGTTTCTGCAAAGATTTCCTTTGATTTGTCAATATACCCACAGAGGAGTTAACAAAATGTTAATGTTTCTCCTCCGATTTTGTTGGAAATTATTTGTCATTATTTGTCATCGAGAACGAAAGAAAACATAAATCCTCACGAAACCGGTTAAACAAGACTGACTGACTGTGTGGGTGAGTGTGTGTGTGTGGGTTTGTCTTACCAATTTGACGAGGTAACTAGACAAAAGAGTTTGCGTGTTTCGCTTTACCGAGGTACAAAAGACAAAAGAAACCCTTTACCTCGGTTGTTTTCCCAGAACTGTACCGGCAAAACGAGGTTGAAACCGTTAGTCCACACAAAGGACAAACAATGGGGTACCTCGGTATGTAGGGAAGACAAGACTGTGTGTGTGTGTGTGTGTGCGTTTGTCTTACCAACTTGACGAGGTAACTAGACAAAAGAGTTTGCGTGTTTCGCCTTACCGAGGTACAAAAGACAAAAGAAACCCTTTACCTCGGTTGTTTTCCCAGAACTGTACCGGCAAAACGAGGTTGAAACCGTTAGTCCACACAAAGGACAAACAATGGGGTACCTCGGTATGTAGGGTAGACAAGACTGTGTGTGTGTGTGTGTGTGGGGGGGGGGGGGGGGTTACATTAAATCTACCATTCTGTTTTTTTTTTACGGCTTTCTATAATAATTGAAAACATTCTCCACTTAACCCTTTGAACCCTAGCGGCCGTTTGTCCGGCCTGGCACATGATACGTCATAATTTAATTATATAGGATGGTTGTTCAGTAAATTTGTGGGGTAGACCAATCAATATTTTCAACGTGCAGCCTCGGGGCTGCACGTTGAAAATATTGATTGGTATACCCCAGATAATGAATGTGTTCTCTTCTAATTGCTGCCATTGAACAGGAATGGAAGATACCACTAGAGTTCAAAGGGTTAAGATGATGAGATGTAAAGGTCTTTACTCATTGTTCTGGATTTGTTTTTGGGAAATAAAATGTAAAATATGTCCGACATTGTAAACAATAATCAGGATGGCTCATGTACGTTACAAACCCTGGTTTGCATACACTCAAAAATGGCGGAAAATTCCTCCGATTCAGAGCGAGTTTTCTTTTATTACAGTTCATTTTATTATTTATAGCCAAGAGGACAGATCTTCCGGGCATTCAAGTTGTTTTTCTCGAATAATTTACGGAGAAGTTTTTCTGCAAATAAACGCATAGCTCTCATGCTCATTGGATTTTTTTCCAACTAGAAATTCTTTCACCCACCCCCCCCCCCCCCAAAAAAAAAAAAACACCGATTGCAGCACATTTGATCCAGCCATCAGATTTCCTTAGGCTGAAGCTCATAATCAAATGCATACCTCTTATACGGGGAATAAAAGATGGAAAGTCGTCGGGGACGCAGACAATACCTCCATGACGAATTTATACAGCTGTTCATCAGCTGTGAACATTGTAAAGCTCTGTCCTGCATTCTCCGTCAGCTGTTGGGCCTTTTTCATAGCAGTGACAATAGTTTCGGGATCGGTCGGTAATAATGTCTATCAATGGGAGATATTCGTCTCTAGTAAGACATTCAGGGAATGATCCAGACTCACGAGAAAAACGAGCGTTATACCCGTTAAGATCTGGACAACTTTCCTTTTTCAGAACATCACTGAAGAATGCAAAATCGGTCTCTGTGACCCTTCGAATTGACAGTACTGAATGACAAAGAATTTGGAGCTACGGGATGCATATTTTTGCGAGAGAAATAGGCATATCCTGACGTTTCGTTCCGTGATAACGAACAACATCCAACTGATAGTCAATAGCCGTTGACATTTGAGACTTTTTAAGTCGCGGGAGCCGACTGTGTTGCGACTGGACCGTGTTATTTTCTTGAATTAACAAAACGGAGAGAGAATGGGTACTAAGTTTTCCAGTCTGAGATGCAATGTCAGTATCGAAATTAAAATGTCGTTGCCGTACTTCTCAGCAACCTTAGCAACAGAAACTTGACGGGAAAGACAAGTACCCACACACTAACCATACAATTTGAACAAGTCGACCGAATTTCAAGTAATGGATGGGTCATCTCTCATGAAAGCAACCACCTCTTTTCAAAGGTGTCGGGATTTGAATATGTAGATGTTGTGTCAATGGACTGCTTTGCAGCGGACGCTACAGATCTTGGACTCCTAAATGTAGCTCTGCAGACAGAGTGATAACGAGCGTCTACCACATGCAAATCACTCATAGCACCTAGAACCCTTAAGCTAACCCTTTCCCCCAAAATCTTTTCGCTGCTTACAAACCCGGAATATCTCATCCGTTTGCGATGAACTGCAGCTGGTTCCAGGATTCACAACTTGGTGGAAAATATAAGCCTCTATCCATCCTGCTGGATTTTTATGGTCAATTGTCATATCATGATTGCAACCAGAAAATAGACTGTCGTTTAAAATCAAACACAATCTGTACTTGACATCGCCTTGATTTTTTCTCGGGTGGTGCATCCGCCGCTGTAGAAATAGCTCTGCTTGATGTAGGTTGTCTGACACTTTTCGAGTGAACATATTTCTCTACACAATATTTGTGACTTTTCAATACTAAATTGGCATCCAAATCTAGCTGCGACTGTAAATCTACGTGCAGACCATCATTATACAGTTTGCTGCATCGAGAAGGTATTGAATAATGTCATTTGTATCTATATGAGTAAAACTTCTAGATTTTTCTAGTAAATATCGATTATATATGAGAATTTCAGCACCTAGGCTAACTATGCGAATTGTAATTGGACACGCCCTTTCAGCGACAAATATCTCAAATTGCTCAATGCTGTCAGACGTCCAGTAAGCTTTCTCTGAATCAGGAGATGAAACCACCGAGACAAAAACTGTGGATACGACTTTGAGGTGAGACAGAACGTTGGCATTTGGCGACCGGACTGTACGGCATAGAAATTACTGATGAATGCAGAGAGAGGGGCGGTATAAAAAAAAAATCGGGAATGTATGATGGATCAGACATCAATTTTTTCTAAGGTGTAATTTTTTTTTCGTTTCATTCTTTTATGGATTTTTATTGGCTTTTGGGGACAGGTACATCCGTTACAAATATCGACTTTGTCATCTTTATAGCTTTGCAGCAATCATTCAGTAGTAGTGGGTAATACAGTAGTGGTTAATGTAGGTAGTGGTTAATGTAGTAGTGGTTGGAGTGGAGTCATTAGTCACTTTTTCAACCAGATTGAACTATTTTAGATTCTTTCTCAACGTGCGGATTTGTAAATATGGAACTGGAGCCAATAATATAAAACGTTTACAACTGTATTTTCTAGAATTGTACTTTCTACCTATTAATGTAACTGATTAAAATGAATCATTAACATTTTAAAAGATGTGGCAATTTGCCAAATAGCAAATTGTTCGTCGTCCATTGTAACGTCAATGTTTTCAATACCGTTCTGTTCGCTGATAGTCTACCGCCCCACAAGCTTCCTAATGCTTCTGAAAATTCCCAGATGTTCCCACCTACTAATCATTTAAAGTGTCAGGGAACTTTTAGAGGCCCATTTAAGCTTTGGTCATTTACAGTGCCATATCACTGTATAACGGCATCAGCATTTTGACTGGAATTGTTGAAGGAAGCCCCAAATGCCTTGATTCGCTGGAGCTATGATCAACCGGTCCACAAGTCTGTCCCTATTATTCCATGTAACTATTAATGGTCTACCAGGCTTGCAATGTGGATGTTCGCAAAAATGGATGAAAATTGGGACACCAGGCAATTCGTCTTATAAGTGTAGCTGTTTTTCGTTAAAATGATTGAATTTTACTTTTAAAATTTGAAATTCCGTTTTACAAAATTAGTGGTAATTTTAGGCGTCTAAATTTTGAAACTTTTCAGATCTAGAATGCACGGATACTTCCTAACTTAGCCTTGTCGAACCCCTTTTCTCATTTACGCCTTTGAAAACAACTATTGTACACAAATGAAAAGCTACCTGATAAAAAAAAATATAAGACTTACTCACTATAATAACACCACGCCGAAGGGATCAGAATTTGTTGATTGCTGACAGGTCATTTGAGGTGAACACTCGGTTACGAAATCGTTTTTCGCACTCAGCAAAAAAAGTCGTCGAATAAAAGATATACTGCTCGGGATTTTCCAAACTGCTCTAAATATTTGGGTTTACCAAGTATAACGTATGGCACGGACGTGATTCCATTAAACCAAACCGTTATTAAGAAGTTGGAAAGTACTCAGAATGATGCCGGCAGATGGATAACAGGGTCGAGTAATGCTGCAGCTTTGGAAGCAGTAAGGGGGGAGCTTGGGTGGATGAAAATCAAGGACAGGGTAGATTTGGGAAAACTGTGTTACTTTAACTACTTGAGAAACCTGCCTGACAACCGGTGGTGCAAATTGATGCTCGATACCATTTGGAATTCTAATATAGATACGGGGTGGTCAAAACATGTGAGGGAACTAATGGACAATTACTCTATAGAGGTCACAAACATAGAAGTAGGAATGAAAGAAGGCAAAAGGTTTGTCAAAGAGAGAGTCATGGAAGATTGCAATCGAAACTGGCGAGCAGGGGTTAGCGTGAAAAGATCACTGCAGGGGTTACAATATAAAGAAAAGCCAGCTTTTGAGAAGTACCTAGATGGCACCTTTGGAGGGTCACTGCTGTTCAAACTGAGATCAAGATCACTGGAGCTTCGGGGAAAAATTGGGAGAGATGGAGAAAAGGGATGCCAAATGTGCCACTCTGGAGTAGTGGAGACCCTGGAACATTTTCTCTTGGAATGCCCACAGTATATACCTCATAGAATAAAATTTACTGGAAGAAAAATGCAGAAGTGGGGTGAAGAAACAAAGGATAGATGGCTGAAGGGGGACACGAGGGAGAGGGTAGGAATGCTTATTGAAGAAATTGAAAAAGAGGAAGTGAGGGACACTATTAAGCAGTTTATATCTGAATGCTGGGAGGAGAGGAGGGGAAGAGGGGGTGGGGTGCAGGGGGAATGATGGCCTTCTCTTACGAGGACCGCGACAAATCAGCGGCTGGCCAAAGAGTTATTATTATTATTTGAACCGTCTGTTTAATCCCCACAAAGTAGATCATCTGTTTCTCATGCCAGTTTTTGTAAACTTGCATCTGGGCGTCTTTTTATTTTATTTTTTATTTTTGTAATTATTTCTTTGCCATCAACAGTTCATGTTCTTGGTTTGTTTTATGTTTTAGGGCTCATAAACCTACAGAATAGCATGGGTGGTGGTCTATTTCTTCTCTTGCTAAAGCATTGCAAACCTTCTTGCACTAAAGGAACACATCTATCAATTTCATTAATCTGGGTAAAATATGAGACCATTTGTTTTTTTTATTTTTTTAAGTTTGCATTGGTTATAAAAGGAGAGCATGCGCCAGTCAAAAGGACCATGTGAGAGGGCCTGAGAAACAGATTTTTAACATTTTTAGGCCTTACCAAAGAGGTTCAGATCTGGTGGTCTGTGAACTACAAATCTATTTATAACTTTTACTCTTAAGTAAATACAGATTATTACAGGGTCAGCAACGACGATGCTGGTATCTGCCATAAGGAACCGCGATGCAGATAGTTATGTGGCTCCCTGATATTCATCTGCACGTATCCACTCTGGGTGATTGCATGAGTGTATCGGTAGCTGTGCTGTAGTTGCGCTGTCGGTTTGTACACGAGTTGATGTGATATGGATCAAAATATGAGCTGAACCCAGCAACGACGATGCTGGCATCTATTCGGGGGAGCTCGGTGAACAGAGTTTATGCAGCAGGTAGTTTGTGCCTATCCGTATCGACTCGGTTGTTTGCACCAGTGCGACTGTGTATAACTGCGCGGTAGTTTCGCTGTCGGTGTGTACCGTATTGGTGTGAGATGGTACTATTAGAGGTGAGTCGGTCGGGGTAGTGTCAAACTATGAGCGGCACCTAGTAACGACGATGCTGACAAATATTCAGGAGAGCGCGGTGAACAGATACTTATGCAACAGGTAGTTTTTGCATATCCGTATCCAAATTGGGATGCTTGCATGTGTTTGTTTGTTCCTGTGCAGTGGTGTTGTAGGTGTACGCGAGTGTCGAAAGAATCGCACTTTGTTATATGCAGAGTTCCCACTCGGTCATGATTGTGTGAATTTAGTGGCTGAATAGGAGTCAGTGTTGTCGAATTGTACGCGACAGTGCCTAGTATTGTTATGGTCGGATTTGGGGTTTCTGGGCTAAGTCTGGTTTTTGGGGTGTTTTACCTTAAGATTATTTTTTCGGTACTCATTTAAACAACTTCTGTTTTGCTAAAGTTATAAGGCGAGACAGTCATTGTCTGGGATAATAGTCATAAAGTGAGATCATAAGAACAAACGATTGACTGAACAATATTATAATTGTTTTACGATCATTATATAGTCAAAGGTGTAAAAAATTCCTTAACTCTCTATGTAAAGTAAAGGTCATAGTCAATCAGCAATATTCACAAAAATCTCCATTCTGATTTTATTCTTTTTTCAAAATTTCTCGAAAAAATACCTTATGATCCCTCCGTGGAACGAGCTCGTCAAGCTCGTTCCAATGAGGGAGAATAGGGGGGGGGGGGGGCTAAAGATAAAATTGGAAATATTTAGTTATCTTAGACTATTTTTTGAAAGCGTATCCTTGACGTGTTAGGTAAAGGGTAAAAGACCGGCAAATGCCTTGCACAACCATACCCAGTCAGGTTGCTCCTACGACAACCACTGGGCGGCGGGCTGATGTCATCGGATACTGACTTGGAAGGAGTTCACACCCATTCCATTTCGTATGATCTGTGAGTGCGCACTGTCATTTTGACAGGGTATGTTTACTATGCTAGTTAGTATCGTCTGGTGATTGTTTTTACGTTTACGTTTACTTTCTTTTTCAGACTGTTACAGTGGTCAGAAAATTGGTGACAATCGCAAAATAGCCAGCGGAGGCGAGCAGTTCAAAAGAAATGAACAACCAGGTTTGTATAGTGCAGGCGGAGGAGTCAGAAGCTTGCAAGCACTGCAATATGAAGTATGCGGGTGGTCGACCAGTGGTCAGAAGTGGGGTATGTCAGAATTGCAGGTATATCTTACAGTTGTTAGAGAAGTGTGTTGCGTTCGAGATTGCGGAGCTGAAGGGGAAGGTGAATAGCTATCATAATTCTACTCAGATGAAGGTTACTTACGATGGTGTGGTGGAGGGTGGATGAAAGGTGGTTGTGATTTCAAAGTGGAAACGGGGAGGGGGGGTCGGGGCGTGGCTTGGCGGGAGGACACCTGATGTGGATGATCCAAGTGAGGATTGGACGTCCAGTAGGAAGATTCGGAGGGTACAGCTAGGCCAGGACTGGGTAGAGACAGGAAGTCAAAGCCAGCGTAGGGCTATTGAACGGTGTTTATAAAATAAACTTAGTCTTAGATTTTGATGCTTCTGGGGAGGGGGTGAGGGAGAGGATGTGAGAGGAGGTGGTTGCTGGTGTTGATAAAGGCAGATTGGGCAAAATGAATGGTCAAAAGGAAGAAGAGTTCGCATGCCAATTAAACGATGCACATTGCATGTAATATATAGAATAAATAGGTACCAGGGCCGGTAATCAGGTTTAAACCATGAGTTGGATAAGGGCTTTAATCATTCGGCTTGCCAAATGGTTAAAACCCTTATTCTGCGAGTGGTTTATATCTGATTACCGGCCCTAGTACCTATTTGTTTTATTTATACCATGCCCTTAATAAATAATCGAATTTGTCACCTAAAATGGAGAAAAAACTACACTTTCTATCACATATACATGCATGGTTTGTTTTGTTTACATCTGCGTCGGTTGGGCAGTGTTGAATATTAAGTTTGGAAAACACGCCATGATAGTATGGACACATTTTATTTAGTTTCCAACAACAGAACAGTTACCTTTAGAGAGATGTAAAATGTGGAATGGTAACTGGACTATTTGAAACCGGGATACACAACATCTTTCACATTTTATTTTTTTTTTTTAATATTGTTATGAGCTCAATGAGCTGAGCATTGGGTAGAATAAAGTGTAACTAGCATGACTAGAAATGAAACAGTGCAACCTCGCACATTACAATTACACTGCAAAGAAAAGCAGATTTTTGTTGCAGCCAACAAACGACAATGCAAAGAAAAACTATTTGTTTTTTCCTCAAAACAAACAAAAATACAAAGAAAGCTGTTTGTTATTTCCTATCATCGGGAAACAGAGTTAATCTTTTAACAAAATCTATGTATTTTGTTGGTGACAGAAAATGTCTGCCGGAACGAGCAGTTTGAATCATTGGTACTGATCTGTTGGTTAACAGATTCATTCAAGTTTGGGGTATTAGTTGAATGAGCAACAGTTATTCGACTTTTGTTTGCCTGTTCAGTCACGGTTGATTTTTCAGTTTGGTCACTGTCAAAATTATAAACTTCTAGTTGACAGATTTTGTTGAATTTTTCAAATGTTTACGATTTTGTCTCAACTTTAAACCATCTGATGTTTGAAAAACATATGAACGTGGTGTATTATGTTTCGCTGCAATTATTCATTGTTTGAATTTATTGTCAGTACTATACGTCACTGAATTACCCGTTGAAAGTGGTTTCACTTCATGACCACAATGTTTGTCAAAGTTATTTTTTAATTTCATCGGACGATTTTCAAACATTAGCAATGGAGTAGCTGTTGGTAATGAGGTTTTTAATCTTCAATTAAGGAAAAGTTGAGCAGGAGAGAGTCCAATATCTAATGGTGTGTTGCGATAATCCAATAAAGCGCTATGTGGGTCAGACGACTTCTTTATCGAGTTGTAGACAGCTTGTTGTTCTGCACGTTCTGCTTGGCCATTTGCTTGAGAAAAGTGAGGACTACTTGTTATGTGTTGAAAACCGAAGTTGGTTGTAAATGTTTAGAACTCACACGATGGATTGCCACTTATAACATAATTAGGATACCCACAGCGAGAAATCAGTCCTTGCAAGTCATCAGTTGCTTTTTTGCTGGTTAGGTTATGAAGTTTAACAGGGGGTGCGGTGGCTCAGTAGGTAGAGGTGCGGGCTGCAAGCCGAGAGGCCCTCGGCTCGATTCCCACCTGCGGCAACCGCGTTGTGTCCTTGGGCAAGACTCTTCGTCCCCATTGCCCACGTGGGGGCACGGTGGCGAAGTGTACTAAGGCGTACTGCACATTGATGATGCATCTGTCTTCGACCAATGCTAACCCAGCTTGTGTGGAGTTAGTATGTTGGGGTGCTCACAGTTGCTCGCCGTTGATCGGTGTTTGTGTCCGGATACTCCAGCTTCCTCCATCCGTAAAACTGTCTTGGTCAGTTTTATATGACCTTAAAGCATAAACAAATAAATCAATCAAGTTTAACAATCTATGGCCATTTAGAGAAATAGTCAACAACTGGAAGATAATGTTGATTTCCATATTTAAAGAGGTCTGATTTTGACCATGGTCTATCTGGAAGTTCAGGAAGGAACATAGGTTCCTTAGAATTCAATTTTTGATAACAGATTCCACAAGACCTGACTCTGTCCACTATATCACGAGACATACCTATCCAAAATAGAACATCTCGGGCTCTACTTTTGCATTTCACTATTTCTAGATGAGAACCATGAATTTTATCAAGCATAGTTTTTTTGTAAAGATTTTGGAACAATCAGACTATTTGATTTGTAAAGTAAACCATCTATACAGGATATCCCCATCTCGATAAGTCCAATATGTACAAAGAGATGGTAACTAACTCAGTCTTGTATTGGGGCCATCCTTCTAAAAGAACATCAAGCAAATCTTGAAGGTTTTCATCACTTGCAGTTTCCTTCTGAAGTGTTTTATGCATTTCAGCTGATACTGGTAAATAAGATATTAAATGAATGCCATTTATCTAAAGGTCTGGAATTAACACTTCCTTTGTCTTGGGTAAAAATGATCTGCTCAGCTGATTTGCGAGAAACATTTCTTTCCGTGGTTTATAAACTACATTACTATCATATTTCTCTAATGCAATTACAAGCCTTTGTAATCTAGGTGGTATTTGTAAAATAGGCTTCTTAAAAATGGATTGAAGTGGCTTGTGGTCGTTTCCACAGTAACAGATCTTCCATAAACATATTTATGAAATTTCCTGGAACCTTAAACAATAGCTAAAGTTTCTTTAATTTTCTTTAAATTTTTTTCTCAATTTGTGGGTAACGCTGTTGTGTTTCGGTCAATGCATGCGAACCATACGCAACGCGTTTATTATCCTGAATTACCACAGCACCCATACCTTTTGAGCTAGCGTCAACACTTAACGTAAGCGGCTTGTTTGGATCATAATACTGAAGAACTGGAGCATTTGTCGCCAAACGTTTGAGTTCATTGAAACTAAATTCTTGCTCATCACCCCATTACCATTCTGTACTCTTCTCTAGTAAGGTTCTTAAAGGTGCACTAACACTTGACATATTGGGTAGAAACTTTCCCAAGTACTGAATGAAACCCATAAATGTTTGAAGATCTTTAACACAACTAGGTCGTTCCATAGCTTCAACAGCTCTTATTTTTTCAAGATCAAGTTTAACCCCATTAGCAGTAAGACGATGTCCAACATACGTTATTTCTCGTTTGCGAATTTTTCATTTTCCAGGATTTAGTTTTAAGTTATAAATTTGAGCCCAATCTAAAACTCATGTTCTTCGCGTTTAGCACCTCAGACTAGAATGTCATCCATAACATCTTGAGAGCCTTCTATATCTGCAACCATTTTGGAAATAATTTTCTGAAAAACTTCGAGTGCGGATTGTATTCCGAAAGGGAGACGCACAAATCTGTATCGTCCAAATGGCATATTAAACGTACAAAGTTTCGAGCCTTGTTCATCAAGTCGAATTTGCCAAAATTCACTTGTAGCATCTAATTTGGAAAATATTTTAGCATCTGGCATTTGTGAAACTAATTCTTCAACCGTTTTAAGCGGAAATGTTCTTTAAGATTTGTTTTGTTTAGGTCATAGGGGTCAATGCATAATCTAATCCGACATTTGGTTTTAAGACTGTAACAATTGAGTTGACCAATTGAGTGAGCTCTTCCTGTTTAACTATTGCACCGGTTGCTTCCATTTTATCAAGTTTGGCTTTAACACGATCTTTTAAAGTAAGTGGATTTTTTCTAGGAGCTTGGACAACTGGTTGAACCAATTTAGTTTAAACAATATTTATTCCAGATTTTAGATACTCACAATTACAATGCAGACATTAATTTACAAAATCTTGGAAAAGGATTCAGCATCAAGCTTGGGGCTTATATAAGCTGGTTCCTTGGAACAAATTACACAGTACAAATGTACGGATGTACGGCGATATATTCAATCTGGATCGTAGGATTATCCAAAGTCAGAATTGCTCTTTTATTTAGAAGAAGAGTAGAAAGGTAGAGACAGTCATAAAGAATCGGTAACCAGGAGGAGCAGATGTGAAGAAACGCCTAAATGGCCATTAGTGTCAAGGCAATACACTCATGGGGTCTTAGCATCTCATAGGTTGTGATTCTTGTGTTTTTGTATTACTTGAAGTTAATCAAGACTCCCGGCTGGCGTCATGAATGGTCCTAGCATTTTCACTTAGTGCATTCAACGGGAACGTTATGTACGGTCATGGTAGCAATAAGAATGACGATTTATGCCGGGATCATTATTTAAAACGTTTACTAACATTAATAAAATCATGTAATTTTTCAAAAAAGTATTTATTAACGCTTTGACTGTATCCAACACATCCGTTTAGCAATATATCTGTATCAATAAAATAAGTTATCTCACCTAAGGTGTCGGTTGTTTCTCGGCTGAAAAGTGGGCAGAGGAATAAATAGTGGTTAGTTGTTTCCCGAGCTCCACACACACAAAGAGGTGATAAACGAAGATGGTTTTTGAATAGGTGATCGTTGAGATTACTGCAGGATAAACGTAATCGACAGTGGAGTATTTGTGCTTGGCGCGATTTGTCGTGAAAAAAAAGAAACTTGTAACAGGAATTTTGTTTCGGCTTAGGTAACTCAAGAACTCCGGGAATGAGTTGCTGTTTCGGACGTGTTTATTCCAGAGACCTGTTGTGCTAGGCAGAAATGACATTCTGTGTAAATGAGTTCAACAGAAGGGTACTGTCAAGTCTTCATTTCGACGGAGATCAAAACGATGGGATGCGGCCTGTGATTGGGGGACTAAACAAGATAAGTATCTTGGGGTTAGCTTATGGTACATTTTAAAAAAAAACTGTTTCAATTTGTATAGAGTTTTAGGGTTTTCCATCCAGTTTCCGCGAAAAGGAGAGTTCTGGTGACACTTCTGGTTGCTCCGGTTACAATTCTCGCAGCCTCAAGTTGTATTTGTTCAAGATCCTCACTCTCGGCGATAGTGCAGTTATCCCAAACTGGACTAGAGCATTCAATCAAGGGACGAATGAAGGCAAACTAAATTGTTTCCAATGTTTTCCTATCAAGGGCAAACTTGTGTTTTCTTAAGAAACCAATTCTTTTCCACGCCTTCGTTGTGATTTCCAAGATGTGCTCTTTCCAGGAACTGCGGTCATTGGATGTGATACCTAAGTGTTTATGAGAGTTTACATCGCTGATAGCCGTGTTCCACATCCGGACAGGGGGTGAGGGCCGTTATTTCTTTCATGTGTTATGATAATTGATTCAGTTTTCGTGAGATTGAAGTCTACCAACCACTGATGCGCCCATTGCTCGATGTTTACAATGTCATTGTTCAAGAGATTAGTAGCTTCCAATGGATCTTCCGCAATTATATATAACGAGGTATAGTAGGCAAAAAAAACAAAAAACGAATATTACAAAAAATATCTTCAGCAATATCGTTTATGGAAATGATGAATAATAGGGGACCTAGGATTGATCCTTGAGGCACACCTGAAGTTACTTTCCGCCAGGATGACGATTCAGCATTGATTACGACTCGCATTTCACGATCCTTAAGGTACGAGGTGAACCATTTTAAGAGATTTCCGGTAACACTTATTTTTTTCCAATGTGTACAAAAACCGAGAATGCCATACTTTATCAAAAGCCTTGCTGATTTCACAGAAAACAAAACGTATTTCTGTCCCTTCATCAAAAGCACAGCTAATAGTATTGTATATTTCGGTAAGTTGTGGAGTCGTTAGGTGTGAAACCAGACTGGAACTTGCTAAGCAAGTCATTTGCTTTGAGAAAACTGAACACTTTCTTAAAAATACACTTCTTAAAAATTATTTCAACACAACTTAATAGTGAGATTGGACGGTAGTTGACAACTTGACTTGGGTTATCTTTTTTAAAAACAGGAACTACATTTGCTTGCTTCCATTGAGGCGGAAAACAACAGTTTTCAGGGAGATAATTGAATAGGTACGTAAGGGGTCTCGCTAAACTCTTGGAGATTTCTTTTATAACCTTTGGACTAATGTTGTATGGGCCACAGACTTTTGATACTTTCGACGAATCCATTTCTTCTTGGATTTCCTCGTAGCTCAATGTTACATTATCTAATGTTGGGCAATCACTACTTATATTCATTATGGGCAGAGGGGCGTTTGAATTTTCTACGGTAGAAATAGAACTGAAATATTCATTAAAAGCTTCAGATTTCTCCATATCAGATGACAGTATATTATTGTTATATTGCAATGTTGGGATCTCTTGATTTGTTGTCACAGAAATGTTTTTTCAATGTTTTCCACCACGTGCCCGAAGAGGACGAGGTTTCATTCAGAATGTTTTGAATATGTCCAAAATAGTTTTGTTTGTACTTTCTTACAGCAGAAATTGTTTGGTTCCCGAGTTTACGGTATTTTACCCAAGTTTGTGGAGAGTTTACCGTTTTGGCGTGACGGTGTAAGCGTTTTTGTCGTCGAATTAAATTTCTAATTTCACTATGCATCCAAGGTGGCTCGTTTTTCCTTGATATTATCACTTTGTGGGGGATATACTTTAATACAAGTTCATCAAGAACTCGTTGGAAGCAATCAATAATAGACGAAGGGCTGCAACCAGAGAACCGACCTTCCCAGTTGATATCCATTAGGGACCTATTGAGAGTCACAAAATCAGCTTGATTGTAGAGCCAAATCTTGCGCTTGAACTTAGTGGAGTGCTTTGCTGGATATGAGAGTTCGGCAAACACTGGACAGTGGTATCGGGTTAGATCTCAATAAAATGGATCACAAACACCATGGTTTTTGATGAACAGGGGGTTATTGGTGAATATCAGGTCAAGTAATGTAGACGACGTTTCGGTAAAGAAGGTAGGCTGGGTTATGATTTGCTTAAGACTATATTGTTGCATTATTTTTGGCATTGATTTATTACCAGAGTTTAGCAGATCGTCATTAAAATCGCCTGTTATGATTATGTCCTTGGTCCCGGTATCCATGCCTTGTTCGAAAGAGATGGCAATT
This sequence comes from Pictodentalium vernedei, assembly GCA_031216915.1. NCBI lineage: Eukaryota > Metazoa > Mollusca > Scaphopoda > Dentaliida > Dentaliidae > Pictodentalium > Pictodentalium vernedei. The sequence goes on along the minus strand of CM062291.1, from coordinate 131,558,218 downwards.
GAATTCCATAGTTCGTTGTTGGAGTTTGGTGGACGGTAGAAGGCACCAAGTAGAAAAGGGCTATGCCCGTGACCGATTTGGACCCACAAATACTCCAAATCTGGCGCTTCTAAGTCCTGCCTCAAGATGGAGGACAATGTGTTTCTTATGTAAATGACTACCCCGCCTCCCCTTGTACCCCTGTGTTTCCTTATTGGTTGGTGAAAACCAGGAATGTGGATGTCATCATCACTGTCCTGCTCATTTAACCATGATTCAGTAAAGACGTATATATCGTATTCAAGCACTTAACATCATATATTATCTAGTTTGGGAATTAGGCTCTGAACGTTTAGGTGCATCAAACGAATCCCACGTTGTTCCCCAGTCAGACCGGCCGAAATCGAAGAGGAGTTCAATGTGGTAGTGATGGTCGTATTTCCAGGGCCTGGATTGATCTCAATATCGCCCCAAAAGGAGTACTTTCCTTAGCCACAAGTATATACTTGATATATGGAACAACAGTTTACAGATTCTGGAAGCACTCACTATGCCCCAGATTTTTTACTATCTGCCCATGCTGTCGGATGGGCATTCTGAAGCTAACCTTTCATTTGTTGTCACGAGCGTAGTTGCAAACCGTGGAGTATTGGTACTTTCATTTTTAACACCTATCAGAGTAACTGCGGTTTGATCGTCAAGTCTTCTTACCATATTGTCTACGAACTGGGGCGTGTCCTTTCCATCACACGTGAAAATAAGAAATGCTGTTGGAGTCAGCCCCCGAAGGCCGAACTTGATGACAGTCGCAAGGAGTAAGATGTCGTTCAGCCCAAGCATGTGTTTTCGGCGCTTGCCTCCTTGGGCGAATGAATGGAAAGGACCCACTCTCATTCTATATGTTGCCAACTCAATCATCTTTCACATTAAAACTCAGAGAAATGAGAGTTAGAGACGAAAGAGTGGGTCTGGAATACTCATCCATCCTAAGCCCTTCACACATCAACTCCACCCGGTTATAGGCTAAATAAAGTTTGACTGCCTTAGTTATAGTTCAAGAGATTGAAAGGATCCACGAGAAAAAGAAGAAAGAAGAATATGTTACACTGTGTGTGAATGAAGCGAAGGGTTGATACTCTGAAGGAGTTTGGCAGATTGCTTCACTGTTGGATATGGAAGTAAAATAAACAAAAAGTAACATATATACAAGTAGACGAAATTTTAGCTGCAGCATCCAGATTTGGTGTTGCCTTCTTTAGGCTCTGGTCGTAGAACGTTTTGGTTTTCACCTCACTTTTGATTAGGTAATTTCGTATTTATAGTTTAGACGATAAGACGCAGAATCATATTTCTCAGCATGACATTAGTTCAGTTCATGACTCAACTGAACCAATGTCACACCAAGAACTATGATTTTGCGTCTTATCGTTGTCATAAGACTGGTTCTACGGACACAGGCAACAACTAAATCTTCGCAAGTCACGCTGGAAATCTCGCAAAGGCGCGCATGACAAGAACATTCAAGTGGGTAGGGTTTGAGTGGTTTAGCGGTTTACTGATTGAGGGGTTAATTTCATATTCTAATGGCTTCACAGAATAGTAACTATTTCACGACAAGTTATGATAGAAGTTTTACTTCAAATCCTTCATTTGAACAGGGACATGGCACATTGATAACCCATTCAATGAGTTTTTCGTAGCTTCGACGTAGGTAAACTTCGGCAGTGTTTGGTTAAACAATTAAATACCATGTTGGGATGAGGATTCGGCAATAGTTCAACCCCACAGCCCAAAGGGAAGAGCGATTAGACTACCGTCGAATCCCCAAACGTTTAGAAATTGGTCTAGTCTATTTCCATCCATGGGTAATCAACAGGCAGTACCCGAATCTCTCCCCCCAATCTCTCTGCAGAGACCTCACTAATCCAATACTTCCAGGGTATGGTGACGGGGTAAGTTAATGTCGTGGTACAACTGCAGGCAACGTCTAGCTAATTATAATCACTGACAGACAATAGGTCGAATTCACAGGGAATAAATTATCAATTGACTCCACTACAAATTATTGGAGAGCGGCCATAGGCACCCTCCAACATCCAGCAATAGAACAAATTTTGAATAACAAACTCAGACCATGTCGGTTCAATGGCAGCAGTCGGACGAGTCCATATTTATTATCCGGGGTGGACCAGTCAATATTCTCAACGGACAGCTCGGAGGCTGCAAGCTGAGAACACCGACTGATCCATTGCACATATTCATTCGGCAGCCATCCCACCTAATGAAACTACGACGTACCATGTCCCCGGGCCGGAAAAAGGGCCTCTCGGATTCAATGAATTAATTATGATCACTAACCGACAGCAAGTGGAATCCACAGAGAACAGGATATACCGTGCGCAAATGTTCATTTCTCATATTCTACTGCTAATATTTTATTAACTGGTCGATTTCCAGAAGCCACTGTCGAGGCCCTCAAAATAAATAAAAAATGAATGCCACAGTGGAAAAGTCGATATTTTTCTTGCCCCTGTTCCATATTCAGTCAAACGTAAATGATAGTTTGTTTATATAAAGTTGCTCCACTGCAAATTATCGAAGAGTGCCCATGCACCCTTCGACAGTTTGCAGTTGAACAAATTTTGAATAACAAACTCAGACCACCAAAAATTATGATCACTATCCGACAGCAAGTTGAATCCACAGAAAACAGGATATACCATGCGCAAATGTTCATTTCCTATTTTAAACTGCTAATATTTTATTAACTGGCCGATTGCCAAAAGCAACTGTCGAGGCCCACAAAAAATAAAAATAAAAAAAAATGAGGGCACCAGTGGAAAAGCCGATATTTTCCTAGCCCCTGTTCCATATTCAGTCAAGCGTAAATGATAATTTATTTATATAAAGTTCCTTCGCTGCAAATTATTGGAGAGTGCCCAAGGCATCCTTCGACAATTTGCAGTAGAACAAATTTTGATTATCAAACTCAGACCACAGAAAATAGTTCAGCCCTCAGCCAGTTATTTGTTCCAAGCGAGCAACTGCAACACTTCCAAGCTGAACCTGGAGATTGCTAAGTCAAGGAAACAACATCTGGTTAATTAGATATGGGTCGAATCGAGACAAATGGGCGAGACATATTTGTGACCTACAGGTAGAATTATCTGGCGCCGAGAATATGGTGTCTTACGAAGGTTTTGGTAGTGCCAGATCCCAACAACTTACGAGGGTTTCATAATACCAGATCTCAACAACACCACATGGAAAGCTCGCATGAGACCCATCCAGAGGGAGATGGTGGGATTCGGTGCCATCTCATTTCTTAAACTAGTGAGACAAGTGTCATTTGATGTCCAGGCCTTGTTGTCATGTTTTGTTACACTATTTGCTTAAATATATTATCTATGCTTGGGAGGTCCTAATGGTTAAGAGAAGCTTAAACTTCTCTTCGATTTTTGACATTTCGCAGTCATTTGTCACACGATGTACAACATTTTCCTGCAGGTTAACAAAAATGACACCGCTGTGTGTCCACGTTCCAAGGATTTTCTTGTCCTTGAGCAGAACTCTGGCTCGACGTGCTAGGTTTGAGCGGTCCTTAGTTAAGTGCTCGTTAATATATACGTTTCGTAAATTCTGAGCAGAGCGTAGGTTACGACGAGCTCTGTAGAAAGTGTCGCGGGTTCTATAACTCCCAAACTTGACTAGAATGGACCTGGGGTAGACACCCGTAGATCCCGATCTCCTCGGGGGCCCGATTGATGGCACCGTTCGATGTCCCGCAGCTCCAGGGGTACACCTATTGATGAGGCCATATCATGAACTATATTGTCGGTGTTCTCACGCTCATTCTCTCGAACTCCCGATATCCGCAGTGAATTTCTCATCCCATACTGCCGTAAATCATCCGGTTCTGTTTCAAGCCTTGTTATGGTCACTGTCTTTTCGTTAACGACCCTCTCGAGTTGTTCGATTCGTTCCTGGGAGCGATGCAACTGCTCTTGGACCGCACACCCCATTAGGTCTTAGGTCTTGAACCAATTTATCAATGCGAATGGGGTGTGTGCTTGGCAAGCATCCTTGGCCTTTGAACAATTCAGAATACTGTTCCTCAATATTATCAGGCATGATATGCCTTCACAAGTGTTCGTTTTCTTATAAGGAGAAACACTGTAAATTCATTAGACAACCTTTAGTTGTTTAGATGATTTGGCACCAATGACAGGAAGTACTTCTTTATCAACAACATAAAATTTGAGTTGGTGAATTCTTTCTTTATATTTACAAGGAAGGTCAACGGTAACCAAACTATTTATAATATGTCCTGAACATGACCTCAGAGAGTTTCAACCTTATTTAAATGAACATTTGGTTCAATCTGTATCAATGCTGACAGTGGTAAAACATTACATTTGGCACATGTGTCCAATTAAAAAGTCATTTGCTTATCTGTCAAAAATATATTTTCCACCCATTCATCACAGTTGACTGAATTAACATTTATTTGAGCCTCGGTGAGCATTCCGACAATGAAGTCATCACCGTGTGTATCATTTAATTCAAGAAAGTTCATTTTCTTCGATGACTGAAATGACTGTTTCTGCGATAAGCAGACAGATGCAAAATGGTTGTTTTTATGGCACTTTTTACATTGTTTCCCAAAAGCAGGGCATTTACGCACTTCACGGTTGTTTCCACAATTTATGCATAGAAACTTTTTATTTTGGTTTGGTGAAAATGGAGTGTTTCATTTCAGTGTCTTTCTTTGAACGAAGCTTGGTCGTTGGTGAGAGGTAATCTTCACATTTTTACATTCATTATTGTAATGTTTTTGTTTATTCGCAAAATTTACTGATTTGTTTTCACCTGCCATAGACTTCAGTTGTGATTTTGACAACTTCATTTGGATTGCTGTAATCACAATCTTTTACTAATATTTTGAGATCAGTCAAATACTGTTCAAAACTTTCATTTTCGTTTTGTGAACGTCTCCAAAACATGTATCTGGAAAATATTTTGTTTGATTTCGAACGAACATGATTTTCGAATTTTGTAAACAAAGTTTGTATCTTTTGACGATCGTCGGAACTTGAATTCCATGTTGAATAAACATTTCGTCCTTTTTCCCCTATCCAAAGCATCAAATAACTACATTTTTCGATTTCCTCTTTTGATTTCAAGGGGACTTCGAACCAAAATTCAGCGTGCTGTTTGAACGATTTCCAAGCGGAAACTTGGTCGGTTGCTTCCTAGTCCATTTGCGGATTCGACACGGCTAATCCTTCCATTTTATCTGTTGCAATTTAAACTTGGATCCTTTAAATTTCTTTTACATTTAACTGGATGCGTGTTGTCGTATTTTGTGGACGTTGGGCCATGATTCTGACACCATGTTGAATATCAAGTTTGGAGAACACGACATGATGATATTGACACATGTGAATGCATGACTAAAAGCTAGACACATTGCAAAAGTTGACAAGGTTTGGCACAAAGGACTTCTCTACAAGCTACAAGACATCGGAATCACTAGCTCTCTCCTACAGTGGTTTAAATCATACTTGGATGAACGACAGCAGTGCGTCGTTCTTAATTCGGTATCATCATCCTGGAAACATGTACCGGCAGGGGTACCCCAAGGATCCATTCTGGGACCCTTGCTATTTCTGATTTATATCAACGACATAGTTGAGAACATCACTAGTAGTATTCGGTTGTTTGCAGACGACACAACACTTTATCTAATTGTTGAAGACCCCAAAATCTCTGCTGAAATCATTGGAACTGACTTAAAACGAGTCGAGGAATGGTCCAACCGATGGTTAGTAAATTTTAATCCCGCCAAAAACAGAGTCCCTGTTAATAACTCGTAAAACTAATCAGCCGAGTCACCCAATTCTTCACATGTTTGAGACTGATATCGACGAGGTCAGTTACCACAAACATCTAGGACTAACATTTGATAATCGAGGATCATGGTCCTCTCATATTGCAGAAATAACCAAAAAAGCCTGGAAGCGTGTGGATATCTTGAGACGGTTCAAATACAGACTCGATCGGAAAAGCCTGGAGCAAATTTATTTTGCTTATGTTCGCCCAGTACTTGAGTATGCCGATACTGTATGGGACAACTGTACCGCCACTGAAGCTGATGATCTAGAAAAAATACAGATCGAAGCAGCACGACTTGTGACAGGGGGTACCAAGAGCACTAGCAAATCTCGACTCTATTTGGAAACTGGCTGGGAAACTCTAGAAACAAGACGAACAAATCACAAACTCCAGCAGTATTTTAAAATGTATCATAGCCTTGTACCCCAATGCATGTCCAACTTAATTCCCCCTCCCACCTCTGTGACTCATAATTATAATCTCCGACGCGACAACCTTGCAGCTTCACGTTGTCGAACAAACGCGTACCACATGTCATTTCTTCCTTCTACCACACGATTATGGAATAGCGTACCGCTTGAAGTTAGAGAAAATACCTCCGTCTCAAGCTTCAAGAGTTACCTGAATCGTAACAGACATCGGGTTTCCACCTACTTTTACAATCATACCTCACGTCGTGCTCAAATTCTCCACTGCCGTCTACGTCTTAATTGCAGTAATCTTAACAGTGACTTACACAACAACTTCCTCTCTGATAGTCCCCTGTGTGTATGTGGTGAACGCGAAACTACTGGCCATTACTTCTTCCATTGTCCCATGTACATCCCCACGCGAAGGCAAACATTGGGTTCCATACCCCACTTGATTACAACCGACATTTTGCTTTATGGTTGTGAATATTACGACTTGCCAACCAACAAGTTCATATTCCAGCAGGTCCACAAATTTATTCTTCAGAGTAAACGTTTCCAGTAGCTCAGAACACGAGACCGTGACTATTCTAATGCCCCCAATCACTGCATGCCACGTCACCCTGGCACCAATTTTTCTTTGGGTCATTCTGCAATTTTGTCATTTCTTTTTCCTCTCTCTTTATCTCCCTTCAGTTAGCTCGATCACTCACTTGTCTTCGAGCAGTTTGTACACAATTTTTTTAATCATGCCAAAGAACATAAAATACTTTCGTACCAGCCACTAAATACGAAAGGTTTAAAATGTATCGGAGACAGCCTTGTATAAGCTAAACAAGTTTACTGCTGAATCCACTTCAGTTTATGTACTATTGTGTTAATATGTAATCTGTTCTTCAACATGTTTTCTGAAATAAATATTGTTTAAACTAAACTAAAAGTTGACTGAATTTATCTTGCTTTTTCAGTAAAATTATTTTTAACAATTCTTAAATTTTATTTTAAGTATTTAATTGTAGGTATTTTAAATTTAATAAGTCACACCACGTAGTAGATAGCACCGCAAAACGTCGTGTGTTTGAATGAAGAATCACGAAGTGTGAATGTATCGAAGTTGTCAAATTACGCCATGTCACGTCATGGGTTAACTTCCTACTGTGGGTGTAAATTTTGTTTAACCTCAGTAGACACTTTACACCGGTAGTGGAGTTAAAGGCAAAAATTTAACATACAGGTTTTTCACAGGTAGTAACATAGGCGAGCATGGGTATAAATAAATGTTATGGGGTCTGAAGAGAGAAGTAGGGAGGAAAATAAAAGAAAGTTCGTTGCAGCGGGAAACAGCATTGTACGTGGAATTGATAAAGTTGCGGTCCCGACAACTCAAATCGGACTATCTTGTGTTTCCCTGGGGCGAATGTCGAAGATCTGTTTATTTGATTCAAATCGACATATTTTGAAAGATTGTACGGGTTTTCTTTCGATGATTAGTAACTGATTCAAGTTATTTTGGGTGTGTGACCTCACAGAAGAATAAAATGAAATGTGTTTGCATACCAGCCTCGCCTGGCCTATTTATTAAGAAGCTAGCCCCAGTTAACTTTAATTTTGTTTTAGGAAATTGGCATCTGCCCAAAAGTTGTTGGGAGGTTTTCTAACTGATTACCAAACGATTCCAATTACTTTTTGGTTTCTGACCCCATAGGGCAATTATTATTACTATTATTGTCCCGGTAGATGCAGCATAGAAGAACCCACCAAGAATTTTTCGAAAATAAAGCTCTGTTAACGAGAATAAATAAAATGTGCAAGATGTAAACAGAAGCCATTCCGTAGGCCTTGTGGGAAAAATCCGCCAGCCTCAGGCCACTCTGTCTCTCAAATCTTGGACCTTCGTCCCAGGGAAGCACAATACAGTCCGATTTCAGCTACCATGACCACAGACAACCTTACCAATTCCACGTACTATGCTGCTTCCTGCTACAACCAACTTTCTTTTATTCTTCTTCTCTCCCCAGATCCTATACCATCTATATGACCTGCAAGTTGCATCGTTTGATTGGCACCCGAACTATTCTTCCTTTTGACTGTTCTACTCACCCTATCTACCCTATCAACACCAAAATCATGTGCACGGAACGACACACGCGTGTGTCTTTCTGTGTTCAATACACGCCTCCACGTCTATAAAAAAACAAGCAATTATTAGAATTACCAATTCATCATTTGCTCGATGGGCTTAGAGTCGTTCGAGCAATGACTTTTCAGTAACTGCTCGATTGCTTATTGGCTTTGGGAATGCTTTTGTTGTACAGAAGGGAGATAACTCTGCATACAGGTTATGGGAAACCAAGCAATCTGATTGGTTAGTTATAATCTAGATAAATGAAACAACAAGAGTACTTGGAATAGGGTTAGAACTAACAAGAATAGACCAGAATAGCTAAATATAACAGTAATAAGCAAAGCTGTTCCAGTTTATAGGCTCTTCTACGCTACTGGAGTATACTCTAGAACAAAGGAACATGGTCAAGTAGACGAAAATTATTGCATATATAGATAGAAGCAGAGAATTTTGATAGAACTCGAAATAATACAACTTGTCGGGTTGTTTGTGGTAATTCTGCGAATCGGGAAAATACTCCGATTCAATCGGACATACCCTCCGAACATACCCCTGTCCTATTGTAAACCTTTGGGTCACATAGCAATCAAGTGCTACCAAAGAAACCAAGATGGCGGCCTCTAGTATACAAAATGGACGACGGAAACACTTATCACCCTAACAACACGCGCTGCGCATACGTACTAACGCCATGTATCACTATGGGGATGACGTCACAATATGGCCGCTCACGCGGGTTACCATGAAAACACAACATGGCGCCACTGGGTCACGTGACTATGACTATTTAGAATTTTACCCCTGTGCAATAGTGCGAAACTGTAGAGCCGGTAGTATGCCGGTCATGCTTTTTTGACTTAACGGGATTTCCGCCCATGTAACAACATAAATATTTTTCAGATCTGTCAGATTCTTTATTTACGGTATACATTTAAAAACGTTTTACAGATAAGTGTTTTACAGATAATGTATTCAGCATACCGTGGGAAGTGACATAGCCAGATTGGCTGTCTACCTGACACTCCCCCAAAAAATAAAAATCGCAACAGACTGTGATGAAGTGATCGGACTTGAAGCAATTAGTCTAATTCCTAATTCCTAATAAGTTAGGGAGAAATAATTGTAGATTCCAGCGGACGACTGGTACCTCAATATTGCCAATATCCCGAAGCAACCTGCTTAATATATTGTTAACACAGTTCAGGGTAGCAAACAGTAACAACAGATCCCGTCATAAACTGTCGTATAAATCTTGGAATAATACAAGTCTGTTAATGGGAGGTCCACATCGGCTGACACACTCTGGGGCGCAAATAGCGGTGAATCAGCCCGTTTCAGTTTAAACTGGAACGGCTCCCCCAGCGGTACCTCACGGTGTGACAGTCGGCACGACACGTAAATTATTGATGCATATTCACTGAACAAATCGAAGGATTTGCAGATTGTACAGGACGATGACACCAGAATGGGACACAGAGCATAACTTGTGTGTATAATTTCTTTTTGGTAAGTTCATCTCGGTAATTTAATGAAAATATTGATTTTTATTATGTACATTCTGGGCAGTAAGGGTTATTACATCGGACATAATTGGAGTAGGAAGAAATAAACTCGGAGGTTAATTTGCGTCTAAAGGCGGTTCTATTGTTAATATTTCGAACAGTGACGTCTAGAGCATTCCATAATTTCGGGAACGTGTATAATGGAAGTTTATCTAAGGTACGGTTTTGTGTTTTTTCAATGTTCAGAAGTCCAGACTGTCTGGTTGTTCTACCTGGCGAATTGTCGTTTACGTTGAACATATCATTAAAGGAAGAAGGTAATTGGCCTTTGTGCCAGTCAAACATGAACAGCAATGCATGTAGTTTAAACAAATCGTCAACTTTGAGGATTTCATCCTTCTTGAACAGGGGTCGGTATGAGAGTTGTATTTTTTGTTATTGATAATTCGTAATGAACGCTTCTGCATAATAGCTAATTTATTAATTGCTTTCGAGCTCCCCCATGTTACGATTCCATATATTAAATGGCTGTGGACCAGGGCGAAATATAATGTCTTCAGGAATCGATGGGGGAAGATATTTTTACTTTGTTGAGACAATAGTTTGCTCGCGCTATTTTCGAGCTTATTCGGGATATGTGGGCTTTGTAGGAGAAATGTTCATTGAGGTTTATTCCCAAAAACTTTAAGGATTTTTCTGGTTCGTTGTCTCCGACCTTATTAATAACTTGGTTATTTATTTTTACCTCATGACGGGAATCAATATTCCTTCCTTTTGTTGGATTAAGTATAATGTATGAGGTTTTTTTAGCATTCAGCATCAACTGGTTCACAGAGCACCATTCGAATATTTTTTGAAGTTCTTCGTTAAAATAACGTGTCATTGAACTACTGTTGAGACCAGAGCAGTATACTGTAGTGTCATAGGCGAACGACAAGAGATTAAGCGAAGTTGAATTACTTATATCATTTATATACAGAAGAAATAAAACGGGGCCAAAGATCGAGCCCTGTGGGACACCACAGCTTTGCCTGGCAAAGTCAGATTTTTTGTTCTCCATATAGAACATCTTGGAATCTATCGGACAAGTAGCTTCTAAACCAGTTGTTGGCTCGTCCTCTGATGCCGTAGTATTCGAGTTTGCCCAATAGTATTTCATGTTCTTCGTTAAAATAAGGTGTTATTGAACTACTGTTGAGACCAGAGCAGTGTACTGTAGTGTCATCGGCGAACGACAAGAGATTAAGCGAAGTTGAATTACTTATATCATTTATATATAGAAGAAATAAAACGGGGCCAAAGATCAAGCCCTCTGGGACACCACAGCTTTGCCTGGCAAAGTCAGATTTTTGTTCGCCATATAGAACATATTAGAATCTATCGGACAAGTAGCTTCTAAACCAGTTGTTGGCTTGTCCTCTGATGCCGTAGTATTCGAGTTTGCCCAATAGTATTTCATGGTTTATCGTGTCGAATGCTTTAGACAGGTCCAAGAATAGTGCCAGTGTACTATTCTTTTCCCGTTTATTGTTTTCCATAGCGGTGATTTTGAGGAGTTGGAGCACTGGGTGAATCGTGCTATGACGTTTCCGAAAACCGTATTGATAAGAATATAAGATATTAAACCTCTCGAGATAACTTCTAAGTCTTATGTCCATGATCTTTTCCATTACTTTTGAAAAAGCTGGAAGGATACTAATGGGCCTGTAGTTTGTAAAGCTGTGTTCGTCGCCTGATTTGAAAATGGGTACCATCTTTGCGATTTTCATTCTATCTGGTACTTTGCCCCCGGTAAAGGAATTATTGATTATGTGGGTAATGGGCACCAATATCTCATTTATCGTTTGTTTGAGAAGACTGGTTGTGATACTATCGCAATCTTTCGACGATTTTACTTTCATTCTGTTTACAATTTGACTAACTCCTACAGGATTTGTGGGTAAAAGATAAAAGTTGTTGGAAATACTACCATGCATGTAGTTTAAGTACGTTTTATCCGGTTCATGGATCTGGTCGGATATGGTTCTACCAACGTTGACGAAAAAATTATCGAATTCTCTTGCAATGTCCTGGGCTTCGATTATTTCTGTACCCCTCTGGGCAAAGAAAGTGGGTAGTCTGCTTTCACGTTTTCTTTATTGATAGCTTCGTTTAAGATCTGCCATGTTCTTCGCATATTGTTCCTATTTTCATTCAAGATATCCCTATAATAAATTGATTTACATTGTTTCTTAACTTTGTTAAAAATTTTACAGTACTTTTTGTAATTTCGTGAATTATGTTCATTTGGGTTTTTAAGTTTTCTTTTATAGAATTTTTCTTTATTAACTGAGGATATGACAAGTCCCTTCGTCATCCAAGATTGTTTTTTAATAAATTTATTGTTCTGGCGGACACGCTTCAAAGGGAATGCCTTATCGTAAGCTTCCATATAGATGTTTAAAAATGTTTCATTTGATTCATTGGGACAGTTTGAAAGCAAGACAGGGTACAAATTACTTTCTGAGAGTAATTCTTTAAATTCAGACATTCTTTCCGCGTTTATGATTCGTTTTATAGTAAATCGTGGTGTATCATTTGCCTTGGTAGATTCTTCAATGTAAAAAACACCAAAGTGATCTGATACATCTGTTATAATTATACCCGGTATTGTTGTTTGTGAAACATTGTTTGAAAATATGTGGTCTATCAGACTACCTGAATGATTAGTTACTCTCGTTGGTTTGGTTATATGAGGCAAGAATCCTTGGCTAAACATGAGATCGACAAATTCTTCTGTCTTGGAATGTATATTTGCTTTTAACAGGTCCAGGTTGAGACCCCCCATGATATAAACTTTCTTGTTTTCAGCATTCAGAACATCCATTATTTCGCCTAATTTTGATATGAGGAGGTTTATATCGGCTTTCGGTGGAGTGTTTGGTCTATATATGACGCCAATTATTTTAGAGTTGTGTTTATCTTCAACTTCTATGAATAGAGATTCGAAAACGTTGGGGGTGAAAATTGTAATATCACTTCGAACTTTATGGCATATCCCCTATTTTATATATAGCCCAACTCCCCCTCGGCCATCATCATTTTCGGGTCTCATACATTTGATAATTGGCGCATAACCCCCCAGAGTAAACGAGTTTTGTGGGGGAATTTGAAATATTTCTGTGAGACCAATAATGTCCAAAAAAATTATTTGTTTGTAAATTATAGAGCAGGTTCTGGAAGGAATCCCAGTGAGCCTTTAAGCTTTGACAGTTATGATGGAACAAAGAAAATTCTGAGTTTATTTTACTAGTCATAGACTGAAAATCTTTAGGTGTAAAGTATTTAAACTCATTTGAGTGGAGTTTAAACGGAGATTCGTCATTTTCTGGGGAGGAACATACTTTCTCATTATAGAGCTGTATAAAGTCATACTCTGGTTCCATTTGCACCTCGTCGAGTGCAACATTACCCGCCATAGGTCATTATCGTACCACCCGCTCTTCCGCAGGAAAAGTATAAGGATATTTCCCTAAATAATATGAGCTGTGTGAAGGACAGATTAAGAACATGGGGTTAATGAACTGTTCATGAGGGACTATCGGTACTTCAGTATCACTTTTAGTCACAGTCTGTTGCAATATGAATCTATGATTTGAGGTCAGATTGGGAACACAATAACTCTGTACATATATTAAAGCAGTTAAAAATATACATATACATATTGAGTGCGACATCACTCTACATACAATTGTTGTCACGCGGTAATTCGGGTGGGTATATGTTTTAAATTAGGTTGTTCAAAAAACTGTTATGGGATTTGGATTTGGGGGACAATCACATGGAAGGATATCGCAATAATATTAATTTATTACAACAAATGATGATAATATCCATTCTGATAACGGAACACTGGACTCAACTCAACTTTCAGTATTTTAGATATGATTATCTTATACTGTCTTGTCTGCTACAAAGTATTGCTGTTGAGTTACACACACTCAAGGAATTTTTTTATAAGTTTTGTTTCCTTGCATTTAGATCTACAATGCAATAAATCACTGGTAAAAATAATCACTGCATAAAGGCTGGCTGACTCTTTGGTGTTGCTGAATTACACACGACCAAGTGATTTATTTACATAATTTAATTCCATGCGTTTGAATCCACCACGCAAGAAATCACTGGTGAAAAATATCAATTTAAGTTACAGAACACTGAATTCAGCTCTCAATATTCCATATATTTTTCATCAACTCCGGCCATGTCTGCCATTAAGCAGCCATGATCAGGTTTGATGAAAATTGGTGAGATACACCGAATTAAGTTGTGTTATAAAAAAAAACCCTGGGCCATTTCAACACTCGTACAGTCCTCCACAGAACGGATGGGGAAATTAGCAATCTTCAATTGTTCGATTGCGTCAAAGGTGAATATTTTTTTCTGTTTAGATGGCAACAGACTTGACCTATTAAGGATACTAAACATCTTAGTTAAAATCAAATACACGAAATTACTGATGAAAATATCACATCTGGTAGTGAAATACTGGAGTCATCTTTCAATATTTCAAATATGTTTATCAAATCTAGCCATGTCTGCCGCAAAGCAGCCGTGACTGTTTTAATGAACTTGATCTTTTACAAATAGTCAAGTTATGAAAACAATTAGCCTTCCAGGGACTAATTTTGGGCGTTCGGACACTTTAACAATCAAACAGTCAGTCGCACAATCACTGGTGAAAATATTAATTCAAGTTACAGGACTCAGCTGTCAATATTCCAGATCTTTTTCATCAAATCCAACCATGTCTACCATTCAGCAGCCGTGACCCGGTTTGATGAAAAAGTGGAGAAAAACAACGACTAAAGTTATCATATGAACAGCTCTGGGCTATTTCAACACTCGTACAGTCCTCCACTCAAGTGATTTATTTACATCATTTAATTTCATTCATTTAAATCCACAATGCGAGAAATCACTGGTGAAAATATTAATTCAAGTTACAGAACTGAGCTGTCAATATTCCATATCTTTTTCATTAAATCCGGCCATGTCTGCCATTCAGCAGCCGTGACCCGGTTTGTGAAAATATGGACAAAAACAACGACTGAAGTTATCATATGAAAGACTCTGGGAGATTTCAACACTCGTACAGTTCTCCATAGGACGGATGGGAAATTTTGCAATCTTCAGTTGTTCAATTGCGTGAAAGGTGAATATTTATTTCTGTTTAAAAGGCAACAGTCCTGACCTATTAAGGATATTAAACATCTTAATTAAAATCCAATACACGGAATTACTGATGAATATATCCATTCTGGTAGTGGAACACTGGACTTACCTTTCAATATTTCCGATATGTTTATCAAATCCAGCCATGCCAGCCGCAAAGCAGCTGTGACTCGATTTGATGAACATGATCAATTACAAATAGCTAAGTTTTGAAAACAAATAGCCTTTCATGCACTTAGAAGAGGAAGAAGGTTTCTGCAACTAATGGAAAGAACCCCCCCCCCCCCCCCCCCAACAAACCACTGTATTAAATTTAACTCTAATCGTTCCACCACTGCAAAAACAGGCTGCTATCAGGATTGTTTCGTATTCAACTATTTTTTATATCGGGAATGGCAGGAAGACAGCCCTAGTGGCTATGCCATTTCCCTGTAGTGCAATAATGCAGTTGAGAATATTGTTTGTTACTGTTACTATAAAATGTATTCTATGTCTATACATGTTGTACTACTGAATAAATTATTCTATTCTATTCTATTCTTATCTTGAGCTTTGGGACATTTTGACACTCGGACAGTCGTTCACAGAATAAATTGGGGAATTAGCAATCTGCAGTTGCAATAATTATCGGGTCATCAATAGAAACTGCATTAACGCATATCAAATCCAGCCATGCCTACCGCAAAGCAGCCGTGACTCGATTTGATGAATATGATCAGTTACAAATAATTAAGTTACGATACTCGTTCAGGCACCCACAGAATACTTTGGGGAAGTAGCAATCTTCAGTTGCACTAATTAGCAGGTCAGCAATACAAACTGCATTGAGGCTGACCCGTTTGTGTTGTTGGGTTACACACTCTCAAGAATTTTTTTTTACAAGATTTGATTCCCTGCATTTAATTCTACAATGCAAAAAATCACTGATGAGAATACCAATTCAAGCTACAGAATACTGTACTCAACTCTCAATATTTCAGATATTCTTCATTATTCTTATTAACACATTAACAGTAATTTACATAGACGGTAAGAAAGCCGAACAGACTTATAAATAGACGTGCATATTTTCCAGCTGGTTGATAATAGCTATTTATAGCCATTATCGACTGAGCACCGGAGGCAAATATGACGTCATGACCTACTTCCAGAAGCATTGTTTATGTTTACAGTTTGCAGACGACAAACGTTAAATAACTGCACGATAAACTATAACAAGAACAACTGAATAGCTGACGACAGTGGTCAAGGAGATTTTGTAAATTTATCTTTAATAAATGTTGTTACTGTTAATTTTCTTGTGAATATTTAACAGGTAACCCCAGCAATCCTACTGATACTACTGTGTCTGAATGCAAAGTACCGCAGAGCGGTTTTGATAATAATAATAATAACAAGATTTTCTTTCTTGGGTGTTCTTCTCCATTATCGGACTGCTATCAGTGATTAGCAGTCCTGCGGTCATTAGCTAATGACCACCGGGCTGCTAATCACTGATAGCGGTCCGATAATGGAGCCCAACGCCCTCGAAAATCTTGTTATTGTATAATTAACGCGCGATCTCGCCGAACTGAGATCGGCAGTTATTTACTGCTATTTATTTTGGCGGAACTTTTTAAGATGGAAACAGCATGCCATTCTGTTCATATGTGAATGCAATTCTCAACTTTGAGTCGGAAAGCCCCTCAATTCTTTCTGGTTAAACATGCCAGATTAGTAATTTAATAGAGGTTTGTTGTACTGCTTTTACATAACCTGTAGTTCGTTCGCGTATTTTACAAGTGACGTAACTCACACGTATCCCAAATGACCGTTCGTAACTTATTTCCAGGCCTATTAACAGATAGATAAATTAGGTGAATAATAAACATTATTTGTTTATTTCGAAAGTTCCAAGTATTCTTAAAAAACGGGTTGAATTTCTCCTTCATCAGGCAGGTCTCTTGACTAGGTTAAGTACCATCACCTAGAAACAGACTGTTTCGGCAAATGTTTAAGTTGGAAGATATTATCACAGCTCTCTCCAGAAAATTAGCTGCCGGGTGAACGAGAACACCGCATATAGGAGATTCCATTTGGGTTTAAACAGCATTGGTACTTAAGTACAACGAAAAATACACTTCATCTAGCATGGGTTCTGCCACCAACGTAACTGAAAAAGTCCCTTCTCTTTTTCAACGACAATGAATTTTGTGTGATAAGAATCCAGACTGGATCGAAACTGTGGCGTTATTTCATTCATATATCAGCTTTCGGATGCAACAAGGAGCCATCTGCAATGCTTTAGCATTGCAGATGTTACCCTTTGCACTCAATGGACGCTATGTTAAGAAGAATGGACAAGGAGATGTCGGCTCTTCTTGGACCTTCGCTTCTAAGAATTACACAACTACTCGAGCGCCATTGTTCAACTAGCAATATTCCAACCGAATAAAACAAAATTAATGAATAAACTTTTAAGTCGAATGATGATGCATGTTTTTGCACGGTAGAAATCTACTGAGATTGGCTGTCTTTCTGCCAACTTTCTCCAGCCTCACTGATTCATCTAGTATCACGTCAGCTGACTATGTTGACTGTTAACCTGGTATACCTTTCCAAGTAACAACTCTTGGTCGCAGTGGGATTTGTTTCCACAAACAAACCACTCTGCGGGCACACAATTCTTCAAAGTCACTAGATCTAATCTGAAAAAACAACCTTCAGTTTGTCAAGTGCTATTTCTCTAGGGGCATTATACAATGCAAATATACTGCAAGCCGTAAGTATCGTGTGATAAGAATCCGGGTTGGATCGAAGCTGTTATATTATTTAACCCTTTACCCAACGTGAGGGCCAAAATCGGCCAGCGCTATTCACAAAATTCACCATTCAATTTTTATTACTTTAAATTTTTTGTCACAAAAATATAGCTTCTGACCCCTCATTGGAACGAGTTCAACGAGCTCTTTCCAATGAGGAGTCATACGCTATGTTTTTGACGCAAAAAGTCAAAAAAATTAGTACTGCAAGAATTTTATTTGCAAGTGCCGTCTGCATTTCGTGTTAGGTAAAGTGTTAAATTATTTATGCTAAGGAGAATAGTCGTGGATGGGTAGTTTGTTCAATTTTGATGTCACAGGTGCCTTGGCGTCCAGAATATTGACATGGGAGATTCTACACTCGCAAGAGCGTTTTCCAACTTGAAATATTCCAACAAAATAAAACAAAATAAAAGACATATTACGCTGTACTGACTGCACACGTAGATAAGCGGCACCAGAATTGTGCGTTTTGTTAAAAAGGCAAGAGTAGTCTGCGAAAAATTATATACACTGTTGTCAAAAGCTACACTCTGGGCAGGGCGTCGAGCGGAATATCTGGCCTTGGGACAATTTGGACGAAGGACACACATGACGTGCAGCGCATCACCCGAGCCGCGAAGCGGTGGGATAGGGGTGAACACGAGAGGGGGGTGTGCCCCTCTCGTAGTCTGAGGTCCGGAAAAAAGTGTCATTCTCGAGGAGTCAAATAACGACGTTTCCTTGATATTTCTTCGCGAATTAACTGGTAGAGTGCGTGGAAGCCCTATTTTGGGCTTTACTAAAAGTGACAGGCAATAACTGTCTGTAGCTACATTCTGCCTGAGGAAGCCTTTATTGTCCCTGATATGGATCAGATTTTTTATACAATACCTTGCTCTCTGACATTTAATTGGATAGTGCCTATAAGGCACTATCCAATTAAATGTAATAGAGCAGTATATGATGAGCTTTGATTTGTTGTCAGAAAAAACTCAGCACTTTACCAGTTAACCCTTTACCCAACCTAACGGCCAAAACCGGCCAGCGCTATTCTCAAAAAACGCCAATTAATTTTCAAAATATTTTCATTTTTTGTCTCAAAAACATAGGTTATGACCCCTCGTTGGAACTAGCTCGTCGAGCTCGTTCCAACGAGGGGTCATAACCTATGTTTTTGAGACAAAAAATGAAAAAAATTAGTTATTCAAGATTTTTTTTTTGCAAGTGTCGTCTGCTTTTCATGTTAGGTAAAGGGTTAAATAATATTTAAAGTAATAAATTTTGATATCGCGAACGTTGGGTAAAGGGTTGGAACGGTTAATCGATTAAACAGTAGCGGAATGGTTACAATCCTTTTTCCAGTTACAACGTGCACTATCTGTTAACCGGTCTCTCATTGAAAACTTTGAAGACAACATAGCGCGGTGTTTTTGACAAATTTATTGGGGCATATCGAACACTGAAACAAAGTGAAACACTTTGCCGATTATCATAGAGAATTTGATTTCGTATTATCACACCTTAGTCCACTAGAATGAAAAATAGTATTGAAAAAAAAAATTTCCCCTGCGCTAGGTCAACTGTTCCACCGCAGTTGGCCCCATATTTTAATCTTTGCCAAGATAGTCTATCATTGTAGCTTCTGGAAGAGACTGGAATGGGTGTCAATGTGACCCTTTTACAGAAGTCCCCAAAGGCATTAAGAAGTCCATAAATTTGGACACAAGTTTTGCGCTTCGATATGAATGTTTTAAGGGGTCCAGGCACATCTGTCTCTTGACAGAGTAGCATTTTTACCGAGTAAAGCATTCACCCCTTGGCACACTTTATATCATGTTTGATTATACCCATAATAGCGAGAACCAAACAGGATGTTTCAAATTTACTATAACCCAGTTCTATCGCACGGTGGACTAGTAATTTCTCATATCAGCCTAAATAATATAAATAATAGCGTGTCAGTGGTTTGGGTCAACAATGCCAGCAACCTGTTACCACATTCAGTATTGTTTTACAGGTCACAGTGGTGAGGCAAATGGAAAAATATGTTGCATAGTTCGTCATTGACCCGATATATATGTTGTGAGTCTGGCATAATAAACTTGCTGAGGCTCTGTTGATGTCCCGCCTGCTTTGAATATGTGTCGTTCAATACCAGGGTCATTAACAATCCACGCAACTAATAAACTGACAGTTGTATAATTTTAATGTTACACTGCTTTATTGATGCAATCCTAACCAAAACTAACCTCCACCAACAGATGAATAAGCGAAAGTAAATCATTAGTCGGAAGTAACTGTCTCTTGAAAATTGAAATGGTTGCAAATTAATCGAACATTCATTGCTTTTTTTGTTATTTTGAGTCATTTTGAACTCTGCATTGTCAGCTATATTGTTAAGTCCAGAAGCATTGAAAAGATTTGTTATGTATATAATTATTTGAAAAATAAATAGTATTCCCTTGGCCGCTATCCCCAGAACATAATAATAAACATCTGATGTATACACAGAGGCACCGGATAATGGCTTATACCCGAAATATCGCTGATTTCTGGAAGTCCATATTTTGAGTTTGATTCTGAAGTGCAGGTTCCCAACTTAGAGGCTTTGTGTTCTGTTGACGTGCTCCATATTATCTTTGGATAGAAGATACGTCTGTTTGGATTTGCATTGTTACGATTTGTGGGAGAATGGGAATTCTCCTATAAACTGCCATAAGGCAAAGACACGTGAACCAATTTGGATGATATAAAGTAGTCCCAACACTCTATCAGTTAACCTAAATGGTATCGTCTTACTTACAAGGAAATAAACGAGTGTATTTTGTATTTGTAGGGAGGTAAGGATAAAATTATTACTGATCCTCATCTATCGCCAGCTTATGGACGACCAACTTTTTCCCGCTAAGCTTTATGTATGCCCATTTGAATGAGTAAAAAAACTGATGAATAGAATTTAAATATAGATCAAACTTTTAACGTACATACCTCTTTTTTTCCATAAGATTCGACTGTTATAATTTTGGACACCGGGACTGGCCAAGGCTCAGTTCCTATAAGCGGAGATGTCTCGTACGAATCGCCATGTTGTGGAATTGTGAAGCGATGGGGTGTTGATGCACAGAATTATCCTGGCGGCGAGGTGAAACTTCAGATCTGGAGGCCACAAGGAAACGACCGTTATATGTTAGTTGGCGAAGAGGATTTTGTCTTTACCCAAGCTAGTATGTATACCCCATTGTCTTTCCAAAATCGGTATCATAGTAGAAGGGTGGTAGAAGGGAGTTTCGCCCTGTGGATGGGGGTGGGGGCGCAAAACTATTAGTTCAAGCGCTTATCACAAACAGAGTAGATTACTGTAACTCTCTGCTATTTGGCTGTAAACAGTCCAACATTAATAAGCAGCAACTTATTTAGAACTATGCAGCAAATATTATTACCAGACAACGGAAATCTTGCCATATTACCCACTCCTCTCTCATCTGAACTAGTTGCCAGTTGAAGAAAGGATAGAGTACAAGACGCTCCTTCTGAAATTCAAAGTCCTGATCGGGCGGGCGTCTGATTACCTGAGCAGTCAGGTACAACGGTATGTACCATGTCGACTCCTCCGTTCAACAACTTCGAACTCCCTGTTATATAAACCAGGCGCAACGGCAGGCGATCGTGCGTTTTCCGTGTCGAGTCCCTATCTTCGGAGAAGGTTGTCCTGACTACATTAAGGCACCACAGACTCTGGAAAGATTAAAACAGGCACCAAAACACACCTATTCACCCGAGTTTTCGGTGTACGTTAGTAATGTATTCTCCCCGTGTTCCATGTAACACATTTGCTATATACTAACAGAGCATTGTAAAGCCTGAGAGCGCATAAATTTTGCGGATTCATGGCTCTATACTGTATTTATTATTTATAAAAAGAAGGGTCGATGAAATGCAGATAAATAGAATAAATAGGTTCTAGAGCCGGTAAACAGATTTAAACCACGAATAGGAAAAGGGTTTTAACCACGAGGCTCTACCGAGTGGTCAAAAACCCTTATTCTACGAGTGGTTTCAATCTGATTACCGTCCCGAGTACCTATTTGTTTTTTATACCATGCTCTTAATAAATAATCGACCGTGTCTCTTAAAATGGAGAAAAAATGATACTTTCTATCACAAACACATGGGTTTGTTTTGTTTTATCTGCGCCGGTGGACATTCCATTCGGCTGCACGTGACTGCTTGATTGACAGCTAGAAACAAGTTCATTGAATTTACCTTGCTTTTTCAGTCAAATTATTATTAACAATTCTTAAATTTTATTTTAAATATCTAATTGTAGGTATTTTAAACTTAATAAATCATTGCATGTAGTAGATAGTACCGGAAAACTTCGTTTGTATGAATGAAACTTCGAGAAGTGTACTAGCCTTGGTGGACATTTTTGTAATGGAATTCCCATTGAAAACGTTTTAACCACGGTAGAGCTTTACACCGGTAGTGCAGTTAATACCTAAAGTTTAACCTACGGACTGTTCAGTAACATAGGTGAGCATGGTATTAAAAGCTTTTTCCAGTCAGGACATTTTCATCTGAATTGGAGCCTTGGATATCGATTCACTCTTGCTTGTAACCATGCTCTTTCATGCAAGAGTAGATTTGATACTTGAACGTATGTCATAGACACACTCTGTCTTTCAAATGGACGACTGTTGATCCGGATTCGGGTTGTTTGGGATCCATAAGGACCCACAGGCGGACAGGCCGTGTGTTCCAGCGGGGCATTTCCCGGTGCCCCCCCCCCCCCCGCCCCCATTGGTGGACCCTGTTATCCTCAATTTCGAGGCAGTCCAACAGTGATTGGTTTGTGGAATTTCGTAAAACTGACCAAAAGGCGAAATGGATCTGATTCCAAAGATTACTGGTACATCTAAATGCCATCCATGTGGACTGCCAATGGCAGTCCACACGGATGGCATTTCGATTCACCAGCCATCTAATCTACCATTAATCGCTCAGATGCAAGGATACAGCATTCTTTTAATACGTAAAGTCAAATTTTCTCCCACTGGGCCGAACTGTGGTTAGCCCGATGGATCTGGGGTCCGTTTGTTGCAACCATTTTAGCCTAATGAGCGTCGAAACTGATACAAAAAATGTCATCGAGATGCCCTCTTTGTGAAATGCCATTGATCGCCAAGATAATAAAACGCAACGCAGCGTTCTTTCAGTTCGAAAAGTCAAAATTTTCTCCGGATACTCCCCGCCTCGTATTTCCCGATAACATTTTCTGACCCAGTCTGCCCCTGGCAGAACCAATTTAGAATACCAGTATGGTACGTGTTAATCAAATAAGATTAAGTCTTACATTTTAAACTAGAATTCCCACTAATATTCGAACTGCATCATCAAGGCATGACTTAAACGAAAGCATGCTTTGATAATGTAGTTGGAAGAATTGATTAGTCCGGGACGCTGAGTCATTACAGTCGACACAAATCAGGCTTATACCCTCCCCAATCGATCACCATCGCGGCGTCCCTGTTGTTTATTCCCTTACGGGGTATACCGTCAATAAGTGCGCCAATTATCAACTGCATTTTACCGACGAATCCTGATTTGAAAGCTTATTGGCCGTACAATACAGCGAAAATCCATATCAGCATTGCAAATATAATTTATTTGAGTTTTAAATAAAATGTTAGCGTTTGAGAATTCGTGTTCATTATAAATACAATACATCAAAGCATATTAACTTACTTACATCCTTAAGGTTATGAATACTCTCACTTATTTTGGCTAGACTGTATTCACAAAGACTTCAAACGGAGGTACTTATGAAATTTATTTCACGCCCTTCTTATTTGTAATAATAATAACACTTTGGCCGTCCGCTGATTTGTCGCGGTTCTCGCATGAGAAGGTCTTGGTTACCCCTGTTCTACCAACTGCCTCCCTATTCCCACGCGCTTCTTCTCTCCTCCCAACACTCGGAGACGAACTACTTGATGACATCCCTTGCCCCATTCTTCCCAATCTCTCCGATTAACATATTGACCCTCTCCTTTGAGTCGCCCCAACCACGTTATACTAACAGTATACGCATAGGGAGATTCAGTGAGATATATATATTGTAAAAACAAATTGTAAAATAATGTTCCATTAAGACTAAAATCCTTAGTATTTCTATGTTTAGGGCTCCAGTGACATATGTTACCGTCTGATGTCACCGTGTGAAATATGTGAAAAGATAGTAACAATGTGAGGAGATTCAAAGTGTATAATGCGTATAAAATGGCATTTTCCGAGCCGAGTGATCATTCTATGAATGTTTTCTCACAAACCATTTAAAAACAAAAAGTCGAGTTACTCCAACTCCATCTCAGTTCAAACTTGTTCTTGATTTGAAGTGAGATGGAGTTTACTGGACCTTTATCTAAGTGATTGATTCTTTGGTGTCCAGTGGTGTCATGGGATACACGAGAGGTTTATTTACTAAATTTGTTATCGTTCAAGTTGCCTTGTTCATTGAAGTTGCCTTGTTCATTCCTTTACGTGGTTCTTTGGGTAGGATCTTCGCGTCTCGGTTGAACATAAGCTCCGAGCCGCAAGCCTCAGGCCATGTTACCGTCAATTCATCAGAGTACTTTATAATATTAATTATAGAATGCATCACTCATTTCTACGTACTTCACTTCCCTTGTTCATTCAACGACGTAAATATTGGGCTTTGGGTAGGGTCTCACTGCAACATGTACTTTAGTGTGATGAATTGGCGGTAATATGGTCCGAGGTTTGCGGCTCGGAGCGTACGTTCAACCTCGATGTTTCGTTTCTTGGTTAAACATAAGCTCCGAGCCACAAGCTTCAGACCACGCTATCGTCAAATTCATCACAATAACTTATATTAATTACAGAATGCATTACTCAATTCTACGAACTTCACTTCTTTGGAATTATAGAAACCATCTCTTTCTGATTTCTCGAGTTCTGTAGAATCAAGAAGGACGCTGATTATTTCTACTACTAGGCCACAGACGGACCCTAAGGTCTGCCGAAGGGCAGGTGTTGTGCGGGTTTAGTCTGCTTCCGCTTGGCGGGTGGTGCATAATGAAACGTTCCCAGGATGGGTTCGAATCTCCACCACGCCACATGAAATATTGTTTATTAGTCTTTGGATTATATAAACTTTTTGTCGGTCGGTTCCACATATGCTAACGCGTAAAAGTTCAGAATGGTCAAACACATACGTTTTTAACCCTTTGAACCCCAGCGACCGCTTTTCCGGCCAGGAACATGATACGCCATAACGCCATTATATAGGATTACTGTTCGGTAAATATTGTGGGGTAGACCATTTCGTATTTTCAACGTGCTGCCCGAGGCTGCACGTTCAAAACACTTATTGGTCTACCCCAAATAATGAATATGGACTCTTCCAATTGCTGTCATTGAACTGGCATGTCATGTACCACTAGTGTTCAAAGGGTCAATGCAATACGATTTTTAATTGAAGCTATAGGTTTGCCTGTAAAAATACAGTGTCATAGTATTTGAAGCAGATAAAGCCAATATATAAAAAAATGAATTATATGTTATACGTCTCCTCACCCTTGTGGTGGATCTCGAGGGAATCCTGAAGTCCAAAAGTGGGAACTTGGCTTCGCCCCGGCCAAATACGTTCGTAGTTACCCTTTTGAAGGGTTCCGTTTTCGAGGAGGTTTATTTTATAAGTTAGAGATTATGTCTCAACAACCAAACCCTAGTCTCGCTCATTACCAACTGACGCTGCCGGATCAATCGCAACATTCTTACAACACACACGATTATAGATGTAGATGAATATACAGTGTTGTTAACCCTTTACCCAACGTAACGGCCAAAACCGGCCATTGCTATTCTCAAAAATCGCCAATTAATTTTCATTATGTTTTCATTTTTTGTCTCAAAAACATAGGTTATGACCCCTCGTTGGAACAAGCTCGTTCCAACGAGGGGTCATAACCTATGTTTTTGAGAAAAAAATGAAAAAAACTAGTTATTCAAGAATTTTTTTTGCAAGTGTCGTCTGCTTTTAGTGTTAGGTAAAGGGTTAATGTAAACCGTCAATACGTTTTACCCACTTTCACACTGATGTCAAAATACCAACCTTTCAAGCTAATGTCGTAGCTACGGGGTGGGAGACTGGGGATTGGGGTGGGGTGGGGTAGCTTAGCCTCTAAACTTTTCGCTGCCCCCCCCCCCCCCAAAAAAAAAAAATCATTCGCCGAATCTAACTTTCTCACAACAAAGCGCCCCAAAATGACCTCCACCATAGCGGCTAGAATTCATCGTAGCAGCATGTTACTCCGAAGTCATGCATCGTTTTATGAGGTCTTTAGAATCCCTCATCATAGCAGCAAAACCAATTTGCATTCTTTTTGGTATCCCACGTACCAGTGATGTTACAATGTTGTTAGTCAGCATACCGGGTAGATTGTGGTCTAATTTCGGTTACAAGCTACTCAGAAAAGCCCATAACGTCCCGTCTGAAAACTCTGATATTTTGTCCAAGTTGCGCTCGAGATAATACGTGTTTCGATCTATATCCATATTCTCTATTTCGGCACAAAATACTTTTCTTCAAAACTTTCAGTGCGCATTCGACATCACAACCATCTGGATCCTATGTAATACGTCGAGACGATCCAGCTCTCAATCTATCCAGTAAAGTCGTGGCTTCCCCTAGCGAAGAAAGGACTAAAATGTCGTAGTCGTACTTCTCAGCAAGCGGAGAAACAATAACTTGACGGAAAATACAATTTCCCCCACATTCACCATACATTTTGAACAAGTTAACCGAATTCCAAGTAGGGGATTGGTCATCCACCGATTTCAAAGCTCCGGCATCGGGATTTGAATCTGTTAAGGTAGTGTCAATGAACAGCTTTGCCGCGGACGCCCCAGATCTTGGACTCATAAATATTGCCCTACAGACGGAGTGATGCCACATGCAAATCACTCGTGGCACTTAGAACCCTGAACCTAACATTTTCCTCATTTATCTTTTCACTACTCACAAACCCAGAGTATCTCATCGATGAGTTACTGCTGGTTCCAGGATTCACTAACTGACGGAAAATATGAGCCTCTACGCACCTTGCTAGGTTTTTAGGGGCTTTTGTCACATCACAATTGCAACCACAAAATATACAGTGTCGTTTAAAATCAAACACAATTTGTGCTTGACATCGTCTAGGGTTTTTCTCGGGTGATGCATCCGCCTCGGTAGGAATATCTCTGCTTGATGTAGCTTGCATGGCACTTTTCGGGTGAACATTTTTCTCCACACAATAGTTGGGACCCCTCAAAACAAAATTGGCATCCAAATCTAGCTGCGATTGTAAATCTACGTGCAGACCACCAATATACAGTTTGCTGCATCTTATTAACATCGCGATTCGCTTTGATGCCACGTTGTCAGGCGGTCACTTACCCTAACAACTTCACATCCGTATTCCGGTGAGAAAAAGCAACGATCGGCCATGGCAGATTCTGCAATTAACCGAAAGACTAATTCAAATAATGCCGGACTAAAGAAAAATGAATTGAGAAAAGAATAAGGCAAGCTTTGTCGTCAAACTCACAATGGTCGTCAAGGAAAAATGTTAATTCAACTTAATTTCAAATTAAAATAAATCGAGAATTTGCAAAGCAGTTATGATCATTTACATATAGCGACCTCTCAGCTGAAGGAAAGTGTGGGGGGCGGGGGCGGGTTGTGTCCTTGGGCAAGACACTTCATCCCCATTGCCCACGCGGGGCACGGTTGTGTTGTTTACTAAGGCGTAGTGCACGTCGATGATGCACATGTCTTCAACCAAAGCTAACCGTGCTTGTGTGGAGTTAGCATGTTGTGGAGCTGACAGTTGCTCGGCGTTGCTCGGTGGTTCTCTCCGGCTTCCACCACCAGTAAAACGGTCGTGGTCATGATTAGCCATTGTGCAGAAATATGTGACTTTAAACACAGAAAATAATAAATAAATACCGAAGGAAAGAGACAACAAGATAAAGAGTGCTGGTATTTTATCAATGCAGTATGACGTCGCTGATCCGAAGGAGTGCGTGCTTCAAGGTTGCAATGTGACGTTTTTTTATAAAGGCTCTTTATTAACTTATAAATGCTGTTCATAAAACGCGTATTTTTAATACAAAATAGCAGTTTTTTTGCGGACATGCACTTGTTTATTAACTGAATAATGTCATGTGTGTTCATTTCAGTAAAACTTCTAGATTTATTTATTTCTAGATTATATACGAGAATTTCAGCACCTCGGCTAACTATGCGACCGGAAATTGGGTACCCACTTTCTGCGACGAATATCTCAAGTTGCTCAATGCTGTCAGACATACAGTAAACTTTTTTTCTGAATCCGGAGATGTCCCTGTATCAGAAACCACCGAGAAAAAATTTTGGACGCTACTTTGAGGTTAGACAGAAAGTTGGTATTTGGCCGCCGGATTATACCGCCTCTCATGGGTGTTTTATCTGTAAATATGTATGTGGAAAGGTGCGCATACTCCCACTTTCTTGGGGCGCGGTGGCGTTACGGTAACCGGTTCTCGTAAGATCACCGAAGTTAAGCAACGTAGAGCCCGGTTAATCACTAGATGGGTGACAGTCTGAGCGATCAATTTAGACTCCCGCGTTGTGTCCTTGGGCAAGGTACTTAGCCCCGATTGTCCACATAGGGGCACAATGACGCCGTGTACTAAGGCTTACTGCACGTCGATGGTACACATTGTCTTCAACCAATCTAACCCTGCCTGTGCTGCAGTACTGAGTTACGATTCTGGGGAGCTGGCAGCTGCTCGTCGTTAGTCGGTGGTTCTCTCCGGGTACTCCGGCTTCCCATAAAACTGTCACGATCACGATTAGCCATTGTACATAAGTGTATGACCTTAAAACACCAATAAATAAATAACTAGCTCCAACTTTCTACCACTTCCTTCATATCAGATACTGAATCATTTATCAGAATAAAGGTTATGTTGGGATTTTTTTCAGAGAATGGGCCAAGTGACGTGGATCCGACGCACGACATACTAATACAGGTTGGAGATAAACTTGGATTGTGAGTATTACCATGAGGACAGCTATTAACTTGTATGTCCAGAAAATACATTTCGAACGCAGTGATGAAGCGCAATAGACACAAGCGAAGTTTCAGTTAATGAACTTCTGGAATGAACCTGGGTGTTCATTAGGTGAATCTTTGCGAGTGTTTCTCGTGCGTTTTCACAGAATTCCACTTACTGTGTGTGTGGACGTTTTTGTCATAATTTGAGTTTGAGTACGTTAGAACGAACAAACAATGTCAAGTGCCTCTGTACAAAATTGAGGGTAATAAGCTCTTATCAAGTGTCCGTGACACTTGGAAAAAGCTATTACTTCGCAAACTCGTCAACACAGTGCTCAGTCTACCCCTTTGAATAGTTGTTCAGGAAGGTACGAAAGTAGTATGTCAGGGATGATTGGTGCCTGATCAGGGTGACCCCGGTGGGTGACCCTTGAAGTGACGTCATGTCACGTGACCCAGTGGCTCCATGTTGGGATGTCATGGTAAGCAGCGTGAGCGGTCATCTTATGCCATTTCCTTAGCGCACATGCGCAACGCTTGTTGTGAGGATCACATGTTTCCGTCGCCCAATTTGTATACTGGGGGCCACAATCTTTGTTTCTATGGTGGCCCATGGTTATATGCCCTTATAATTCTACGCAATTGATATTTTTCTGAAGGAATGTTTTTTTTTCTTTTACAATAAATAGATTTTGGTTGGTCTGACTCATTTGCACTAAGTGACCTTCTAGTAAACATGTTTACAACTTTTCACATATAATCTGTTTTAGATTACTGAACATATAGCTGTTGATTGTTTAATAGTTTAAGTAGGCCATCCTTGTTTACATCATTTAAGACAGAAGCATTTAGAAGCTTAATGAGGTGATTCTAATCAACCATTCAAAAATCGAGGAAAATAGAATATTGGAGAATCTTCTCCTGAGAAGTATAAAAACCCTGATCAACAATATTCAAGGACTCTTTTCAAAAATACTCTACTCAGAAAATGTCCTTTCATTATATTTTATTGGACACTGGTGAAATTTCTAAGTGAACATTTCATTACAAATCTGCAGGATACTGTTTCTGAAGTCACATTATTGGACTTAATACTACCATCTGGAAGATTTCTTTACAAGATTCTTCACCACTGGATTACTGGATTCTGTCAAACTGTATTTTGGACTAATTCAATAATTCATAAGTACCACTGTTTTTATTTTCAGTAAACCATTTAGTGTAAAACATCGTTGAATCATTTTTTTAAATTAAATTTCTGAATAGTTAAATTCCTGGTTATTGCTGCTGATTCTCAGATTTCTTTCTGTTACCAATATCCTTATTAATTCCACACCGTAACAGGGTGTGTTCGATTCAACGGGAGTAAATCTAATTGCCCACGTGGATTAGGTAATCACTCCAAATCATCAAACACCACCCCAAATCGCTTTATTTGGTACGGATTCTCCAGATTCCCCCTTTTTCCAATAATAGACGTGTTCCGTTGTATAAAAGTAGTTTTCTGGTTTGGATTTTCCTCGAATCCTTGGTTATTTCGTGACCTGGACTGGGACCCGTAGAGGCAGTCGTGTAATGATAGATACTAAGTGCCATAGTAGTGCCACAAGTTAGTAATGCTGAAACACTCTCGCGCAGAACAGAAGAGTGGTAACCAATAATAATGGCACAAGACTGCAAGTCTGTTAGAACACTATAGTACTGAGGAATACAATAGAGGTTGATCACAGGATATGTAGCTGAAGTCATAGTAGGAGTCAATGTTAAAACTAGTAGAAGCTATATAGGCGCCTGAATCCCACCTGCAGCATTCCACGTTTGGCACCCCATTTTTACGAGGTGAGTCGAAGAGTCATATGTGGAGTCACTCGTTCAAGAAGTTGATCAATACCTCATTTCCTCGATAAGATTCGAGTCGCTGGAGCGATGCTTGTTCCAGTTACTATTCGATTCACGCTTCGACTTATTCTTAGGAACTCTTGTACCAGATAAAAATGTCACAATGTGTGGTGTTTAGATGAGTGGGGTTCTCGGATTGGTTAGTTAGTTGCAGTAAAATGATTTGATTGCATGATCTGGATAAACGGAACTGGACTCATGCTGTTAGGAATAATAACATGAGTACCCGAAATAGGGTCAGCACTAGTCAGATCAGACCATCAAAGCTAAAACTGGTAACAATAAGCTATAACTGTTCCAAATGACAGACTCTTCTAGGCTACTGGAGTATACTTCGGAGTCAAACGACTAGGGTTGCGTAGATAGAAATAATAACATAGCTCATGGATACATAGATAGAAAGTGAAGAAGATTGGATTTACTCCCAATCAATCGAAAAAAAACCTTCGAACACACCCCTTTCGTACCATTAAAGGAATTTTAACAATACGCTCTGCGTATGCACACTGACACCAGGTATCACCATGGTAATGACTCCATAACATGGCCGCTCACGTTGGCTACCATGACAACCAAACGCGACGTAACTGGACCACGTGGTCATAGCATCACGTCCGTGAGTCATCCATCCAAAAATTGAATTGAAGGGGAACATGTACTACTACTCACCTTCAAATGGGATTTTTAATGTTTGTTTTACGAAACGAAATATTTGTACGGGCAAGAAATATCACCTTGTTTCAAGTCCAACAAGGCCTATAACTCTCCTGAGAATTAGTAATCATGGTCCGCCCTATTTACATACTCTTTCGGCCTAACTTGTCTGTCAAAACTCTAAAGGACATTCAGATTGTATTATCGTTAACTGAAATACAACACAAATGTTTGCGAGGATACGAAATGCCACTGTGTTTCAAAGTTCAAAAAGCACTGTAAATCTGGTAAGAATGAGCAGACGAAACCTACCTTGTATCAATAACATTTCCGCCATGCTAACAGGGGCGTCGCGAAGATGGCCCATTGGAATGCTCCGAGTGTGACTCATGTCTCAAGGCTGAAGTCTCGACTGTCAATACTTAAACTAGATGGTGTCATTTGTCTGCAAAGCACACTGCAGCATATCCCCGTATTTGCATTTTTGATTATTGGTTAATGCTTGATACAGACAGAAAGGTATTACATAAAATTTGAAACCTTTATGCACATCTACAGACCCTACCTGAATATATGAACACACTTTCAATGTTTTGTATTAACCCCCCTTGGAGCCTTTCGCAGGAAACTGATTTTGAACGACAAAAGTGACGCTACGGGTGCCACTCGGGAACAAATAAAAAATCCGAAACCTTTATGCACATCTAGAGACCCTACAGGAACCTATGAACACACTTTCAACGTTTCGAATTAAACACCTCGGAGCCTTTTCGCCACAAACCGATTCTCTCACGACAAAAGTGGCGCTATGGGTGCCCCACGAGGTCGAATCAAAAAATGCCAAAACCTTTATGCACATCTTGTAACCCCACTGGAACATATTAACACACTTTCAGCGTTTCGAATTAAACCCCCTAGGAGTCTCCCACTGTAAATAATTTTCTAACAATAACAACAAAAGTGGCTTTATGGGCGCCACGCGAGGGCGAATCAGAATTTATGTACATCTACAGATGCTACCTGAACACCTCAGTATAGTTTAAATATTTCGAATAACATGACGGAGATCAGCACAATCTCCCCGTTTTTTCCCCCAAAATGCCGGAATAATATAACCGTGGGGGAACGATCGTCGATATCTGCTGTGAAACAATAGTGTTCAACTGATGACTCGGAGACAAATTAAAGATGATAACAATTTAATAGCGAATCTGGTATTCCAAATATCTAACAGCAATCAACATTTAATAACCGGACTTGTTGGATATCCGAACAATTTTACAGCAATAGCTCATGGGATTTCCCAATAAAATGAAGCAGAGTAACGTTTGGAAATCCAAACTATAACTGAATTCTTACTTGTGATCAAGGCTATATATACAATATAATAAATGCATCATGTCATAGCAAGTTTACTTGATATAAAGATTAAAGTAAGCTTTCACTGGGTCTTAATGATATGCCCTATTAACTTAGTGAATAGAGCTTAAATAAACAATGGAGAAAACAATGAATAGAGGCAACTTGTTAACAACTTCTATAAGAGAGGCTTGCTGTCACACGACGATGAAGAAATATGCCAAGTTTGAAACAAATGAAATTAAATTGGACTCAATGCGAATAGTGTAGATTGTCAATTTTACAACAGTAAATTAGTCTTTTGTATCAGTCATTTATGCTCTGAACATGCTTTGGTGATATATCTCTGCCGCTCCAATTTCGATTCGTCCCGAATCAGCACTTTAAGATGGAGTTTGTGGGCATGCGTAAACTATCCGGGTAATTTATTGCGGATTTTGAGTGGAACGTACGACAGTAGATGTATTTTGTATTTCCATTTCGAAGCCGATATAGTACAATCCTAGTATCGTCAGTCGATCGATATAGTACTTGTAAAGGCTTGTCAAGTTCTCGTACATCAAACACTGGGGTAACTTCAACGTTATAGTCCTCAACTCCCCCGCAAGGAAAATATTGGAGAACATTCTCAGTCACGGTAGAAATTTCGGGAGAATGTTTGTAGCTAGAAATTACCGGACTTGTGACGTCGGTCTGAGTGGAGAAGTCATGCTGCATGCGAGGAGACGATTTGTCTTTTGTTGGTGGAACTTTTGTTGATGTTTTTGTTTGTACAGCCTTTTTCGAATTTCACTTTGTGTGGCATAATCACGAGTAGATCTAGATGTTTGGGTACTGATAGTCGTTGATGTTGGCCTTTCGAAAGTCATAGCATCCACAGTTGAAACGATGCATGTTTGCGCACCCATAGTGTCCTTGTAAATGTGCTCTTTTGTTCCTGCTACAGCATGTGAATCACATACACTAACCTCTCGCGATTTATGAGAGTTCTGGGGAACCTGAATGTTCTGATCCTGATGAGTCTGTTGTTCTAGCTGTTCAGTGTTTTTTCTCTTGTTGTATTCTGTCATACGTCGCTCATCTCGTAGTTTATTTGCAGTGGATTTTTGCATTGGTTGTTTTTTCCATGACAAAATCAACGTGGTGGAATTCTCACCAGTCTGGAGTGTCCATTGCATCTTCATGTTATCCTGATGCAGATGATCGAGGATTGTCTGTATATTATCTGGTAGTTTGTTGAACATCTTTATCGAACGGAATTAGAACCTGGTACCCAGATCGTTTGGACAAGCTAAAAAGATGTTCAGCCGCGGATTCTCTCACCAAATATAACCGTGGGGAAACGATCGTCGATATCTGCTGTGAAACAATAGTGTTCAACTGATGACTCGGAGACAAATTAAAGATGATAACAATTTAATAGCGAATCTGGTATTCCAAATATCTAACAGCAATCAACATTTAATAACCGGACTTGTTGGATATCCGAACAATTTTACAGCAATAGCTCATGGGGTTTCCCAATAAAATGAAGCAGAGTAACGTTTGGAAATCCAAACTATAACTGAATTCTTACTTGTGATCCAAAGCTATATATACAATATAATAAATGCGTCATGTCATAACAAGTTTACTTGATATAAAGATTAAAATAAGCTTTTACTGGGTCTTAATGATATGCCTTATTAACTTAGTGAATAGAGCTTAAACAAACAATGGAGGAAAACAACGAATAGAGGCAACTTGTTAACAACTTCTATAAGAGAGGCTTGCTGTCACACGACGATGAAGAAATATGCCAAGTTTGAAACAAATGAAATTAAATTGGACTCAATGCGAATAGTGTAGATTGTCAATTTTACAACAGTAAATTAGTCTTTTGTATCAGTCATTTATGCTCTGAACATGCTTCGGTGATAATAACAACATCATCATGACATGCCTTCGACGAAGGCATACCTTGATGATGTAATTGAAACATTAGTAAATCGGGATTTTAGTAAAAAACAACTCAAGATTTTTTGGAAATTTCTTATTGAACCAGCAGACCCAACAGATAAAATATGCATGCTACAAAATCCCTTTTTGAATGACCGTCAGTTGTGTGACACATGTCCGAGTAACAAATCCATTCTTGTAAGAAAGTACATGATTACAAGCAAGATGCAACTGGTATATTAGATTCGAATCATAAAGAAAATGTTCGACTGGAAAATTGGGGGGTCTGATACCCCTCAAAACAACGCCCCCCCCCCCTTCGAGGCGCTCGTGTATGCTGCTCTATACCAGTGCTCAAAATAACTTTTTTTCTTTGCGTAGCAAAATGCTACGCATTTCCAAAAAATGAATAGCATTTTGTAAAAATTACATAGCTATTTTTGTATACCAGAGTTATGTTATGCTGTTTTATATTGAATTCTTCAAAGTAGATAGAATAGTTTCATCCATTTCTGGGCACATGAAACATTTACTATGTTTTCTTTAACTGAACTGCTTTTAAGGGTTGCATGGACTTGTATACTGTTATAAATGGCGTCTTGGTTGTTTGATGGAGTTCTCAAAATGGAAGTTGGGATTTTTAATTTGATGGGCTTGTAGTTATTTTTGATGGACATTTTATGCAAAATGTTGTAAAAACAGGAAGTATTTAAACCAACAGAACTCATCTTACATATGAAGTTGCTAATGATGGTTGATGGAGAGTTAATCTGAGTTATGCCTGGAATGTTCCACAATCAGAAGTAAAGCATCAGTGAACTAGTTTTCAAATTTGTTTGCAAATTTTCATTTACATTTTGCGATACAAGATAATCAACTGCAGCCAAACAGGCTGCAGTTGATTATCTTGTATCGCAAAATGCTATACATAATTTAACATTGTGTAGCTTTTTGCAAGTTTTGCACAGCAAAAAGCGACGCGACACCGCTTATTTTGAGCCCTGCTCTATACCAATGGACATTGAGATCGTACTGTCTAGGGTTTATTTTTGAATCAAATTGTTTGTACGGGTGGATAAACAGACGGTGCTTTCGACTACATTCCCCAAGGCCCCCTAGAGGTCGGGGCATTATAACCAGTTCTCTAGTCACGGCCAACATATTCTGTATAATAACCACCTCGCATCGCCACTTTTGTTTTTCAACGGGATTACCACATACGATCTTGCAAGCTCTCACTCGTTTCATATATAGTTCCATATTTTTATATTTTTATTTCAAACTACACACATACAACAACTTGATCAAACATAGAAAAACTTCACTTTTTTCCGGAAATCTCCGTTTTTGTTATAATAATAATAATAATAATAATAATAATAATAATAATAATAATAATAATAATAATACTTCGCCCTTTTATCGGCCTATTACCGTTTCATATTTCCCATAAATATTAATTAGTGCTTCATAATACCATCAGTTGATTTGATTGGCCAATTTAAAAAAAACGCTTTCTGATTGGTTAAATTAATATTAATGCTATTTCAGAACATCAACTTTCTGATCTTGTACTTATGTTATATTGATTTTTGACACATGACATTCGTAGTGAAATTTCATTCTTTAACCCTTTTCTTTCTAAAATATATGTTTTGGTAACTGTCGTGTCATATGATAAACAGAATATGAAATTTGTGATTTGGTCATACGATATTTGTGAAACTCATCTACGAATTTTCTGTTTTGCCTCGCCAGAGCGGACAATTCTTAAACTCGTTTCATAAATATCATATAACCAAAATACTCATTCCATATCCTTTATTTTTATGGGGTTGGGGTGGGTTGGCGAATAGAGTTTATGCTGCTTGTCGCTTTTGCCTATCCGTATCCACTGCGACGTGACTGCATGTGTGTGTTTCTAGCTGTTCTGGAGTCGATGTTGACGAAGTATGCGCGAGTGTAGTGTGATTTAGCAGTGCGATTCTTATCAGTGGGTGTAAGGTCAAGCCACGAACAACACCCAGTAGGCATGTTGGCATCAGTGGTGGGGGTAAGCAGTGAACATAGTTTATTCAGCTCCTCGCTATTTCTTAACCGCATCCACGATGTTGTTGCAAGGATATACATCAACCCCTTTGTGTCAAAGGCGATGATGACTGTATTTATTATATAGAGGATACCTACCGTATTGAATAGATACCAGAATATCGAAATATATTTGCGAGACATTTCTAGCTATCTTATAAGGTTGCATATAATAAAAGTATAGTATTTAAAAAACGAACAAAAAGTGGTTGGATCAAAATATGTTTCCAAATGGTTACCAGAAATTGTGGCGACGGAACACATTTCAATATTGCATTGAGAAAATAATGTCTTTTATCTTTTCAATATTTACGCTTGGAAAGTGCGCCTTTATGCGGGAAGATTTCGCTGTCAGACATTATAGAGTATAAAAATATTGCTTTGTTGGCCACCAGTCAATACTCATGAGGATCAGGGGCCAATACAATAAAACAGTTACAATTGTATTTTCTAGATTTGTATTTTCTAGTTATGACTTCATATGGGTTGGAATGAACCATAGCATTTTCAAAGATGCGGCAATTTACCACTTGGCAAATTGCCATAACTTTTAAAATGCGAATTATTTATTTTAGTTAGTTATATTAATAGGTATAAAATACAACTCTAGAAAATACAGTTGTAAAAGTTTTATAGTATTGGCTCCTGGAGGCTTCCTCTGGAGCAATGTTTTCAGGATGAACATTATTCAAATGCACCTTGAAACCTTCTCTCCAAAGAATGTTGAAAATGAAATTTGAGGGTTTTGAGGAATTGAGGAATTTTGTTTTGCAATGAAAATTAGATCCATGGAGATTTGAATGACTTGGGAGTATTTTTCTAATTCATAGAGATTGAAAAATCGGGCATTCTAAGAAAATTTGAGAAATCGAGCGTCTGTTAATATTGGTCTGAAGACAACTGTGGACTTTTTAATAAACATTTTAGCAATAATCTGTCGTAATGTACCTCTCCTCAGCCATACCCCAGCATCAATTACGCTGCCTATGCAACGAGACCCTTTTATAGTCATTACAATAGCACAGTGTACAGAAGAAATATTTCCAAATATTTGTCAATGCTTGATCAATCTGAACTATCTAAAACCTAAATCATTTATAAGAGAAAGGATATGGATTTGATGATGACAAAATGACTATATTGGCCCCCATCCTGAATAAGGCAGAAGAGCATGACTCAATAATAAAGACAGATGTTCTATTAACCCTTTACCTAACCTGAAAAGCAGACGACACTTGCAAAAATAATTCTTGAATAACTATTTTTTTTCATTTTTTGTCTCAAAAACATAGGTTATGACCCCTCGTTGGAACGAGCTCGACGAGCTCGTTCCAACGAGGGGTCATAACCTATGTTTTTGAGACAAAAAATGAAAAAAATAATGAAAATTAATTGGCGATTTTTGAGAATAGCGCTGGCCGGTTTTGGCCGTTACGTTTGGAAAAGTGTTAAGGTTATCGGTCCAGATGTCTTTGGCGGAAAAGCAAAAATGATTATACCTCGAAAAAAAAACATTACAAACAATATCAAATTCCACAATACAACATATATATTGACCGTCACTAAGATTTGAAGGATAATGAATTGCTCCACAACGATGACAATAGTATAATTGAATTAACTGGCCCCCAAAACCTATATTTCGATGCAAAAATAATATTATGTGAAGCATGTAGCAAGTAATAGCCAGTTTCACGAAAAGGCAGCAAACTTGAATATTGTTAATTGCTCAAATGCAATGTAATGTCACCTTGCATTAATTTCTTTTGAAACATCCAGCTATATAATAACCAAGTGAGACAAACACAGACAGCATTTGGATGGGTTAAAAATCTAGATTCGGCTACCGATCTAAAACATCAACAATCCGCACCCATCGCCTATCTACAGAGGATTGCGGGCTAAGCATTCAGATTTTATTTTCATTAGCACTGGAGATCTACTGGAGTACAAG
Source organism: Pictodentalium vernedei (assembly GCA_031216915.1). Taxonomy (NCBI): domain Eukaryota; kingdom Metazoa; phylum Mollusca; class Scaphopoda; order Dentaliida; family Dentaliidae; genus Pictodentalium; species Pictodentalium vernedei. Next base: position 131,519,313 of record CM062291.1, on the reverse strand, counting down.
AAGAGTGTCGGTTATGACGGGATGTTAGCTGGAAATGTATTGAGGACAGATGGCCTTGGAGGGGCGGCAGGCCCAGCCGTGCAGAGTTCATACACTTTAGCCACTGAGCATGTGGATGCTGATGATAATAATGCCCCTGAAATGATAGCATGGGCGTTTGATGCAGTTTTGAAAAAACGTAAGTACAATGATCGACGCTGTTTTATTAAAAGCATTTTTTTTTAGTTCATAGACTTTATGTATACACTCTAAAATCAGATGGGTTAACAATTTGAACACTGGTGGTATCTTCCATATTAGTTCAATGCCAGTAACTGGAAGAGTCCATGTTCATTATTTAAGGGTAGACCAATTAATATTTTCAACGTGCAGCTTTGGGGCTGCACGTTGAAAATATTGATTTGTCTCCCACACACATGCACTAAGCATCCATCATATTTAATAAAATTAAGACGTATCATGTTCCTGGCCGGAAAAGGGGTTAAAATCAATTCAAATCAACTGGGTTGAGTGAATATGAACCCATTTGGGTTCATATTCACCCACTCAGCTGATTTGGGTAATTTTTAACCCAACAGATTTCAGAGTTTACATGGGTGTTATTTTTGTGAGTGCAGTCCGCGATCTGTCCGTTCATAGCTATTTATGCCATTGGAAATGACAACCGGGCCAATTTCTTCCCCATCTGTACGTCAAACGCATTTTTCAAGAACATCGTTTATGTCAGTTCAGGAATTATCGTTTCTTCTTATCTGTTTCTTAAGTTTCTTATCAACAAAAACAAAGTCCAAACTGAGTAAATGGGCGATGTTTGGAATGTGTTTCTTGGAGGTTCATAACACAAGAAAGACACAAAAAGCACGACAATCCCTTATAATTGAATTTTCTAGACCAAAGTAAATAAATAGTTTTGAGCGTTCTCTACTTCATTGAAAAAAGAAACACTGGTTTCATTTTATTTATCTGCAGGAAAAGGGAAAAGAGGACGCGCATTTTTAAAATATAAGGCTGCAATTAACATACTTTTCAACCCAAAACGACCGCTGTTATTATTTTTTAGCTCACCTGAGCGAAGTTCAAAGGGAGCTCTACTGATCAATTCCGCATATGATACATCGGGTCGTCCGTCCGTCCTTCGTCCGGCTTGAATTTTCATTATCCGACTTCTCTTAAAAACTTACCGGACCGAATTGAACTCAATTTGTTATGCACGTGGCTTATCACATACCGATTCAAGTTTGTTTAATTGAAACTGCCACACCCACAATGTTTTTTTTTAAATAATGAAACATTTCTCCTGAACGCCCACTAAGAATCTTTTTTGATATTTGGTGTACAGTATCGTTACAGGAATCGGATTCGAGTCTGTTCAAATCAAGTCCCCGGGTTCATCTTTGGGCCCCTTTTGGAACACAAATTTCAACATTGTGCAATAAGAGGAAAAGTCTTTTAAAATCTTATCCACCAATCAGATTCTTTCATATTCTGTATGCAGGATCCACAGGAGAGTTAGTTTCAATTTCTTTCAAATCAAACCCGTAAGGTTATACACGCCCCTCATGTGAGGGGACTAATTTTAGCTTAGTGGATTGTGAGAATATTTTTAAAAATCTTCATCAGATCCACCAGTCAGAATCTTTTAATATACTGAGTCAAAAAAGAAAGTATAATAAAAACAAATGTGAAAAAATAGCATAAAGGATGGAATATAATAGTTCTAATGCTGCATGTTTGTGGACAAGAAGTCATGCAAAGAGTTTAATGACATGTTATTGTTGTCCACCCAACCGTATACAATTTTTATACGCATTTCAAAATAGCACGTGCTACCCAAGAATGTCAAGTTGAATGGTTGACCCACGATTTTCTTTGTGATATGTTGTGCTAGGGAGCCTGGGTTATAGAAAAAAACACGCTAGTTTTTGTCTTTCGTCATTTTAAAAAAAGCCCAGGTTAACCGAAAATCAGAGGTTGCGTGCCATTGGTATGCATGGGACTGGGATACCTCCAGATGAGCTCGTTGCTGAGTTCGGAGTCACTGTGGCCACTACTTACCGTCTCACTGGAAGGTATAGAACCACTGGATCAACTGCCGACCGACCGCGTTCAGATCGACCAAGAGTTATGACCTCTGCACAAGACCGACACATCAGGATGTCTCACTTGCTGGATCGCTTCCTTCCTGCGACGAGGACAGCAGCATTTACTCCTGGTAGAACTAACAATAGAATCAGTGCACAAACTGTCCGCAACAGGCTAGCTGAACACGGCATCCGCAGTAGGTGTCCATATCACGGATCAATCCTTGCCCAACGACATCGTACCGTCAGCTTGCAATGGGTACATCAGCGTGTTCGCTGGGCTCAGCAGCGTTGGAGCACAATTCGTTTTAGTGAAGAATCACGCTTTTGTCTACGGCGCGATGATGGCAGGACAAGAGTGTATCGCCGACGAGGAGAACGATTTTCTGATGCTTGCTTGCGGGAATGCGACTGTTTCGGCAGGGTTAGTGTAATGCTTTGGGCAGGAATTTCCTACACCATCAAACGCAGTTGATCTTCATGGATGGTAATCTGAATGGACAGCGATATAGGGACGAAATTCTTAACGCTGTTGATGCCCTGTTGTTCAATGCTTAAGTTGGATTGCAGTTATTCTAGCAAGACAATGCCCAATGTCACGTGGCGCGTATCTGTCGTGACTTTCTTGACGAGCAGAGCATCGAACTTCCTCCCCGGCCCCCCTTTCGCCAGATTTTTCGCCAATCGGACATTTTTGGGATCAACTGGACCGTCGGATACGACCTCATGATCTTCAGACGTTAGGCGATTTACGTAATGTTCTAAGGAGTGGAACGCAATACCACAGGGCGACATCCAGAGACTTATCAGCTCTATCCGCCATCAATGTCTTGCCGCCCAAGAGGCAAACGATGGACATACACGCTATTGACTGCATGTATGAACTTTTCTTTTCACCCCATGGTTGAATTGCGACGTCCTGACGTGACGCTGGCAAAAGTAAGAACATGAAATTATGCAAATTCATACAGGTAAACTCGTGATTCAGACTGAGGTTCACAGAGGGTAAATTTAGGGATGCTACCCTGCTGCGCATCAAATTCACCCTCTGGGGACCTCATTTTGCAGATGACAGTCTGCTTATTTTGTGGCTTGCTGAATGAATGAATGAAAAGTTTCAGCGCGCCAAAGGCGCACAGGGACGATGTGGGATTTGAAATTCCTTGCGACCCGAATAGATTTATTCGCTATGAATGCGCGACAGTCGGATGCGAGGGCCAATAATCTTATGTGATTCGAGTGTGCGCACTTGTAGAAGGACACTGGGGCCAGATCCCCGAGAAATTCGAACTGGAAGGTGATTGTGCATAACTGCAAGAATTCTGCTCTGTGTTTTACTAAGAAACGCGGGGATATTTATAGTAATACTGGAACCACATTGATGGCTGTTTCAGAAAAAAAGAAAAAGAAACTCAAACAGTCGCTGGTTTGGGAGAGGCTCCAGCATATTATCCATACCGGTTATAAAAAGGAAAAAAATCTACCAATATGTGTTTTTGAAAGCTGGGAGTCATCCATCAGTCTTTAAGGGAGAGTGGATGCTGAACCTTGGTCATCTGATCTCCCTTCAGCAGAAATAGATGACGGGATGAATTGGGGCCCCTCCCCCCCACACCCCCGATAAAAAACACCCACACCCACAGACGTTTGTTCCAATTCTTCTTGTGCTTCGCCAACTTTTCCATGCGTTTTCTTGATAAGAGTGTTTCATGAAAATTTGAGAGGGTTCAATTAGAAAAGGTTACAGGTAGAGGAAGATAGGAATCTACTATCGTATAATATGACTGTTGTGTATTTTGTTGCTATTGATGGGGCGAGGGGTGGGTTTCTTCGGAGCTCCCCCCCCCCCCCCCCCACACACACATGCATAGTTACGAGGTAGTCTTCCCAGACTCGATCCTAGAGTTTTCAATGAATAGCTAGGCAATGCTCACTGACCATACGCACTTTGATTCTGTTGTACAATTTGCTGTGACTTTTAAGTGTAAAAGACGAATTTGCCGATTAAGTATACTGTACCGTCTAAAACAGCAAGTGACACTCCGAAACTAATACTCTGGGGATGGAAAACACAACTGCAGGTGGAAATTTTCGTCACCTGCCGCCAGTCCGGGTTATTTACAATAAGTACCGACCCTTGCCAATGCGTTATGGTAATGAATGGCGCGTTGAGAAGTGAGGCAATCCTCACTAACTCCGCCCTTCAGGTTTATTTTTTTGACTGGCGATGTAAACCTCACTGACTTTTGTCTGAATAGGAGTAATTTTGATTGTCACATAGTTATGACGCCACTCCTTGTTTAAAAGAAGTGACATATTTCGAAGAGCTGTTTGGAGCACATTCCGTATTCAACGAATATCACCCCAAGCCTGCGACACCTGGGCGATGAAGGATAGCTTTCAAGAACAACGACAATGAACTGGGACAGTGTCAGCTCTGACATGTGATCTGTATTAAAGTATCTGAACCCATTCACGCAGTGTTCTGAACTTCCTCGCCTGGTGATATTATACAACATTTCACACATAAAATAAAATAAAAAAAGTACGATAAAATTGTCGTTTCTTTTAGCAAAAGTGTGCTGACTCAAAAAAAAAAGTTAATTTAATCGAGACCTGATACTGCTGATTGTGCGTATTTTGTTTGTCCCAGAAACACTTCTGTGACAAGTCGTTTACACCACATCAGCTTGTGATATTGACCATATAATCGCTCGGTCACGTTCACTCGGGCAACCCCTATGAACACCTTCGCGATCGTGTATTCAATATCACTTACTTTCTATGGTGTAACGTCTAGGTGGATCCCTAGATTTTGTTTAGTCAAGCGGTATTAATTATGATAGATATCTATGCCCTTGTCTTGCTCTTTTAGCTCATTTATTTTTACTGTTAAAGGTTCGGCGCTCGGCTAGCTCTATTAATTCACTATTTTGGAGTCTATTGAGAGTTTTGTTTTCTATGTCTTTAAACGCGGTTCAAGAGTTTCTATTTTTGTTCGCTCATGAAGTTCCTTTATCGGTTTCCACATGGGCTTGCATAATGCCACGCGCAGGGCGTGGGATTGAACCTCTGTAGCTTTTGAATGTTGGTTTTGCTCAGGTCACTTGTTATTATGATACCATATTCTAGTATCAAAAGTATAAATGATTTGTAAAGCTTGAGAAGCACGTCATTGTTTACTCTCCAATTTTAGCCTCCTGATTATCTTTAGAGAATTCATACGTTGAGTAGCTCTAACCGTAATGGAGTTACCGTGATTGTTTAGATTGAGGTTTTTAACCAGAATAAATTAAAAAATAATTGGCCTCGTCGCTCGCTTCTAATTTGTGATTGCATAACTAGAGATCAATACTATGAACGGGTGTTTTTCTTTGTTTCTCAAAGAACGTAACTCTTTGAGTTTTGGCGGCATTGAGCTTGATGCGCCATAGGGCGCACTAGTTCTCAATATCGCGAATGGTATCCTGTAGGCGATTTTTAATTATGTTTCAGGACTTACTGATCGTCCACATGCCTTTGTCCTCTGAAAACTGCGATAGTTCCCTGCAGTTTTTCCTACTTTATCTTCGTCGTTCACATATATTATGAAAAGAAGAGGACTTAGGACCTATCCCTGTATCCCTGTGGTGTGCCCGTTTCGAGTATTACTTCCTCTGACACCTCGCGGTTAACCCTCACCTTAATTTTTCGGTCAGCTAGAAATGATGACAGGGTCCTTAGAATTATAGTGAGTAATCCCATTTTCGCTAGTTTATATCTCATGCCACTGTGCCATACCGAGTCGAACGCTTTTTCTACATCCAGGGAAAGCGCTGTTCCTGATTCGTTTTGACTGGACGTTATTTTCATACAATAGACCAGTCTATGGCGTGTTCGATTTCTTCTTTCTAACTTCTATATGTTCTTTGCCATTTGTTGAAAAAGTTTGATTTGAAAGAAATGATTCGTGATAACTGTGGAGTCTCAAAGTAAGAATCCGCTCATATATTTTTCAATAGAACTAAGCAAGCTAAATAGACGGTAATTAGAAGGGTTGGTAAGGTCGACGCCTGTTTAGGTATCATGACTCCTGTGACCAGTTTCCAGCATTTTGGTAAGTACCCACAGGAAAGACAGCAGTTTAGGAGGTGGATAAGTCTACAGAAGAAGATGTTGGTTTCTTTCAACCCATTTAGAATTTCTGTTGCTTTTTCCATCTCATGCGATTGTCGTTAGCTTTTTACCCCTCGGTGTAAGCGAATATACGCGTTTTTCAGTTGTGATTTTTTAATTCGATCATTATCTAACTGGTAAGCACGGAAGGCCTTCCTTTATTGTTTAATTATTTGGAATATTGTTTGGGTTATTCTGTTCATCTGCGGCTTTATTGCTTGCTTGGATCAGATTTCATCTAGTGTAATATTGATAACCTCGTAAGGATGATTGCCAGCCTATTCTCCTTCACAAGCATCTAAAGGGTCATTTGCATTTATTTTTACTTCGATAATGTTTCTAACGAGGCCACAGTCAGTGTTTGATAGGTTCGTCCTGTTCATGGGAGGATACTTTGTGGGATCTGTACATTTCAAAAGGCGTTAACTACCGGTTAGATTATCTTCTCCTACCAATATGCCTTGCATTTGGCTGATTAGTGATTTGCTTGGTATAGTCAGCTCTAGAATATCTGATTGGTTGAGTGGGTTGTTGCTTACGTATGTTACGTCTTGATCATTATTTATCACGAATAGATCAAGTTCTTCAATTGATGTTGAAAAGGGCGTCACCACTAGGCTCAGTTTTTTGACAACGGAATACCTGGTGTTTGGAATTGAAGTCTTCCAAGAATATGCAATGCTTGTAATTTTTTTCTGTTGCTTGCGGTTGGTTATAATATGAGACGACGGCCAAATGTTTGTGGTCCAGTTAAAATTTCAGCTACAGTCACTTCAGCATTGAGATGGTCGATTGGTATTGTTTCATATTTAATCTCCTGTCTTATTAGCAGAGCCACGCCGCCACCTTTTTGGGTTGGGCGATCTCGTCTAATAATACCGAACCCACTTCACGCGAATTGTATGCTTGGTTTAGCCATGTTTCGCTAATTCCAATCATTATTCTATATTTTTGAATAAGCTGGACATTTGCGAGTTTTTCTTATTAACGCTTCGAGTGTTCCACTGTACTATTTTCAGTTTATCCATGAATAGTTCGTGAATAGGTGTACTAAGTATATTTATTATTTATAATATTGCTACCTAATTATTTAAGGAATGATCGTTTCTTTTTGTCTATTTCTTGAGTTATGAACCCCAAAAAACAAAGTCCAAACTGTAGCCCATTTACGCGATGTTTGGAAATAGACAAAAAGAAACGATCATTCCTTATAATTAAACGTTCGCGACCCAAATAAATAAATAAATAGTGTTAGTCGTCCTCTACTTCAGCGAACAAAGACTTAAAAACTAAAACTGGTAGACATATTATTTTTCTGGCATAAAAGAGGGCGCATATTATTGAAATGCAGGTAGCAATTGACACACTTTCCAAGTCAAATGCACTTATGTCATTAAATTTTTTATTGACCAATGAATTACGTAATGCAAAGAAAACGTCATAAGCCACGCCTCCCTCAAATTCCATTCAACTGTTCACTTCACGTAAAAGTTACGTTCCGTGGTAGGTGGAAGTAGGTCATCAGTATTACATTGTATTTTGGTTTTGACCGTTTCCCGAGAACTGAAAAACACAGTTTGTAAAAGTGGAGATAGATATAAAGCCAGATGACATGAAATTAGTTGAATTCAATGTCAAAATTGCCGTATTCGTCGTGACCAGCCATTGTTTATAATCGATTTGGGTAAAACGATGAACGCAAACGATCACCCAGTGTGCGTAAAAATTGAAATGTCAAATAAATACAGTTGTGAATAAAAAGAAAAATTGACCCACCACGGTCATTTAAATATTTTATAAATAATTTCATCGTCATAAATTAGTAATATAAATTTATTTTTCTTTTTCACATTTAGAAAGTGCCAGTGTTCTAACTTCCATTGATTTGACACCATGTTGCAACTCCGAAGACTGGTATTTTAGGGGCGTGGCTGGGGGCGGACCTAATTGTGTTTTTTTTCGGTTCATTGAGTTATGAAAAGAAAATCCAGAATCGTGTGAGCCAATCGTTTTATCTCAAAACGCATGAACCGAAAAAAAGTTTAATTATATTTTGTTAAACACTGCTTCTGTTAGCGTGCGAGATATTTGAGTGTTATATAGCACAGAACGAAGCTCTTCTTCCGATCTCCTTGCTTACGTCCGAAAGACTGGTGTCTCGGTATTTTTTCATTATGTTGAAAATTGAGTTAGCACCTAGGGTGAACATGGAATGGCGAGGACAAGTTCTCGACATCAGTTACGTTTAGAGAGCTTTTAAAATTTTAAAATTTTTATAGTGGCCTCAACAAACTCCATTCCCGTGTTAAATAGCCATAGCTGCTGAATGTGACCCTAAATCGTTCTTTAAACAGGTTTGTCAGGAGAGCGACCCTTGGAGCCTTTTCTTTATTGACCAATAAATTATGAAATGGAAAAAACACCACACCCTTATCAAAAATTCTTTCATATCTTGACTTAAAGTAAAAGTGTTTTTTTTTTTTTTATTTTTTTATTTCACCAGATATGTACTAAATATTTTTTACAGAGTTTGTCTTAGCAACTAACAATATAATATATTTAATTACAATATAAAAACATTAATACACACTTTCTGGTTTCTGAAGTGAGTTCCGGGTGTTATGAGAAGATTATACTGGTGTCTGGACAAAGGGCGATGATCAGTGTGTACTACGTAACTATAAGGCCTAAGGATAAAGGGGAAGAAATGGACCTAAGGAGGAATTCTAATGGGAACTGTGAATTCGACTAGAGCTTCCCCTCCCATCTCATTTAGAGGAAGCTGTATACTAAGCTGGTCTTGTAGTAAGTCGCATATCGCTTGGATGGACTTTGCATTTTTGTCGGATATTTATGAACGGACGGCTCTAATGTACGCTATACTTTTATCTGCTCTTAGGAAGTTTTTGAAGACCGGTGTATACCCCCTCACCTTGCAACAATAAATAATTTTTTGAAAAACAGTACACACAGGTTAGCAACTTCCGACGGTACTTCCTGGTTCGGGAAACCTAGAAGTACATACTATGGATTAAAAGAGAAGGACAGAGTACAATTAATTCTCAATTAATTTCTGTTCGTTTTAGAATGTCTGCATTCAAAAAAAAAAAAAAAAAAAAAAAAAAAAAATAGGTGCAACATAGTTTCTTATTTATTGATGCAAAAGGTACTTAGTTCCGTTTCAAATAGCTTACCTTTAAGTAGTTGGAATTGGTATAAATCGATCTGTTCAATATTTTGTGTTGGAGCCTTTGAAGGTAAGGGTCACCATAAATAATAAAATAATGGAGTTGAAAATTTGACACGTTTTCTTCGAAAAGTTCATTGTCGCCTTGATGCGTTACTATGCGCAATCATTTTGTTTACAGAGAAATCGTTCGCCGGTATTCAATCAGTAAAACTGGCATTACCAACCAAAATAGAGTATTCACCAGACAGTTGCATCTAAGCACTTCATTCTACGAACTGCACCTCAGAAGAAATCAGCGACAGTACTTGTCTTTTTCAAATTTCTCGGATGCCATAGAATTAAGAAAGGACGCTGGTTTTGTTTACATTGGCTTGGCGGGGGTTCGAACACACGCCGAGAGAGTTTCCTTCAGCACCAACCGCCTAGCGAAACTATACTGAACCACGCACACCACTCGGCCAGGCCCAGTCTGTCGGTGGTCGAGTGGTGTGCGTGGTTCAGTATAGTTTCGCTAGGCGGTTGGTGCCGAAGGAAACTCTCTCAAAATGGAGTAGTTTTTGTATAGTGAGGAATTAATGATGGCAATATACAAGGATTAGGTGGATGAAGAGAAAAAAAGAAGAGAGTTGTGCACAAAATTCAAAGCAAATTAAGATTCAAAGTCAAAAGCAGAGATTCCTTCTTCGAAGTGGGAGAAGAAATAGTTCAGCTATCCAAACGTCGCGACATCACCACAGGGAAAGTCGAGACATCCGGATAGCTGAACTGGGCAGAAAGGAAACTTCTGCCTTTATGAAAAGAATCAGAGGAAACAATATCACTGCCAAAAAACTGCAGCAGGTCAATTGATATACTAGATAAACTCTATAATTCTGCACAGCATTTTCTGACACACTCCGTCCTAAAATAGTGTCCTTCACGTCCATCCAATAAAACGGAAAAGATGGTTTGTTTATCACACGCAGGTTCTGCGAACTCCCCATCTACAGCAACACTGAACCATGTGTAAAATGAAAATCCGTTTCGCATTCACGTGACGAACGGAGATCGTTGAGCAGACGGTTGATCACGCGAAACTGAACAGATTGCGAAATAGCTAAACGCGGCCTCTGGTTTCGTTCTTCCACGCTGGCACTTGTGCCATATCGTTTAACACATTCACACGCGCGTGTCGTTCCGTGTTTTTCTCCAAAGTGTAGGGTCTATTTATTTTCATAAAATCTCTCAGGCCACCAGTCTAATTCGGTAAGGAAATTTGAAGCTGTTATAGATCGTTTGTTTGCCCATTTTGTAAAGTTTGCGCGCAGCCTACCGTTGATGTTATGTGACGTTTCTTCACTAACTGAAATTTTTCGGTGCTCCGGTTATAGATATTCCAATCTAGTTGTATTTAATTCACTTTGAAACTATCAAGATGCTAACACAATTAGTGGAACCACGTGGCTTAACCCTTTACCTAACGTAACGGCCAAAACCGGCCAGCGGTATTCTCAAAAATCGCCAATTAATTTTCATTATTTATTTCATTTTTTGTCTCAAAAACATAGGTTATGACCCCTCGTTGGAACGAGCTCGTCGAGCTCGTTCCAACGAGGGGATCATAACCTATGTTTTTGAGACAAAAAATGAAAAAAATTAGTTATTCAAGAATTATTTTTGCAGGTGTCGTCTGCTTTTCAGGTTAGGTAAAGGGTAAATCACAAAACTGCGCATGTGGTTATTCTTCGTTCCTGGTTGTAATTTCATCAAACATGTGATCAAAGTAACCAACATTTCCTCCATTGACTCAAAGAAATGAATGTTTATGGTGTTTTTAGATTAAATTGCCTGCGTTATATCAACTGGAATTAAACCTATTTAATGGATAAAGTGGTCCCAGGCCATAGCAGGTTCGAATTACATACAGAATTAGAATGGGGCCCTGAAAGATATTTATTATTATCTATTGACCAAAGTGAATTTTTTGATTTGATTGGTTGATAGATACGTGGTATGAGGCCATATTCATTGAAACCCACGATACGTCCACCCAGCCACTGACAAATTTCTCATACCCATGTGGAAGACTCGTTCCGAAATCTACAAATTGTCCATACCCCGTAGAAGACGCGTCATTCCAGTTTTGCAGTGTACATGTATTATATTTTAATTTTTTATCTCCAAAATATAGCTCATGACCCCTTATTGGAATGAGCTTGTCGAGTACCCTCCATTGTGGGGTTCATAAGCTATGTTTTTGAGACGAAAAAGAAAAAAAGAAATTCAATAATTCTTTTATACTAGTCAAATCGGCATATTTTCACAAAAACTCTTTTGCACAAAAATTCCACAGAAACCTGTATGGCTCAACAATGGAAGATAAAAGATCTCATGCTGTGTGTGTTCACACATGAAATAGACTGTACTTCTAAAACGGAAAGACAATAGATAAATTCGTTACCCCGTGTCTGATCACGTGGTACGGGTTTTTACCTACCCGAAGACAGCCGTATCCCATGAGGCCGAAGGGATACGGCTGGCTTCGGGTAGGTAAAAACCCGTACCACGTGATCAGACACGGGGTAACTAATAATACCTGAGCTCACATTTAGGAAGAATAAAAAGGGCACGTAATTTGTAGCAGTTTATCTAACACATCTCATAAAGTGCTAGCGTTCCTCGTATGCTGCCTCGCAGGAAGGGATAATATTGCACTTTACATTGATACTTAGCGTTCTTCACGCGATGTACCTATCTTTCAGGTGATGCGGTCCCAGGATGTGAAATAGTTTTTACATCAAAATCTGTCGCTGAGAATGCACCAGTCGGAACGACGCTCGGAAGAGTTTCAACAACGTCATACGGTGACGATACGATATTTGACTACGTGTATGAACTTACCAGTGCTGGGCGTCAACCTATTGCGGTAGATCCAACAACGGGTATGGATTTATTAGTATCAGACTATGATATGTAATTTCAGGGTTCAATAAAAACGCATGTGCAGCGAATAGTGAGTGACAAAAATAACTCATTCAAACATTAAAAGATACCCCATACGTCTATGAACACTGAAGTTATTACTTAATTTTATTCTTATAAAGACGTTTAAGTATTCCTTTTCTCGAATAAACCACAAAAGAAAATTTGGACAACACTCGTCTAGACATGCAGGTGAGTTTGTTGGTTACTCTTCTGTGCCATGTACATCACGGCATTCAAGTTTTGACAAGGATCGCAGTCTGTCGTTTTATGGTATCAAAACAAATCAAATGTTCTCATGACATGATTTTACCTTTTGAATCGTTAACAAGACATAGATATTGTATTGAGCATGTTTGGTGAAGGTTTCGTCAGTATCTCTTAGCATAATTAAGTGGCCTATAGGGAGTGTCAGGAAGACAGCCAATTAGGCTATGACACCCCCTGCTGAATACAACCATTGTTTCCGTAGTACTCCTCTGCTGTGTTGTTCGTGTATACTAGTCCCCTGAGTTCTAATGTGTTTTATGTACCAATAGGCACATAGAACACATTGGAACTCAGGGGACGTAGTGTTAAATAAAGAATTGAATTGAATGTTTTGAACGTGGTTTGTCACGTGTATATATTTATTTATCTGTAATTGGGCCTTGCAATTCATAGGAAGTTCTAATCTTGAATGGTATCCTGACTCGAATCGGAAACAACTCAAAACAATTATCGTGAAATCACTTGTTACTTAATGCATTACCCAATACATATCCTTGCGGCATGCGCGTACCACAAATGGCTTCAGAATCTACGTGCATAAGTTATAACTGACCAGATTCGTTGCTATAACAGTATTTATAAAATAGAGCGCGGAATTTGCGCGCTCCACTTCATAAGCACTGTTGTAACACTGTCTATGTCTAAAAAAAAAAGAAGAAGCTTTTTTCCCCTGATTGAACGAGTTCGTTCCATTGGCGGGGGAGGGGTGCCATAAGCTATGTTTGTAAGACTTTAAAATTAAAATAAAACATTAAAATATGAATTCTGACTTTTTATGAATAGCACCGATCTGTTTCGGGTAGTTGGATTAGGTGATGTGGTAACACACGAGAGCTACCACCAGGTGACGCTGATGAATTCTACTTTCCAAACTTAATGTGGTTTATTATATGCTTCAAAAAGATTTCCGAACTGTTTCTGCTACACGTTGATATGTTGAGTGCTATGCATGTTTTATTTGGAGCCCTGTTTAACATTTTGTAGAGAAGTTATGGGTCGCTAAAATTATTAAATTCAAAAATATTTTTTAAGCCTTGAATATAATTGAAAATGGCTTCCGACCGCAGAGGTCCTTAAAAATGATTAAAAGTGGAAGTACTCACAAAATTGAAGTCAGTTCCCGAAGTAGCATGGACAAATTAATCCGTTAAATCCCGATTTTATCGCCCTTGGAAGTTATATCCCATCATTTGGAAGAGTTCATATTCATTGTTTGTCAGTAGACCTACTGGCCAATTGTTAACGTGCAGACAAACATTAAGAACATTGATTGGTCAAACCCCTAAATTCAATTAGCAGTCATTGCCCTTTTAACAATAAGTGTCATGATCCTGTGCCAGAAATCTGAGATTTGACGTTGAAAGGATTAATATTCTTTATCCTTTTTGTATAAATTTGTAGGTGTAATTACCACAACGGGTAACCTGACATCGACTCCACCAAGGCAAATATTCACAATATCTGGTAAAACTATAGAGGCTGTTTGCTATAAGTATGGACTATGCTCAGCTGACCTCACAATCGACTGGGTCAACCAGGTGGGTAATTTCATTCCCTTATATATTTTAATCATCACAATCAGGGGCACTGGCAGCATTTCAGGGCAGGTGGGGGGGGGGGGGGGGGTCAGACCCTGGAAAAGGGTATTTACTTGCCCTAGCACTCTCGCCATGACATGCCGAAGCATGCATGTCCTGAAGGCCAAAGACCCGAGTTGGTAGAGTTTGAAAGGACCACCGCCTCCCAAACTCTCCCATTGAATTTTGAAAAAATCTCATGGCGGATTTGGAGTGTATTTTAGATTTACTTCGAGGATAAATCATTGAAAAAAATGAGTGACGAACGTGGGAAGGATATTATCTGCCCCTTCTCGATCCCGTGGTTCGAAGACAAGGAGGGCAGCTACCCCCTCTGCCCCCTTCTGTCCCCTTCTGCCCACGTGCTTCCTGCGTTCCTGAACACAACTAATAAGAAATTAATCGCATTACCAGGCATTACGTTTCAACTTTGTGAAACAAACTTGCTAAGCTTGTTTTAATTATTTCCATATTAATTCCACCTTCTGTGACTCGTTCGATACGACTAATCTGTTCTCATGAACTCAAACTCCAGAACACCCGATCAGTTACTGTCATAATAATCCGTATATATTATATGACTACAACGTATATCCCTTCAGTACGACAGCAGTTTTCCCATCAATTCTGGCTAACCACAAAACAAGAGCCCCAGCTTCTCCAAAACCGCATCACGTCTGTCTCAAACGAGCCTCAATGACGCCACTGACGCTAGGAGATGTTGGAAACGACAACTTTATAAGCGCGAAGTAAAAATGCAAGTGCCTTGACGCTAAACACTCCGGTCACACTTCCATACTTTCTTTTTTGTTACATGTCAGGTGCCGAATTCAATTTTTAAAGATTCGCTGTCACATAATAGAAATTATTATAGCAGTCAGTTTACCTGCAGGGACGGCGGAATGATTTTCAAGGTGGGGGGGGGGGGGGCTGGATCGGGCGATGGATGGTTGTCGGTATGACGGGCCGATCATGGTTTGGCCCGCGGTACGAAAATTTTAAATTCCAGGGTCCCCAAAGCCCCATTTCCATGCATCTGAGCGGATATTTTGAGGTTTATCAGGAGTTGTATTTGAAAGATTTCACACTTTGAGAGCCGTTAAAAAACGTCAGTAAAGCATATAGGTGAGGTCTCTTTATCAGCTTTGGTCGTAACGACCAAAGCTGATAAATAGATCTCACCTGCATGCTTTACCAGACGTTTACAGCAATTATACTGTCTGTGGATTATCTTGTCTGGGGGTGGATTTGGTACTTGTCTGCCTGTAAGATTACGATCTATTTCAGTAAACCGATTTTTTAACAGACTGTATACATTTTAGCGTTTGCTGCCTTTTACTGCAAAAATGATCCGAAATCCATCGAAACTGAACCAGTACGAGAGAAACATAGCTGGCGAAAATATGGGGGAGGCTCTGAATCCGCCCCTTGTTTCACCAGTCATTGGTTGTGTTAAAATATATGCATACAAAACAAACATGGCCCGGCAAAAAAGGACCCAACATCCAAATTTACTTGTCAACTAGGCGGAACATTACAACCCAAGTCAGGGGCCTCGGAACCTGGGGGGGGGGGGGGGGGGGGGGGGGGGCTTTTCCAAGTTTGTAAATGTGTTGCCAATCATTATGGTCAAGATTTTCATCTAATGTGGTGTTCCATTTATCTCGGTATTGTGATACTTTATTAAGAAATATGGGTGAGAAATGGCGGTTTGCTTTAGTGCAAGATATGATGTCACTGACCAAGAGATATGAAACATATTCAAGTTTTGTGCTGTTGGATATTATTTTTTCCAGGACCTTGGTATTGCATTCACCACAACGAGGTATTTGGTGAATGGTATATCAAGGTCATATTTCAACTTAAATTCTTAAAAAGTCAATAATGGCTCCTGAAGCGCTAAATATATCGTTTATAAAAAAAATCACCCTTTGTACACCAACGTCTATAAATAAAAGATTTATTATTAATTTTTATATAATTATTATAAAATAGTGGCTGTGAGAGGATCTCGGTCGTGGTTGTGGGATCGCTATTTTTTAAGAGAGCCCATACATTAAATACGTTTTTTTCCAGAAAGGGTCCATATAATTTGAAACTCTTAAGTTATCATGTTTATTCAACGGCCAGACTTTGCTCCCCCAAATGTTTCAAAATTATCGAAAACGAGTGTTTTCCATTGGTCCATTGTTTCTGAATCTAGTAACTTTTTGATCCAAAAATAGAGTTACTAAGTTGGAGAGCTTGACAGTTGTTCGCTACTGTTCGGTGGTACTCTCCGGGTACGCTTGCGTCCTCGATCCGTCAAACTGTCAAACACGATGTAATCCCGGCTGTTGAAAATACATACACCTGGAACTTAATTAAGCACCCCCTGAAATGTTTCATGACAGTGAAGTTGCTGTTACTGATTATTATGTTTCATTTATTGCTATGTGTTGCTGTACATTTCATCTCGTGAAAAACATGATGTTTCTGGTTGATGGCGTACCGCAAACACATCCCCTCGTCCATGTGAAGCATGCTACCCACGAATGTCACAAAAACCCAATATCATCCACATGTAATATCTCGGTATAAAGCAAGAAAATTTGTCACTTCTTTTATCAGTAAATGTTGACATGGCAAGAAGGAGACTGCCAGAGGCACTAAGATGGCACTACGCTGGCATACATGCAACTGGCATGCCATTCAAAGCTGTTGGAAGGCAACTTGGCTATAGTCATCCTGTCATCAGCACTCTTGTCCTAAAACATCAACAAACCAACGATGCTAAGGACCGACCAAGGCCTGGACAACCCCCCAAAAAGACCTTTCCTCGGGAAGATCGGAGTTTGGCAAGCCTCGTTAGGCGTGAGCCCTTTGCTTCAAGTGGTGATTTGAAACGCCTTTGGCTCTCCAACAGCCGTTTGTGCAACAGTACTGTCTGAAAGCGTCTCTAGGTATGATGTCCAGAAGGGACCTCAAGCGTCCAGCTCTGTCCAATCAGCACCAAAGACCACATTGGGAGTACTTATGGCACGACAACATTGGAATCTCAGGACATGGAGGAGAGTCCATTGGTCAGACGAGAGTAGGTTCCTGCTTCACTTCACTGATGGTAGCATGAGTGTGTGGGGGCATAAAAATACTGCTTACGCGCCCAGGTACATCAGACCAACTGTGCCTTATAATAATCAGTAATAGTCTGGGGATGCCTCTCTCATGACTGTAAACTTGATATAGTGACTGTACGTGGGAATTTCAGTGGCCATCAGTACATCCGGGACCTTCTCAGTTCGGTTGTCGTACCTCTTTTTGACAACCACCCGTTGGCTACTCGCCCTATATTCATGGACGACATTGCAAGGCCACAACGTCCCTATGCTGTGAGGGCATTCCTTCAGAACAACGCTCTTACAACACTACCCAGGCTTGCAATGAGCCCCGACTTGAATCCCTTAGAACACATCTGGGACTTTCTCGGACGTCTTGTGCAAGCAAGGGGTCCGCCTGTAGAGAATTTTGCCGATTTGGAAGCTGCATTGCATAAGGAGCGGCAGTAGTTGCCTCTGGACCGTATCGGAAGGCTCACTGGTAGAATTAGGAGGGAGTCCCGGCTGTCATCCGGGCACGTGGTGGATACACTCGCTACTGGCGTCAGACACTGCTATTGTGTTCAGGAGATCACAAGTTAAATTTTTTTTTCAGTCATTACCTGCTTTGTTTCATCGTGGACCATTCTAGCACCATACTTGTTGAGAGAATATTTTTCCATCAAAAACATTAGTGACAGATAGGTGTAATCAGATCCATTAAAATACTGCATATTTTCATCATTGCGTTGTCTTTCATTTGTCAATAGACCATTCATTCCGCAAACAATCACTTTTGGCTATCTTGAAGATAGCATGAAAGTGATGGCAGTTGCTATTAACACCAACTCGAAAAAAAACGGGGGGTGCTTAATTAAGTTCCACGTTTATAGTTAAATCCCGATAAATGAAAAGTCAAACAAACCAACAAACTGAATGCAGTGCTCTTTTCTAGCACGGTATAATCTTCTGATTGGAAATGTGAAATGATTTTTGAACAATAGGGCGTTTAACCCTTTTTACCCAAGACGACCAGGCAAAAATCATACCTGCGAAAAAAAAAATATGTTTGAAGAATTATTTTTTTTCATTTTTATGCCTCCAAAATATTGCTTATGCCCTCATAGCTGATGGGCCCTCTTTGGAAAGAGCGCCTTCCATTAAGGGACCATCAGCTATGTTTTGGAGGCAAAAAAAAAATCAACTTTTTTACTCTGTTACATACAGATGGACAGTTGATGCTATAAGTTAACGCATAATCCGTCATAGTCGCATTTTTAACAAAAAGTTCTGTCGCATTGTTTTCACTTTCACAACGAGCCGTTCACTCTGAAAATAGTTACTGGTAGAATAAAGGAGAGTGCTCCTTTCGGAAGAGTATTTTGAAAAATCTTCATGTTCAGCGGTAAGCTCTCAAGACACCAGTCGAATTCTGTAAGGAATTCGATGCTGTTATGGTATCAAACCGCTGTTATGATCTGATGTAAAAATGAATATTTATGGTATTTTTAGCTTTAAGCGTCTGGAATATTTCAGTTGGAAGGAAAAGCGAACCTACGGTTTGCTTTTCGGACCTAATGAATTTCCATACGATTGAATCTAAAAAATACGAAAACACATATTTTTTTATCAATGTTCGAAATATTTCTCAATCGAGGCATAATTTGGCGGAATTTTTTATGACATCATTATGAATGAAGACTCACCACAGCCGTATTTTTATGATTACGATGCGCAGTTACACTAATTGTGGCAATATCTCGATGTTTTCAAGGTGAATTAATTACATATTGATTGGAATATCTATAGGTGGAATACGAAAAGACAGCTGCATACCTGTATGATTGAAGAGACATCACATTGCATCAACGGTCGTCTGCGCACAAATGTCCATGGAAAGTGGGTAAAAGAAAAACAACATCTAATTTGCTTACATAATTAGTCTGGTGGATTGATAGCTTGGTTCAGTGGGAGACACCTTCTCTTGGTGTTGGACAGGAACAATCAACTCGAAATATACTGGCGACTATATGATGAATTACACAATAATCATGTTGAAAATTTTGTGTTGCGATGATTCTCGAATAAAGAATTTATTTTGTGTAACGTTTGACGGTGGAATCAAGGTACCCCAACCCTCGTATATCTGCGTCAGTGGGACGTTTATGGATATGATGGACCCTTGTTTATCAACTCTTTTCTGAATTTGTTGCTGAGATGTGCAAAAAGATATGTGTCCTATGTGTCTTTCCCCGTGACCTACGTTTTCCATCCTGACTTTAGGCATCAACCTCGAGAAATTAACAGATCCATGCCCGCGTTGGAAACATGGATATCCCATCGAGGTAGATGTGTTTTTCCTTGGCCAAACACAAAGTTCCGTGTGTTGCTTACCAATTGTAGATAGTTATTGCTGGAAAATCCACTAACTTGTGATATCTGTTCATGTTTTAGCCGATTACAATCTCCAATTTACCAGACACAGTACACCTTATTGAATCAACTGAAACGGCTACAACCATATTTCTGATAGAAACAGATGATGCAAACAGGAAGTCGTTCGTGGATACAAAGCCCACGTGTTCCGTCACACATACGTTACCAGCCATGCCAAAAGGAAAAGGATTCAGCACTACACCTAATTTTCTGTCAACCAGTAAGTACAACATTGTTCTCATTACGAAGTAATGTTTAGTTGATACACCCATTCCGCACAACTCATACAATACATCGTCGCCTGAGTGCTAGAATGTTCTATGTCCCATTGGGGACATAGAACTTTCTAGCACTCAGGCGACGATATGACATGACACACCAATGAGCAAACTTTACACAGACAGTATAGCGTCTAGCATGGTGGTATTGTACAGCCGCCGTGGAATGGTCACTGTCCACGGGTGAGCAAAATTTCCACGGACGCAATAATCTTAGATTCCAAACTTTAATTATAGGAATAATCCTCACAAATTTGATTAATGAAGCACCGGGTACACCGGGCTTCATTAATTAAAATATTGCTGATGATGCGTTTCATTACTTGGTAAAACGTATGCGTGGAAATCACCGCCCACGTATGGATTACAACCAATCCACGGCAATTGTACTGTATGCGGGATTTGTTCTCTTTATTCAGTACTTTATACCATTGGAAACCCTGCTGTGCCTTTCGCTGGGGCTTATGGGCCCGCTGATGAGAATTTGAAATTTAGAAGGACAGAAATTCCATTTCTTCTTTTAAGACAGGTGCTTTTTCTCCACCCAGCACGTTCACATCATATCGCTTAATTACTGACACGCAACAACGTATTTCATAAACTCGTTCAGTATGTTGTACCTTAATAGTATCTCATAACGCCCACAGCACTTACAAAAATAACCAGACTTAGAACTATGGAACGCACCTGCAGGGAACTCTTTCACGATTTTTATCTCTAAAAACTCAGAAATACAGCGGGGAAGTTTTTAGGATAGCGCCGGGATGGAGGGACACGCTCAAAGTCAGAATTATCGGGAAGCATGTGGGGGTGCTCGGGGGCGGGGGGGGGGGGGGGGGGGGCTCTAAAAATAACTATCATGTTTAATGCTAAAACTGCTTCAAATAAAATGTATGCACTCCCTATAGTGTATGCAAACCTTATTAGAATGTATTCCATTGTCCAGTGTTTCAGTATTTTCCAAGAGAGGGCATATATCCAGAACGACCCGAACGACAAGTGCCATATCGATTAACCCACTAAAACGCGCATGTCGTTCTGTGTTTATTACACTCCTTTACGTATGTGAAAAAAACCCCAATTATTAGAAGGTCACTCAGCAATTCACTTGACAACTTTCAACAAGTTATTTCTCAATCGGTTCAGTTTCGGGTGATCAATCGTCTGCTTATGTTTACAAACACATGAGCGATTTGGGGGGGGGGGGGGAGGATTCCGGTGGGCAGATTTATAAATAGGTCAAACACGTGGTGTACGTATGTTTGTACTATCGTAGTACGTGCATATTTGAGCTAGTTCTATTCAATTTGTTATCATTATACAGCTAATAATGATTGGTTTGAACTCTCCCTTTCAAATTTTAAAAGTAATTCTTTACATAAAGATGTTTGTATTTAGTTTATTGTCTTTGGGATAGCTCATTAGAACGCAATCGCTTCGTCTAAACTGCACGGCATCCGTGATTATAGGTCAAACAGCATTTCCAAGTAGGCGGGGTTATGTTAAGTTTTGACAGATGACGTGATCGTCCAAAAATAGGTCGTCTACGTTTTCCGTTCGGCACATGTATGCGGAACGGACTTCACTTTTCCGCATGGTTTAGTGTTGCTGGAAAGTCGATGTAGTGTTACTAGATTTCGTGCTAGATAAACATGACGTTTGAGGAAGTGAAAGCTGTTACGCTGTGACTACAGTCGTAGCGTTACAGTTTTCACGTCACCCGACGTGATCGTTTGGGGGGGGGGGGGGGGGTTGAGGGGGGGTGGTGGTGGTTACCGAATTGACCTATCTTGGCGTTTTTCGCTAATGTCCCTGCGATTCAGTTGGATGTAAATCATGATGAAACTGAAAAAAAGTATTTCTAGTTGTGTCAGGTAATCTAACACCATAAGAATATATTTTCCAATTTCATTCTTCATTCTAGTGGAGTCGGGTGCGATATAGAAGATCTGCAATGAGTCAAGAAGGGGCTCTGTTGCTCACTGGTGAGAGCATTCGACTTTAAACTGAAAGGTCGACGGTTCGATTCTGACCCATACCATCTGCCTCATTTCCTTGGGCAAGCCACCGAGTCCCGATTGCCCATGCGTAGGCCTGGTGGCGTTGTGTAGTAAGGCGTACTGCACGTCGACTGTGCACTTATCTTTACCCACTACAAACTCTGAATTAGTTGGTTGGAGAGTCTGGCAGTTGCTCGCTGCTGCTCGGTTGTTCTGTCTTGCTCCACCCGTAAAACTGCCCGACACAACACGATATGGCTGTGGCTGTTGTGAGTGTCGTTCAATCCCCACAATGAACCTAGTTCACTAAAATCGGTCTCGGCCAAGATTTACCAAGATTCGGATCGATTTTAGTGATTGAGGTTAAGTAATGTCATATCAAATCATGATTCGTTTTATCACACAATGTGTAATTTAACCCTTTAACTAACGTAACGATTTTAACGAGGTGACCCTGGCTGTCGAAAATGTTGGTAAACCCAAATAAATAAATAAATAAATAAATAAATAAATAAATAAATAAATAAATAAATAAATAAATAAATAAATAAATAACAGGCCAGAGTCGTTAATAGAAACTGCAATTCAAATTTTATTACTTTTGTTAAATCGAGAGTAATCACTTGACTGGACTGGTTACATGAAATAATTCATGAGAGGTGAGGGACGTTGTACAAACACGAATCCGCACGAGTGTTTTACAATATAGTCCCTCGCCTCGAATGAATTATTTCACGTAACCAGTCCAGTCAAGCGATTACTCTGTTTATTACTTTTCATCATTAACGATAATTATATTATTTAACCCTTTACCTAACGTAACGACCAAAACCGGCCAGCGGTATTCTCAAAAATCGCCATTTTTTTCATCTCTAAAACATAGGTTATGACCCTTCATTAGAACGAGCTCCTCGAGCTCGTTCCAATGAGGGGTCATAACCTACGTTTTTGAGACAAGAAATGAAAAAAATAGTTATTCAAGAATTTTTTTTGCAAGTGTCGTTGGTTTTTCATGGTAGGTAAAGGGTTAAAAAAAAAACAAAAAAAAACAATGAAGTCCCCATTACACCTTCAGCAAAGCGTTTTCGTTTGCGCGCACGGATACATGACACAATTGTTGATTGCATAATTCACTTGTGAAGTTATCGTTTATAATTAGGGGGCGCCGTAGCGTTGCGGTAATCGGTTCTCGTCAGATCACCGAAGTTAAGCAACGTCGATCCCGGATGGTCCTCGGATGGGTGACCGTTTGAGCGATCGATTCTGACTTCCGCGTTGTGTCCTTGGGCAAGGCACTTAACCCCGATTGTCCACATGGGGGTACGATGACGCCGTGTACTGAGGCGTACTGCACGTCAATGGTGCGCGTGTCTTCAACCAATCTAACCCTGCCTGTGCTGCAGTGCGGAGTTACGATGTTGGGGAGCTGGCAGCTGCTCGTCGTTACTCGGTGGTTCTCTCCGGGTACTCCGGCTTCCTCCACCCGTAAAACTGTCACGGTCATGATTAGCCATTGTGCATAAATATGTGACCTTAAACATCAATAAATAAATAATCGTTTATAATCAAACCCGGAAATCCCAGTAAATCGCACGTTAGAAAGTAATAAAAAAAACATTATTCACAACACCTCATTGGAACACGCTCGTTGTGTTAGTTCCAATAAGGAGTCTCGTACATACTTTTGAGGAAAGAAAAAATCTTTAGTTATTTAAGATTTTTGCAAATGCCTTCTGCTGGTCATGTTAGCTAAACACTTAATCCAGTGAGCTGACGACAAAGGAGATTAATTCATTTCTTCTTCTGAAATGAACTCACACTCGCATCGCGTTTTGTCCAATGTGTAACAGCTTTAAATTTTCAGACATTCACAAAGACTGTATGCATAATAGAGTACAGTCGCCGTTGACTGGTCGCTATCCACAGGTGGGCGATATTTCCTTGGAAACAATAATATTAGATTCCAACCACTAATTATAGGAATGTATACACCTGAGACTTAATTAAGCACCCCCCCTGTTTATTTCGCAGGGGTGTTCATAGAAACTGTCATTGTTTTTAGGTTATCTTTCAGATAGCCAAAAGTGATTGTTTAAGGAAAGAATGGTCTATTGACAAATGAAAGACAACACAATGATGAAAATATGCAGTATTTTAATGGCGCTAATTACACATATCTCTCATTAACGTTTTTGATGGAAAAATGTTCTCTCGTCTAGTATACTGCTGGAATGGTCTATGATGAAACAATGTGGATAGTTACCGACAAAAATGTAACTTGTGGTCTCCTGAACACAATAGCAGTGTCTGACGCCGCTGGCGATCTATCCTCCACTTGCCCGGATGGCAGCCTGAACCTCCTCCAAATGCTACCAGTGAGCCTTCTGATACGGTCCAGAGGCAACTACTGCCACCCCTCATGCAATACAGCTTCCAAATCGGCCATATTATGAACAGGCGGATCCCTTGTTTGCACACGACGTCCACGAAAGTCCCAGATTAGTTCTAAGGGATTCAAATCGGGGCTCATTGCAGGCCAAGTTAGTGTTGTAATACTGCTGTTCTGAAGGAACACTTTCACAGCATGGGAACGATGTAGCCTTGCATTGCCGTCCATGAATAAAGGACGAGTAGCCAACGGGTGGTTGTCAAAATGAGGCACGTCAGCCGGATTGAGAATGACCCGGATGTACTGATGATCATTGAGATTCCCACGTACATTCACCATCTCAAGTTTACAATCATGAGAGAGGCATCCCCAGGTCATTACTGATCCTCCACCATAAGGAACAGTAAGTCTGATCTTCCTGGGTACATAAGCAATATTTCTATGCTTCCACATTCGCATGCGACCATCTGTGACGTGAAGTAGTAACCTACTCTCGCCTCCACACTTTCTTGCGGCCATATATGACGTGAAGTAGGAACCTACTCTCGCCTCCATACTCTCATGCGACCATATGTGGCGTGAAGTAGGAACCTACTCTCGTCTGACCAATGGACTCTCCTGCATGCCCTGAGGTTCCAATTTTCTCTAAACGTCGTCTTTGATGCTGATCAGACAGAGCTGGACGCTTGATGACCCTTCTGGACCTCATACCCTGTGGTTTGAAATGGTTTTGGACAGTTCTGTTGCATAAACGCCTGTTGGAGAGCCAAAGGCATTTCAAAACCCCACTTGAAGCAAAGGGTTCACGCTTAACGAGGCGTGCCAGGCTCCGATCTTCCCGAGGAAAGGTCAAACAAGTCTGCTGTTGATAGAATGACTATAGCCAAGATGCCTTCCAATAGCTTTGAATGACATGCCCGTTGCATGCATGCCAAAGAAGTGCCATTTTAGTCCTCTGAAGTGTCCCCCTTGCCATGTCAACACTTACTTATATAAGAAATGACAAATTTACTTCTTTTATCCCCAGATATTGCATGTGGATGATAGTGTTTTTTGTGACATTCGTGGGTAGCATGCTTCATGTTGACGAGGGGATGTGTTTGGGGCACGCTATCAACCAGAATCATTTTCCACGTGATGAAACGTACTGCAAGACATCGCAATCATTAAAACATAATAACCAGTAACAGCAACTTCACTGTCATGAACCATTTCAGGGGGTGCTTAATTCAGTCCGGTGCTTCATTAATTAAAATTTTGCTGATGATGATTTTTATCAACTAGTAAACGCATATGTGGGCATCACTGCCCATTCGTGGATTACGTTCTGTCCACGGAGACTGTGCTGTGCCACGCATCAAAACTTAATTATTGCTTGATTGCAACGGTCGCATTACACCAAATCGCTGGCTTCGCGTCAGTGTGTGGTACCTTAAGTCTTCAGACATTCCCAAGGACTGTATACACAACCCTACACTACAAATGAAAGATACATATTTTAGATAAATAATACTTCATGCATTTACCCAACCTACGTCACATCCTGCCAGCCAATTCACAAATAGCGACATACCTATTATTTGTTGAAGCTCTCAACGTTTCCACTCGGTTCATTGTCTTATTTTCAGAATTCAACTTACAGTATGATGGTACGCCGGCATTGAATGCACTAACATTACCAGTGATAAGAATTGTTGTTGAATGTGAGGATGAGTATGGGACAACTGCCACAAGTACACTGACCTTAAGTGTCGATAAAAACACCGCGCCAACTGTAACAAATACGCCCGATGCCAATGGTAAGCCAATATTTTAGTTATGAGTGAGCTATTCTTTTTTCTCTATTGCAAACGCCTCAAATGGGCGTTTTAAGGTAGAAGACATAAAATTGCTGTAGATATGATTTGTGTTCGTAAAATAATGCCACCATTGAGCTCTTTGGCAGTGGCATTTGTGGAGCTGCGGTAGAATGATACAATAACAACCTGTTCTGTATTCTCCTGGTGTGAATTCCCCCTTGGTACTGTCAGTAAATCTCAGTCACGTCAGATATCGAATTCCGAACTGATATCAATGTATACCCCCTTAAAAATACCGAAACCGATACCGAACTAAAAATTCCAATACCATCCATCTCTCGAAATCACCTGCTAGTTCTCTTGGATCCGGAAAAGGTTGTCCCAGATCATCCAGTTTTTCATCTTAAGATTTATTGGTCTTTAAGTTAAAGTCCCCTACTTCATTTCACTCCGTGCTTATTTAAGATTGCTTTTTCTTCACAGGTGAAGGTCCTGCATCTCTGCCCCCCCCCACCCCCCCCCCCCCCCCGAGATCCAGGACCTTCACCTGTGAAGAATAAGCAATCTTAACTTCTCGTTGAAATTGGAATGTACCAGGGGGCTTTTGGAGTACCCAGAAGGTGGAAGAAAAACCATGACAAAATGACCCGAAAAATATCAGTATGAGACAACACGAACTAAATATGTGGATTTCAGACAGTGACTATATATAAGGTTGAATTTTTTTCAAGAAAGTACGAGCCCGACCTCTCTCCCCCTCCCCCCCAACTGCAATTCTTCCCATTATAAGCGTATTCTATCTTCAGAGATATTTTTTACCATTTTTTCAGAAACAACCTCGATAAAATTTCATCGTTGAAATATGTGCGCTCCTTATTTTGTGTCAGTGAAAATCTCTTATAAGTTCAGTAACGTTTTAACAACAGCGTACTGGAGCACGATGGCTCAGTGGTTACGTCACTGGACTTCAAACCGAAGGGTTCATGGTTGGATCCCCGTTGGTGGAAACCACGCTGTGTCCTTGGGCAAGGCTCTTAATCCCGATTGCCCATGCGTGGTCACGTTGGTGTTGTGTACCGAGACGTACTGCGCGCCGATGGTGCACTTTGTCCTCTACCAATGCTAACCCTGCTTCTGTGGAATTAGTACGTTGGGGTGTTTGACACTTACTCGCCGTTTCTCGGTGGTTCTCTCCGGGTACTCCGCTCGTAAAACTGTCCGACACGGCCTGGTCCTGGATGTCGAAAATGTTGTTAAACTCAAATAAATAAATAAATAAATAATAAATAAATAAATAAATAAATAAATAAATAAATAAATAAATAAATAAACTATCCGGAAAGCCATGCCCCTGTCTGTCTAACATGTTGTTAAACTCCAGTAAATAAATAAATAAATAAATAAATAAATAAATAAATAAATAAATAAATAACAGTGCAGTGCAGTGCTTTTCGAAAGTGTTTTATGATAATTATTATGTTTCTGTAAAAACCTTTGTATCAGAGTCTTCCTCTTCTTTCACAAACCATATCTCTGCAACATTTTCTTCATAACATATCGGCTCGATTGATCTCAGAACTGTGCCAAGCAAGGAACTGTGGTACATATATATATATAAAGAGAGATATATATATAAAGAGAGAGAATTGCTTAATTTTCAGTTATGTTTCATACTGCTCTGGTCCTCATTTCTGCAGTTCTGCAGTTATAGGGAAACAGAAAAATGTGAAATATTACCGGGTATCTTTAAAATGTATCCTTAGATTCACGGATTGGATATAGGAATGAGAAAGATAAAGCTTCCATCTGTTTATTTATGTAAAAGAAAACTATTATATTCTCCTTATTCGAAAATGTTAGGGCACAACGATCTACAACATTTGAAAGTTGACTTAAATTTAGAGTAGCCATCATCAACCGAAATTGTTTTTTTCAGTAACGAAATGGAGCAATACGCGTTATTACCTACTGAAAGTTACAAACACACCGCTCTTTCTAGTTAGGTTTTCAAGCCATAGCTGCATTGCAGCAAGCATGACTAACTATTAGGGGAAACTGTTCAATTAAAATTAACCCTTTGAACGCTGGTGGTATCTTCCATGTCAGTTGAATGTCAGTAATTAGAAGAGTCCAAATTCATTTCTTGTGGGTAGAGCAATTAATATTTTCAACGTGCAGCCTTCGGGCTGCACGTTGAAAATATTATTTGTTCTACCCCACACGCCCACTCAACAGCCATCCTACTTAAAGAAATTATGACGTAACGTGTTCCTTGGCTGGAAAAGCGGTCTCTCGGGTTCAAAAGGTTAGGGTTAAGATTGACTTCTTGATGGAAAGCATCGAAACATTAAGGGAATGTATCGACCGATATTCAGGGAGACGTGCGTGTCAATTCAAATGTTTCAATGGATGAGGGGTTAAATTAAGGCAGACACGGGCTGCATTTTATCAACGTTATATTCATACTGACTCCCGTAAACTATGTAACGGCTGCGACGTCTTCTGAGTTATCTCCGTTAACCTAATTATGTAGTCACTGTCCCACTGATATAGACGTTTTTAATCATACAGGTAAAATTTGTGGCACTGCAAATGCGATGAATATCAGAAAGTTTGATCCTGTCTTCTACTTGGGAATCGCCGATACAGAAGGTGACGCCATAACAACAACGTTCACAAAGAAAGATCCTGATAGTCCGTTCGCATGGGATTCAGGTTAGTACAGTAACATAGCGTCATCCTTCTTTGTCAACTCATCCGCCAAAGAAAGTGGCAACAGGCAATAATCGCTATCATCCAAAACTGCATTTCAGAAACTTGTCAAGAATAGATAAATGTCCATTATAAAAATTCTGATTGATTCAAGACAAATCTTTCCAACAATTATTTTACCAAAAAAGCAAGAAGCATCACATTTCTATATAAAAGCCCCAAAACAGGACAATGATTTTCCTGAGTTGCACCTGGTACCGAGCAGCTCTTCTGTGCACAAAAGGTCAGTAAGTGTCAGTTTGTTATTTAAAAGTAGACTCCAACCGGCCAGTATCATTCACAAAAATCTCTAATTCAAATTTTATTATTATTTAATTTTTTGCCTCAAAAGCACGTTCTGGTGAGAGATCATAAGAGAATGCGGAGGCCAAGAAAAGAGGATACATGTTTGACTTTTTCAACATTTGTATTTTTGCAAGTGTCAAGTGCTATTTGGGTTAGGTTTATATCGGCTTTCTACTAGATCTTGGTGCACGAATTATGATACTTTACAGTGGTGAGGCAATTTCCACGTCGTCACATGTCTTACCCAAAGCGAACTTTTAACAAAGATGAGTATTTAAAAGCAGAAGTTGGCAAAGGGATATAGGTTGGTCTAATACGGACATACCATGCCAAGCGTTTACCAGTCTGGCTGACCGTGGTTTGCTCTTGTGTGAGAAATTTTAAACCCCAAAATATGCTATTTCCTGGCATATGGGAATGTTATCCTGGCCCCACACCAGACCACCTGAAATGAGTATTACTTTCCCAGTGACGTCACGCAAAAATCAAATTTGACTAGAATGCATTCGACGAAGATACTCGGCAGCGCTTCTAAATCATCCCTCATTTACTTAAACCTGCAACCTTCACCATGCCATTCGTCAACCTTATAAGTGGATGGGGAATGACATGAGGGAAAATGTCAATAGGTAGGTAGATCGAGAAAGCGGCGATAGGAGGATTATGAAACACTTTTTGACTGAATGATGGGAGACTAGGAGGGAGGATAGAGGAAGCCAAAGAATTATTATTATTATTGTTTAGTAATCACCACTGTGGCTGTTTTTTTAGAAACCAAACAGACAAATACAACAGACACTCTGGGCCTGCGAATCACATATTTTCGGTTCGAATCGAATCTCGAAATCGAATTCAGGCGTCTTAAGGTCCCGTCTGATCAAATATTCCAATTACATCATCAAGGCATGCCTGCCTTCGTCAAAGTAGTAAGGATTTTCTGTTGAGGCGCGGTGGCACAAAAGGTAGAGGTGCAGACTGCAAGCCGAGAGGTCCTCGGTTCGAATCCCACCTGCGGCAACCACGTTGTTTCTTTGGGCAAGACACTTCACCCCCATTGCCCACGTGGTGCACGGTGGAGTTGTGTACTAAGGCGTACTGCACGTCGATGGTGCACTCGCCTTCACCCAGTGCTCATCCTGCTTGTATGGAGTTAGTATGTTGGGGAGCCTGACAGTTGCCCGCCGTTGCTCGTTGGTTTTCGCCGGGTACTCCGGCTTCCTCCACCCGTACAACTGTGCGAAAGTGTCGTTAAACCCCAATAAATAAATATAATAAAGATTTTCTGTTCAAAAACAGAAACGGATGCGAGAATTTTAAACGGATGTGAGAATACATAAATCCCACAGCTGTTATCTCCAAAAGACCAACACCGTAAATTTAATATTTGTTTAATTGGTGTTTCTTTTACAAAACCAATGAATCCGAAAATTTGCGAATATCATATTTCGAATCATACCGCATCCCGAATCGTATTAGGCAGAAGATTTCGAATCGAATTAAATTTCGAAATAAATCTCACGTTTCTTTAACCCTTTGAACTCTGGGGGTATAATCCATGCCTGTTCAGGGCCGTTAACTGGTGGAGTCTACAATCGTTACTTGGAGGAATGCCAATCAATATTTTCAACGTGCAGCCTCGGGGCTTGATTGGTGTACCATATAAATTCACAGAGCAGCTGTCTAATCTATGAATTGGGATCGTATCACGATCCTGGAAAGGAAAAGTGGTCTTTCGGGTTCAAATTTGTAAATATTGCCCCTTCTTATAACCGTAAATATAGACAGTATTCATTCAAGTATTGTTTTCAACGGCTGCTCTTCAGATCGGGCAAATTAGCAAAAAATGCGGAATAATCCCGAACGGAATCAAAGTATTTTCGGAAGCGGAACCTCGTTGATTTCTTCTGTCCCCAGTTGTGCTCCATTGGCGACCTGATGATAGAGGAAGAGTTAGGATTTTGAGAACACCACGATGATTGGAAAAGTTCAGAAGCAACCCGACTCGACTCGAATCGAATCACCGGGACAATTTTGAATCGAACCGAATTTCGAAGGTGCGCAGATATTACAGTAAGTGCTGCCGGCAAAGATACAGTACGGCCTCTGTAGACTGGTCACTTTCCACGGGTGGGCAGTATTCCCACGGACGCAATAATATTAGATTGCAAACACTAATTATAAGAATAATCGACAAAAGTTTAATTAATGAAGCACCGGGTACAACTTAAATAAATTGTTATTACTCGGTAAACGCATGTGTGGACATCACTGCCAACGTGTGGATCACGACCAGAACACGGCAACTGTAGTATACTGTGTAATACTGGGTTAGTTTAGACTTTTCCATTTACTTGTTTTTTCACTTGAATTTCAAGTACAAACATTTTAAATAATTGCGGCATATTGTCCCAGTAATCCTACTTGAAGAGGAGATAAAGAGGTCAATGATATTAATCACAGATTATTTTCATGAGAAACACGTTATTTAATCGCCCCATCAACTTACGATTTTCGAGGAATAAGAGTGCACTCGGCTAGTGCACTTTCTAACCAGTGTTCTGTTGTTTTATGAGGTATTAACTCTATGCGTTTATTTTTTCGTCAGGCAACAACGCTGTCTACGCCACTAAGGACTTAGAAACATTACAAGTAGCCTATCACGAATTCACATTGGTTATCTCGGACAAATGGAATAAAAACTCTCCGGCAACTTATACTGTATGTATAACTTTGACTGGTACGTATAGATTGAAGTTATTTGTTACACAACGTAATGTAGTTCATATATATACATTATCATGACCATATGTACGTATAATGTGTATCCGATTTGAGGTCGCGTTTACAATCCGATCGCAACGAGCCCATTAGGATGAGTTGCGATCCGATCGTATACACGACCGAGAATCTGATAGAAATTACAGGACATGCACACGGTCATGATGATACATTTATCTAACATTCCCGTTACATAAAGCCAGTTTCCCCATTTTTCAGTTTAAATTGGGTTGAAATTTGTCAAAATTTTGAATTTCTGGAACTATATTTTAATGCGTAATAACAATGTATATATGTGATAATGGGGTGTTTACCGGAAGTTTAATCTTTCTGATACAGAATCCGAACGGGTGGCTGATACAAACGTTTTTTTTCTAAGTTTTGGGGTGCAAATTAAGTTGTTTGTTAGAAAAAACCAAGGAGATGGACGGTTTCCTTTTTATTTAATAGTTTTACTCATAAAAATCGACCTTTATGCAAACATTGAATATTTGAATTCATACAGACGATATCATTAATGAATAGGGAACTACATATGTTAAAGCTTAACTCTCTAAAGATGAATAGTCTTAGCCACCAGGTGCCTTGTTTAGCCTCAGTATTAAAAATATAACCGATCATATATTGTTTAATCCTTTGAATCCTAGCGTCCGCTTTTCCGGTCAGGAACAAAATACGTCATAACGTCATTATATAGGATGGCCGTTCAATAAATGTGTGGGGTAGACCAATCAATATTCGGGGCTGCACGTTGAAAATATTGATTGGTCTACCCCAAATAATGGATATGGACTCTTCTAATTGCTGCCATTGAACTGGCGTGGAAGATACCACTAGAGTTCAAAAGGTTAATAAACACTGTTCACGCCCGTCCAAAATTGATGGCGCCAAGTGGAATATTTGTGCTGTGCCAAATGATTATTTGGTACCGAATGACAGAATTTAGTACCAAATAGAATCCGATTGTAAATGAGTACAAATTAACAATGTATCGTCCTTTGAGAGCAACTAGGCGCCAACTGCAATGCTAAAGCATTTCAGATGGCGACTTGCTGTGCTCTTTGTACGATGTTTTAATATAGTATTACCTGGGGCTCTTTTAAAGTATTTTAGTTGCAAAAAGGTCTACAAAAAGATAAATATATAAATAATAAAAAAGTAGAAGGTTATTATTATTAATGTTCAACAAATAATTCCAATATTATTATTTGCTCACTGTTTATTCACTCAAAAAAAAAAAAACAGACTAGTAGCAAATAATTTATTGTCTTCCAGAAGGATTATAAAAAAGATTAAATAAGATGAAACAGATTAAGTAATAACGAAATGTTTTGAACAGAATCAGATTAAAGGATAAACTGTTAACCCTTTACCTAACGTAACTGCCAAAACCGGCCAGTGCTATTTACAAAAATCACCATTCAATTTTCATTATTTTTTAAATTTTTGTCTCAAAAACAAAGCTTATGACCCGCCACTGGAAGGATTTCAATGAGCTCGTGCTAATGAGTGGTCATAAGCTATGTTTTTGAGACAAAAAATGAAAATATTTAGTTATTCAAGAATTTTGATTGCAGGTGTCGTCTGCTTTTCGTGTTAGGTAAAGTGTTAATTCGGTTCACCCATAACAAAAAAGCCATGATTATTCCTGTTCCCTTTAGATTATTTGACAAACGTGAATTTTGTCTCGTCTGTGTTATCAGGTAGCGATTTTATCGGGAACAACGTACAATAATAAACCACAAAGCCTTTGAGACCTACCAAATGTATATTTCTGATGCTAAATACTGTATCTTTGATTTTAAAGGAATTTTGTAGTACAACTGGCACCATTGGGACCCGTCAGCGTGAACACTGTTAATAGAGCTGCTCAACATAATAAACATAATGAATAAATGTTTCTCAATCCATGTTCTGTTTACGGTGTATATTAGGAGACAGTAATCGATGCCTACGGTATGTGTCCTCTGAACTCGCCAATTTGATTTAAAATGAGTAGCTAAACGTGACTGAATTCTTCAGGTGTTGTCACGGTATGGGCAAAACTGTGGGATGTAACTTAAAATGCCAATAAGCATGAAGCATATAAATACATGCTTTTCATAAACGCCATCTGTTTGTACATCTATGGAGCCAGTTTACTGAAATACATCTCTTGGCCCCAAGTCTGCTTCTTGTCCGGTATTATACCCGAAAATTCTACTCCTGTTTGCATAACAGAGAGACTAAATGAGTTGTATTAGCTGTTTACTTGTAACACAAATATTGGTTTGAACATCACATGACATTACATTTGCTGTACAATGCATCTCATTATCCGTTTTTCTGTTTTAGGGTTGAATTCTGTTCCTATATTCAGTAACTGTCCACAAACAGTTAAACTTGCAGAAAATAGTATACCCGGTAAGGTTCTGTTCACGGCAGGGGTGACAGATGCCAATAAAGCGTTGGATCATCAAGTGCACACATTTTCAATGAACGTGAAGCCGTTGATATTCGAACCTTCATTCACCTTGGACACATCTAGTAAGTAAACACAAAGCAAGTCACAGTTAAGTCATTCCTCAACAAAACGGAAAAGCTACTCAAAACCATACATTAACTCTTTGAACCTGAGAGACCGCTTTTCCGGTCCAGGAATATGATACGTCATAATTTCATTATGTAGGATGGCTGCTTAGTGAATGTGTGGGTAGACTAAGCAATATTTTCAACGTGCAGCCGCGCAGCTGCACGTTGAATATATTAATGGGTCCACCCCAAAAATGAAGATGGACTCGTCCAATTGTTATACTTGAACTGACATGGAAGATACCACCAGGTTTCAAAGGGTTAATTAGTTACACTGCCCCTGTCCAAATTCAGAAGCCTGACATTTCTTAGATTATACTCAAAGGTGAAGTTTTGAAAACGCTTGCCATTTTCATAATTACAGAAAATCCATAATGGTTCGCCTTAAATTACCACAGGGGAGCCATTTGTGGTCCGTATTAATTGATCTGTCTGTCTGTCTGTCTATCTGTCTGTCTGTCTGTCTGTCTGTCTGTCTGTCTGTCTGTCTGTCTGTCTGTCCTTGCTTTATTGTTCAAACTTTGCATCCATGTTGATCATCAATTGTCGATGTGCATGTGCCAGGAGTAGATAACGTCATTTTATTTTTAAACGACGAGAATCCTCGCCGTTTGTAGCTGTTATGATCATCAAAATGTCCTTTTCCTTGGCGCCACCTATTGTCAATCGTTATTCAATGAAGTTAACCTGTCAATGAGTGGACGCTAACATTGTAAACGGCGAGGAGAATCTTCTACACCTAAACATTGTTTGCATTTCCATTATGCATACTAACATTTCACAAAAACAATGTGACACAAACATACAATTTGAAACCCTTTACCCCAGACAGGGCAGGGGAATGAGCAGTGATTGGAGGGGGAGGGGGGACAGACATAGTCGAGTCAACAAAAATTTCAAACTTTACCCCAGAGAAACTTGTGCATGTTCCAGTTTTGACGGGCGTATGTTGCCCCGCTAGTAGGTGCTCATGTTAAGATTGTTGTTTTCTTCGTGGTATTTGAATGCCAGGTGTAGTGCCTGTGATGAGGGTTCATATTTGGACATAAGAGACCCCCAACGGTCACTCTGTATAATCAAATGCAACAAACAATGGCATATTTGAGTATGACACAGAAATCAAGCTTTATTGAAGCAAGAATTAGGTCAGAATATCGAACTCGCTGGAACGTCTGGGCTGTTATAGTGAGTAACTTGAAATATCATGTACCAGGTAACTTACTAGCAAGGTAAGTAAGTTACCTGGTATATAATATTTTGGAAAGTAACACAAATCAGCGGCCGGTCAAAGTGTTATCATTAGACCTTCTCATGAAAATAACTGTAAATGTAAGCTTCTGTGATTGTTTGATCGGGTTCGAAGAGATCTGGCAAACGGGTTATATTCCAATTCAACCGAATTAAAATTCACTTCAATGTGAAGGAAGTCAGTAAGGAAATACATTCTTTATCCTTGTTTTTCCACGGTATAAGGGACCCTACACGGGCTTGAAAACTGTTACATCCGTCGGATAAGTCACGGGGTGTAACAGTTTTTTAACCCTTTACCTAACATGAAAAGCAGACGACACTTGCAAAAAAAATTCTTGAATAACTATTTCTTTTTCATTTTTTGTCTCAAAAACATAGGTTATGACCCCTCGTTGGAACGAGCTCGATGAGCTCGTTCCAACGAGGGGTCATAACCTATGTTTTTGAGACAAAAAATGAAAACATTTTGAAAATTAATTGGTGATTTGTGAGAATAGCGCTGGCCGGTTTTGGCCGTTACGTTGGGTAAAGGGTTAAAACCGAGGTAAATGTCCACATACCAAGATAAGTAATAATCTCATCATATAAATAGCCAGTGTTCCTGAATATTAAGCTTAGTGATGAAATAACATACCGTATTATAGCAGTCATCTATGTTATAGGTCACTGAAAGGCCACGCGCAGCTTCGAAATTCCATTCGATTCGAAATCATCTCGATAGTTCGAGTCGAGTCGGGTTGGTTCGGAGCTTTTCGAACCAGGCGAGATATTCTTAAAATCTTACCAAGAGTCTCCCCTTGAAGTCTTCTTCTGCCATCAGAGGTCAATACTATAAAGCTTTTACAATTGCATTTTCTAGAAGTGTATTTTCTAGTCGTGACTTTAAATGAGTTGAAATGAACCATTAGCATTTTCAATACGTGGCAGTTTGCCAGTTTAAAATGTATCATTTAAGGGCCTGTTTACACGGAGACGCGTATCGCGTATAGCGTACGGCGTATAGCGTAAAAATACATGTAGCTTGAGTGAATGAGATGTTCACACGGCAGGCGTCCATGCGCTTCAGCATATAGCGCATGGCGTATAGTAACGCACCCCGACGCCTCTGCAGTAGTTTTACGCGACTCGACGCCTGACGCTTCGGGACATTTGATGAAAAATCCCTCATATTGGTGTCCTTCTTGGATATAACTGGAGCGACACGTCGCAGAACATCGCCAAACTGGTGAACGTCCAGCCGCAGAAACCCTTGGTAACGGTCAATGTGGAGCCTTAATTCCGGTACCAGCGAATGAAATGCTCCGGATATTTGACGCCGTTCGTTGATGGGATGCACCCACCATCTTCTCATTCCCTTTATCTCCATCATTCCCACTGTGGCCATCAACATTTCGTGATCCTCCTCCTCTTCATACAGTAGACGGAGAAGGTAATTGGCCTGTAGTTGAGATGACATGGCCACTGAAATTCTGTGTAGTGTTTGCCGATTTTATACACACCACGTGGCATTGTACGCGTCTCATGTGCACAGGTCATCGCTAGCGTTAACGTGTCTCGTTAACGCTGTACGCTATACGCCATACGCGATATGCGTCTCGGTGTAAACAGGCCCTAATACAGACTCATTGGAATTATCAACGAGTTCCTTTACACCGATGATCAGGCAAAGGGGATATAAAAGTATTATATAAGTCGATTTAGCTCTTTACATGCTGCTGGCGGATATTCCTGCTCAGAACAGATTTCTCTTGTTACTAAAATAGTATAATTTGGGCACATTTATCCCCCCGGGTAAATTAAATGAATTCATCGCCAATGATTTTTTTAGCTGGATTTAAATGAATTTTTCATCAAATCTAGTCATGGCTGCTGTGAAGCAGCCATAACTACATTTGATAAAAACTATCTTGAAATTACTCAGCGGGTTAAGAATACAACTGTATGATAAAATAACAGAAGAAAGCCAATAAATGCTTTACAAATTACACAACAAACCAAATGATTGTTAACTCCACATTAAAATATAGTCTAATTAGTGAAATAATATTTGTCACGGCGAACTCAAAAGGAAAGGTATAACCCGAATTATTTTTTTCAATGAATAGGACTGATAATTTTTATCCTTGTGCTGTGTCCCATTCCACTTTTATGCGCTTTTCAACACATTAATCAGATTGTCTACATATTCATGTTTTACTGTTTTACGTATTTTTGCAAAACCAGGTTTTCAATATTCCAAGAATTTGAGAACATTATTAACATCGTACCTTCAAGCCAATCAAATCCCTAGACTTAGTCAAATAATTAAATGTTCCTTGTTTAAGTGACGCGTTGGTCACTTTAGGGGAGATATTGTAATAAAAATTGGTCGGCACCACCCTGGTGAGCGTCCGAGATTGCTTTTTGGAGTCGAGGCCTCATATCTATGTTACATATTGATATATGACCCAGAGATGAGAATTCGTCGATATGTGGCCCATGGACGTAGTCGGGACTTCAACATCAGACCTCGGCCCCAATCAAGGGTGGTAACAACCAATAGTTACCCATTTTCTAGACCAACTTTATGCCCAAGAGAATTGATATATGCAATGACCCATTTACTAAACTGAATAATCATAGGTATTTTGGAGTTTAGTTATACATAAAATATAAATTGCATGTTTTTGATAGAGTTGTGTTAACAACCGAGACCTTTGGTTTGGCGACGGTCGTTATACGTCCAGGCGTCCGGGCGGGCTTCCTCACACTGTTAGCTCAACTCCGATTTGACTAATATTTGTCATACAGGTCTTTTGCAATAATACCTCAAGCGAGTTTGAAAACTGACCCTGCCCTATTTTTCGTTGCAGAGTTATGGGCCTTAATTAGTCAATTTTTATGAATTTTGAGCTCGTTAGCGCAATAACTTCAACAAACGTTCTCCGATTTGACCAATATTTGCCACACAGATCGTTTGCAATAATATCCCAAGCGAGTACGAAAAAAGCCCGGCCTGATTTTTCGTTACAGAGTTATGGGCCTTAATTGGTCAATTTTTGCGAATTTTTAGCTCGTTAACGCAATAAATTGAACAAACGTTCTCCGATTTAACTAATATTTGCCATACAGGCCTTTCGAAATAATATCTCGCGTGAGTTCGAAAACTGGCCCGACCTAATTTTTTGTTACTGAGTTATGGGCCTTAGTCATTTTTACGAATTTTGAACTCCTTAACGCAATAACTTGAACAAAGGTCCCAGAACAACAACAACAGCAACAAAACAACAATAACAACAATAATAATAATGATGGAATGTTAACGTCTGGAATCCACCACAGTGCTCTCTGACTTACATTATTACCCCGCATTATAGGCATACCCACCCTTTGATCATTTCATGACATTCTCAGCTCAGGTCAACGAAGGATACAGCCGGTGCTCCACAGACGGGCACGCAAGGCAAGGGCCTCAACGGGTCCCTATTTTACACCTTGGTACGGTGAGGACTGCGTAGTACTGGTGAACATTCCCAAGGTTCACAGCTGGCACGAGATTCAACGTCGCTGAGCCAGACACCCAAACTTCGCTGACCTCGCACCAGCCACTACTACGGGAAGCAACCGAATCAATCAATCAATCGCTCAATCTTCACCATCTAAGGATTAACCGGGCTCGACGTTGCTTAACTTCCCGTGACAAGAACCGGTGTCGTATCGCCAGTGCTCCCCAAACTATATCTTAAAATTGCTAAAAGCTTGTATGTATGAATTGCAATCCAAAGCATATTTAAGAAGAACTACTCCCATCTCTTCTGACTCATATTTTGAGAGAGATATTTGCTTTCTACCGTTGAATTGACCCACTTAAGTTGTCAAAAAAGTTTTAATTTTATTTGTTTGTGTATTAAGCTGGCGAAATAATACTAACTGGTAATGGTATTGCGAATGACTTCGAGCAGGCAGATGCTATTCTTAAAGGAGGATGCATTGAATTCGAAATAGCTGTTACTGACGGAATCCACTATGCAACACAAAACTGCAATGAGTGTTTGAAAATAACCGATCTGAATGACCCACCAGTGCTGGATGCAGAAACACTAGACGTCACAATAAATGAACAGGTGGTAAGTACATGGATTTGTGAGTTACATCATGCCCAAACCTTGGCATGTTGTAACTACTGTCGAAATGCGAGTTGATGCATAAATAGTATAGCCTTCTATGAATATGTGGTTACTCATGAAAGATGCTAGCAAGCTAATTTCTAGGCTATAGCAAGTGTCGCAAATTACAGGGTTTAGTTTAATGTCCTATCGTCCCTCGAGCGGAACAAGACGGTGCCAAAAATGCCTTAGCATTGCAGATGGCGCATTGTTCCACACAAGGGAAAGCGAGGAAATGTTCTTGTCGAGTCTCTTCGCATGGGATATATTACCCCCCTCCCCCCCCCCAAACGTTCTGATAATTTAAATGGATTTATGACGTCACATGCAAACTAGATATATACCATGCACAGCCTACTGAGATCTATACGCGGCCAATGGAGTAGTGATATACCCATTGTTTAATCATCCATCAAAATGGTGAAGACGGTAACTGATCCACGTTACGTAAGTAAGAATTAAGTCATTTCTTAATCATTACAATTTTAGAGTGGAGAGAAATATTCCACAAGAGATATTCGTTATGCAGTTTCGCTTACGCTCAATATGTAATTTACTAACACCGTATAGGTCACTATCACTAACAAACTGCTTAACTCGTCTTATTACAGTGATTAGTAAATCATTGGATTCTTACTTAACTAATATGAGGAAGTTGCCGTCACCCTGCGTTTGGATAAATGCCTGAAGGAGGTAAGCTATCTTATATGATGAGACTCTTAACCCTTTACCAAACGCGGTCGATATCAAAATTTATTTTTTTAAATATCATTGTTTCAAATTTTTCAAAAAATTTCAACAAAACCATATCATGTGACCCCTCGTTGGAACGAGCTCGACGAGCTCGTTCCAACGAGGGGTCACATGATATGGTTTTATTGAAATTTTTTGAAAAATAATATTTTTTCAACTACTGAATTTGCATATTACGCGGGCGGGTGCGGCCGATCCGTTTGGTGAAGGGTTAAGGAACGTCGTCCCATTTCCAATCATGCCGTCTCTCTAGAGTGGAACAAGGTGCCATCTGCAAGGTACGATATAAGGTTATTATTGTGAGATATCTTGTTGTGTTTAATCACTGGTGCATGTTTCTCACGCCATCGTGAAACACTCTCATCTCATTGAAAGAATATTTGCGTCACCGACATCCTCTATCAAAATACAAACAATTAATTTCAGGCAAACACAAACTAACTGATGTCGGGCAAATGACGTATTCAAAACCGTTGAAATAAAGCGTTAATCACAATTGTGCTCAGACTGAAGAAAACGTTAAAATTTATATGCATTTAACAAAAATGCTATTTTCACATGAACTAATATCGGAAGATACCAACATGTATACGTAGATTGGACTTCGAACGTGCACCGCGAAAATGGTCATACATTATAATCCTTCTCCTAACTAAAGAACTGACGACACTTTAATGAATAACTAAAACATTTCAACTCCATGAGCTCGTTCCGATGAGGGTTCATGATCTATTTTTGAGACAAAAAAAAAAAAAAAATGAAAAAGTACGAAAATTTAAATGGCTCTGGTCGTTAGGTTTGGTAAAAGGTTTAGCGACTGTATGGCAAAATTAGATATACTCCCCCCCCCCCCCCCCCCAAATAAACAGAAAAACCCAATCGATCGACCTTTTTTTCTACTACGTGTAGTCCAATATTAATACACGGGGAGTATAACATAATAACTGCAGTCTACAGACGACTGGCTGCAGACTGCAGTTATTGTTCTATCATCAATTATCCGTGTATAGACCTCTTATAATGAGACAAAAATGGGACGATATTATGCCTTGGACCGAAATATCAGTATTACGTGTTCAAAGGGTTAATTTGTTTCGCTTTAGCATGAATGATATTCACATGTAAATCAGTCGTTTTGAACATCATACTTCTTGCTGTAATATTTAAGTTCAGCAAAATCTAAAAGTAAGTTATTTCCGACTCCTTGGTACTCTTACATGTAGGCATGTCCAGTTTTTATCTTCAAATTAGTAGAAAAACGGTCTGGTTATCTACCCTGAAATTGTTTCGGGGATTGCAAATTAGCATTACGGATATGGGAAAGTTTTACAATTCCTAAGACTACAAAAAAATGTTCAAAAGTTACATTAAGGAAGCGCATAGCATCGGAAAGTTCAATATGTTTTCTTTCTATTGATTGTTGAATATTGCCAGTTTACCATCTGTGTTTTGTTCCCACGTCACTTATAAAATGTACTGTTTTCTCCAGTGAAATCATGCTACAATGTTTAAAAACAGTGTTTCCATTGACTTTTGGCCATCGAAGTACGATTTTTGGTTTGATAGATGACTGAGAAGGGCATTAATTCGGAAAATATGATCCTGTGTCTACTGCATGGTAAAAATATCTATCAGACACAAGTCTTAACTTCTGTGCCTTTGATGTCCAAAATTCTGTCCAGTCTGCTTAATTTTCTTACACCTTGGCAAATTATCTGTGAAGCAATTAGCTGATGAGTTCTGACAGTCGGTAAGAGAAGATAAGCGTGCACTTGAACCAGTCTGCTGAAGTAGATAGCTGGGTATATGGGTAAAATAGGCAGGTATTCAACGTCTAGAGTGAATTCCCAAACTGGACACCATAGGTTTAAATAACTGACTAAACTTACTTGATTTCATATCTATTTTGCGGTCATGATATAGCCATGGATGCTGAAGTGACCTTCAACACTAGTAAATACAAAAAGAGGTAGTTTGGTTTTGACAGCTTCCATGGTTTCACTTTGCACGTATCAATCTTTTGCTGCCGTATCTATATAAGTCTGCAACCCCTCTACTGGTGCCAAACTTAGCACCAGATAACAAATACCATTCTTTGAACGACATTGGGTCTTGAACAGAGCCGTTTGCTTCTCCCTCCCGTAAAACTGTCTGACATAATTTAAACCTGGATGGTGAATGTTTCTTTAAACCATAAAAACTTAATTCACATCAATAGGTGGATGGAATGAAAATTTCATTAAGAAAGATTGTGTATGCGATAGCCTTTCTGAAAGTAACCCTGATTCACAAGAACACCCATTCGGTACAGTATGCACACATGTTTGCGTAAAGCAGTGGTTGGCAGTCCAAGCATTGGCAACACAACAGACACTTGATCGGGAAGAATGATCATTGACAATACAATCCGTCACCATTATGTATTGATAAAAAAATATACACACCCCATCTGAGAAGCTGGAACAGTGAAAGGCCTCGAAATAACTGGGGAACGGTAGTTAGTTGACGTAATCGTTACTTCA
This sequence comes from Pictodentalium vernedei, assembly GCA_031216915.1. Lineage (NCBI taxonomy): Eukaryota > Metazoa > Mollusca > Scaphopoda > Dentaliida > Dentaliidae > Pictodentalium > Pictodentalium vernedei. Next base: position 131,476,026 of record CM062291.1, on the reverse strand, counting down.
ATTGTAAAATTTGCGAACGAACTACAGATTACGGCAAACTGTACAAAAATAAATTAAACTCCTAATCCCACACGTTTGCCAGTCAGATGTGACAACTTGTAGGACTAACTTGGCTCAAGGGTCGCGCATTGCGTCCACAAAGAGCAATAACTAGCAATCGTGCTCGTCAAATCCAGATCGTGCCACTTAAGTTTTTGCCATTTAATTTTTGTGGGAATTCTGTTGAGACGTAGACAGCATGATCGAACAAGTGAGAATCAGTGAAGGTAGAAGAGCAACACAACACTTTTTTCTCATATGGGTTAAATAACATAACCTGCTAATCTCCCTACAAATAAATAAATTTGGTCATTTTGCTATAGATGGTAATATACAAGACGATACGATTTAAGGCGTCAGGGTTAAAATGGGTATGGTATGGACAAGATGTGAATGCACTCTCATGGATTACAGCTGAAACGGTTAAGGGATTTTCTTGATCGATTAATCACGTGGATTAACCTTGGTTAACCGATTAATGACTTGTCCAAATAGATATCTGAATAACTGCCATACCGTTGATGATTTACAGCATGAACCCTTTATCCAACGTAACAAACAAAACCGACTAGGCCTATTTACAAAAATCTCCACTCAAATTTATTCTGTTTTCAATTTTTGTCTCACAAACATAGCTTATGTCCCCTCATTGGAACGAGCTCGTTCCAATGAGGGATCATAAGCTATGTTTTTGAGACAAAAATTTAAAATGTTTAGTAATTCATTAATTTATTTTGCAAGTATCGTCTGCTACCTGTCATGGGTAAAGGGTTAAGAATGACCATTTCCAGCTCCTGATAGTGTATGACGATCATGCAAGTAACAAGTATGTCAGCAAGTAACTTGCATGCTTTACTCTGTCTCATATAATTGATGTGAGTCAGTGTGACAATATTTACCTGTTTTGGAGTAAGTTTGTTCCTTTGTTAACCCATGTAATACAGTAGGTCGAAAAGTAACGGTTAATCGATCAATTACTTTTTGGATCGATCAAGATGTTGATCATTGATTAATCGATTAATCGGTTAACCGTTTCAGTTCTAAGAGTTGAAATATAAATGCGTAGACTTCAAATACTTAGTTCTTTTGCATTTTATCTCCAAGATACTGTACGTCGTCTTGTCGTAATCCATGCGTGGCAGTGATACCCACGCACGCGTTTACTGGGTAATATAAACCATCATCGAAATTTTAATTAATGAAGCACCGGGTTGTACTCGGTGCTTCCTTGATTAACATTTTAATGAATATTGCTATAATTAGAGTTTGCAACCTAATGTTATTGTGTCCATGGGAATCATAGATAATGACCAGCCTACGGCAAACGTATTGTAGTCTGAGCTCTTTTAACAGGGCATCCTGGATGCTATCGTGTCATACACTACTGTCCACGGCGAACTGGGCGATTTCACTTTACATTTATATTGACATACAGCAATAATTTAATCCCACATCTTCGCAGAGCCAAATCTTTCTTTACACAAAAATTATGTGTACCAGCTTGAAGTTTCATTGAATGTTCCTCATCGCTTTTGTACATACCTTTGACCTGATTCATTAATAGCAAATACTGGACAATACATATGCAGGCTATAATAAATTTGCAAATGGAAAATATTATTTCATCTCCCACACAAACTAAAAACGCATTCGACCAATACTTATCACAGAAAAAACAACATGACAGAAAAATAATTCTGTAAAACATGAAACGAGTAGGATGGAATCTCATAGTTCTGAAAAAACTCCGGACAGGCAACATTTACAAGTAAGCACATTTCACAGAGGCGTCGGAATCGAGAGAGATCTTGTACCCCCACAACTTTTCCATAGTTACTTTACATGATCACCTGTTAACCCTTTACCCAACGTAACGGCCAAAACCGTCCAGCGCTATTCTCAAAAATCGCCAATTAATTTTCACTATTTTTTTCATTTTTTGTCTCAAAAACATAGGTTTTGACCCCTCGTTGGAACGAGCTCGTCGAGCTCGTTCCAACGAGGGGTCATAACCTATGTTTTTGAGACAAAAATTGAAACAAATTAGTTATTCAAGATTTTTTTTTGCAAGTATCGTCTGCTTTTCACGTTAGGTAAAGGGTTAAATTTACAAGTTTGAGAATATGCAAATGTATAAATACACAGACATCCCTGTTATATATAATCTGAAAATTTAAAAAAGCTTATCTACATTTCATCAACAACTTCCACCATTGGCCGCTTCGATCTATTTATTCTACTTCAACCATTCTCCATCTCGGAGACTTCCGGTTGAATAATAGTTGAAGTTAAGGAAGTAGGCCGAACCACCAAACTGAAAGGTCCACGATTTTGATCCCCTCCAGGAATAACTTCGTTGTGTCCTTGGGCAAGGCTCTCTATCCCGATTGTCCACTTGGGGGCATGATGGCGCTGCGTACTAAGGCGTATTGCACATCGATGGTGCTCACGTCTTCAACCACTTCTAACCCTGCTTGTCTGGAATTAGTATTTTGGGGAGTCTGGCAGCTGCTCGCCGTTGCTCGGTGGCTCTGTCCAGGTACTACGGCTTCCTCCACCCAGCAAAACTGTCCGACATGAGGTGAACCTTGTTGTCTAAAGTGCCGTTAAACCGTAGTAAATAAAATAATAATAAATAAATAACCACCACAGAATAAATTATATGCACTCATCTCTATAGAACTGGATTTATGAAACGTCAGTGAAAACGTCTCAACTCAATCTGTAAAGACGGGGTCAAGTCAATCAACATGATACCTTCGCCTATTGACGGTGTTTGGTGATGCTACAGTTGTTACGCTGTGACTACAGTTGCAGCGTAACAGCTTTGTATCATCAAACATCAACAGAAAGCCTATCATGAAAACTAGTAACACGGTAGCAACTTTTCATTCTCGGTCCTTGTGTTTTGACAATAATAACTAAAATATGTTGTAAAATATTACATTTGTATTGCCACGAAAGGGGTCGATGGCTCAGTAGGTACAGGCGCAGGCTGCAAGCCGAGAGGTCCTCGGTTCGAATCCCACCAGCGGCAACCGCGTCGAGTCATTGCGCAAGATACTTCACCACTATTGCCCACGTGGGGGCACGGTGGTGTTGTATACTAAGGCGTACTGCACGTCAATGGTGCACCTCTCTTTAACCAATGCTAACCCTGCTTGTGTGGAGTTAGTATGTTGGCGAGCTGGCAGTTGCTCGCCGTTGCTTGGTGGTTCTCCCCGGGTCCTCCGGCTTCCTCCACCCGTAAAAGTGTGGTGGTCATGATTAGCCATTGTGCAAAAATATGTAAACTAAAACAACAATAAATAAATAAATAAATTGTCATGAAAAATATTCACACCATCACAATATTCTTTTTTCACAGACATCAATAAAAGGAGATCAGCTACTGCGAGATGTTGGAAAATTCAAAAGCTTCGAGAAAGTTGGTCGTTATCGCTTATTATTTATTTATAGCAAAAGTTACATTGGTCACCAGAAGAAACATATCTAACTAGATGGCGGTTAGTTAGATATGTTTCCTCTGGTGACCAATGAACTCATCAGCAATCCACTTGCAAAGAGAGCAGTGTCTATGCGGCATTTATACGGATCGCTTTTTATCCATTTTTTCACATCGGACCGAGCTTTAGTTGGACTGGCGGGTCTGGCACCCTTGTGCCCGTCTCTTTTTCAAGATGTTCTCTCACAACTGATGTTTTGTAAACACCATTGGAATAGACTTCATGTTTTTTATTATTATTTCTAAGTCTGGAAATAAACAATCTGTCATTAGGAGAATGAGGTCCCCAAATGGGGAATTTGTTGATGCTATCCCATACTGTGGGCTAGAATCCCCTAATTGATCCTCTGATTATCTCTCTCCGTTTGAGCATGAGGCCTGATTCAGATTGAGGTTCACAGAGGGTAAATTTAGTAATGCTAGCATGCTGTGCAGGGTAACATCACGAAATTCACATTCCGTGCACCTCATTCTGTTGATGACCGCCAGCTTATTTCAAGGCATGATTATCTCCATTGCAGTCTGGAAGCGCTCTGCCTGCACTGAACATGAAATATGTAGATGAAGATGTGAAAGAAACGCACACATTCTCGATTTTAACTGGCAATTCCAAAGGCTACTTCAAAATAGATTCAAACACTGGACAATTAACTCTGGATAAAGACTGCGATAGAGAAGCTGCGTGTCCAGCCAAGTTTGACCTAATCATACAAATAAAAGACAAAGGAGGACTCACGGATACGGTGGTGGTCACCATTAATATGAAAGACGTGAACGACAACGCCCCGGAGTTCAATACGACAATATGTAAATTGACAATCACAAACCAAACAGACACGTTGCCGATCTTGACAACTCTAAGCGCCACAGACCCCGATCAGGATCAGAATGGCCTTTTCACTTATTCCGTGGTTGGAATTGGATATGGAACGGAATATTTTCGAATTGATAGCAGTGGAAATCTAAGACTTAACAAGAAAATGAACTTAAAGGAGACCACTAGCTTTACAATATCAATCAGCGCAAAAGACCGAGGTACTCCACCTTTAGAGTCATTCAAGCAATGTGATGTTACTTATTTGAAGACCAGAACGGTGGTGTCATCAGACGTGGATAAAACAGATCCATGTTTTTTATGTGTAGAAGGAGGTGTCGCATTATTTACCATGTTCATGGTAATTATGGCAGTGGTGATAGGAATCATATTTTACATGCTATGGAAGTGTTGTCTGAGAGAACCTTTACTTCGGTAAGTTTTTATCTGAATAGAAATGAAAACATCTTTTTTCTACACCGCTGTTTTCTTCATTTCTTCGGTCGGTTTATGTATTCCAATATCCCTCAATATAGTTTGACTGGATGATGTCCCTTGAAGTACATTTTTATAAATGACTTTAAAAAGAACCATATTATTTCTCCCTGAAAAGACACAACCAGTCGAACGTCATATGACTGAGCCCGACCAACGAGAAGCCACCTCAAACTGTCTAGCAGGTAATCGCTGTAAAAAGGAGCAGATTTGAAATTTAAACTCAGTTTTGTGTGCATGGGAGACAAAAAAAAACTATCTGAGAATCAAGAGCCAGTAAGAAGCTTATTATCCCTGCTCTTAGCGAATTAAGAAACCCGAACTGATTCTACATGTCAGTGATCACCATTGCGTTCCAAAGACATGGAGATTTACATGCTTATCTAAACGTTTACATTGCAGTAAACCTAGTAATGAAGTAATTTTTACTTAAAATCATAGATGGATAAACGTTTCTTTTATATAGAAAGACTTTTTGGTATGACTTATTACACTTTATCTAACAATCATACAAATTTTGGCCTGAAAACCACGAGAAACGTTACGCATTACATAATGTGTTCCAATTCCCTATCATATGGACGACTCATTGTGATTCCGTATCATATAGACGGCTTGTTTCAGGGAACGCGACGGACTATCACAACAGGCGCATGAATACACTCCACTCAGTTGATCGCTTACAAAACAAAACAAAATTCCTTATATTTACCGACAGAACTATTAAGAGCCAGTGCCCCCCACCCCACCCCCTCACAATAAATAGAAACTGCACAATCAAAGGAAGTGACACCGAGAGTGAATAATCTGACAACACAACTTTGAAAATTGTGGTGACAGCGTTACTCTCATTGTTTGTTAAGAATGCACAGCCAATGTCAACAAAAACGTTCCATAAAATATGAGGGTTTTTTTTAAAACTTTTCCTCCCCCAACATTATGTCCCAAAACTGTATTAATAATTTAAGATTTAATCTGTTTATGTGACAGAATTGTTAGACAAATGAATTATCATGATAATGTGCATGTTCTGTGATTTGTTTCAGATTATTGGTGTTGTCCAAACATGGGATCACAATTCGCCGACAAAGCCGGCTCGTTGAGATCCCATTCTGTACACCACCTCGAATCTGATACAAATCACAGGACATGCACATTATCATGATAATCTGTATGTTCCAGGAGAGCCACTGATAGAAATTGTTCTTATTACTTCTTCATTGATAATGCAGGCTTCTGAAACCCTGACCGTTCATAATCTCTTTGAAATAACAGTCCACACATGATCATCAGATGGTTACATTATCAGTGAAAAGAAAAAGAAAAAGGAATTTTTCTAGGGTGTTTCTAGGCTAGTCGTACCACTAATGAATATGCAGGTATTGTACAGAAATATATAAGTGAGTACAATTACTGTCAACAGCAAATCTATTGAAAAAATAACATAAAGATCTGCGGGGAACTTAACACTGATTTTCACTGGTGATGTTGTTTGTTGAGCTATGAATAATTGTTTAAACCCTTGAAACCGTAAGACCTCTTTTCCGGGTCAGGATCACAATTTGTCCTATTCACATCAAGTAAATGGATGCTCACCGAATTTAGGGGGGTAGACCAATCAGTATTTTCAGCGTGCAGCCCCAAGGCTGCACGTGGAAAGTCTTGGTTGGTCTACCATTAATCCTTTACCTGGCACGACAAAAACCGGTCAGCGTTATTCATGAACATCTCTACGCAAATTGTATTTTTTTTTATTTTTCGTCCCCAGAAAAACACTGCCTATGACCCCTCTCATTGTAGATGGTTCCAACTGTGTTGAATTTTGAGCAGAATTGAACTTTGTTTGAGCCACCTCATAAGTGTGTGTAAGGGCAATGCGTGTTTGTTTAGAATAAAAACGACTTATTGGCACTGACATTTCCACCTGAAATGCTTTTACTTGTGATATCTCGCCGAAGTATTGTTTTTTAAATAATGGATTTTGGATACTGTGTCTGCGTAACGTAATATTTGTATCTTTGTTTCATTTTGAAATTCCTAACACCATTATAATAGTTATGGAGAAATAAGGAATTGAATTGAATTGTGCCCTACCGGGTTTCAAACATGACATAAAAATACACAAATTGGATTTAAAGTAAGCATTGCTCAGGAACTGGCAAGAATTTGTTATTCTTTGATGGGCACCAGTTTAGTACTCACAAAGATGTTACGCAAGCTTTTGTTTCTTATACGCCAAAGCTAGTCGAAGATTTAAATGTTCCGTTAGTTTAGAGTTGGTAAAATTGAATTTATCTTTTACAATTTTGGCTGTTTCGACATTCATTCTGTGGTATGTTAAATTGAAAGCAATGATGGACCAACTTTCTTCCCATTCTCGCTCTGATATGTCTTTATCAAATGGTAGGGGGGGGGGGGGTGGTGGAGGGGAGCGCGGTGGACTTCTATACTGGAAGTCCCGAGTTCGATCCTCGTCCGGGACGATTCACGTTGTGTCCTTGGGCAAGGCACTTTATCCCGGTTGCCTACATGGGGGTACGATGCCGCCGTGTACTAAGGCGTACTGCACGTCGACGGTTCACATGTCTTCACCGCTGTAATCCTGCTTGAGCGGAGCTTGAACAGAGTTAGAATGTTGAGGAGCTGACAGTTGCTCGTCGATGCTCGGTGGTTCTCTCCGAGTACTCTGGCTTCCTCCACCCGTAAAATTGTCACGGTCACGATTAGCCATTGTTCATAAGTATGTGACCTTAAACACCAATAAATAAATAAATAAATAAATAAATAAATAAATAAATAAATAAATAGGGGGTGAAGTGTATTTTCTCAAAAAGCTTCTCCATTTTCTCTAAATTCACCAGCTTAACCCTTTACCCAACGAATCGCCCGCATCCGCCCGCGTACTATGCAAATTCAGCAATTGATAAAATATTGTTTTAAATATATGTTTTAAATATAAATTTCAACAAAACCATATCATGTGACCCCTCGTTGGAACGAGCTCCTCGAGCTCGTTCCAACGAGGGGTCACATGATATGGTTTTTTTTTAATTTTTTGAAAAATTTGAAAAAATGATATTTAAATTAATAAATTTTGATATCGTCTGCGTTGGGTAAAGGGTTAATCTAAATTATCTTTAACTGGTGCTTGTTTAATAGGGTTGATTCAAATTCGTCCGACACCAAAGAATGTCCTGGAAGGTTAAAATGTTTTACTGGAGCTTTATAACAAGCCTGTGTCGAGCAGCTCGCTCTCGACATGGATTTCGAGTTTGATACACTTTCTGTTTCGTACACGTTACACGTGATAAGGTAAATCACGTTGGGTGAATCACAGTGGAGGAATTAATAATTTTTTGGTTGGTGTGGAGGAAAATTCCTCTTTCTGGTCAGGCATAAAACTATGCAGTCAACAACGACGTTTTGGGCAGATCAACGCCACGCCATTACAATTGTGCAACAGTCTGTAGAGTTCAATTATTATTGGTTCGAAATCATTACGCAAAAAAACAAAAACACATAGAGTATTCCATTGATCTCATGGCGTTAAATAGGGTGGACAAGCCTCAATGAAATTTACTAAAAATGTATGTGGTGTTTTTAGCCAATTGTGTGTGTCCATTTCCAAGTGCTTTTAACCCTTTACCCAACGCAGGCGATATCAAAATTTATTATTTTAAATACCATTTTGTCAAATTTTTCAAAAAATTTCAACAAAACGATATCATGTGACCCCTCGTTGGAACGAGCTCGATGAAAAATAATATTTTTTCAACTGCTGAAGTTGCATATTACGCGGGGTGGGGGGGGGGGGGGGGGGGTGGGGGGATACGACCAATTCGTTGGGTAAAGGGTTGAACAATTATACGTATTCCTATGTTTCATGCACCATTTGTGTCCAATCCATGAACAACGATATCGCCCCTTGAAAGTATAAAGTTGCCATTTAAATATATACAGGAAATCATTTGAAAAACTGTCAATGAGATCCTTAGAACATCTTTTAAAATAATAACGCTTTAGTCTAACAACCTATACTTTTTGTAAAATTCCTGATGAATATTAGGCGCTAAGAATTCTGTTTCTCAGATTATTCCGCGCCAAAAGAGTTAAACTCGGAAGACCGATATTTCGGCCCAAGGCATAATTCCGTCCCATTATTGTCTTATGATAAGAGGTCTATATACGGGGCATTGATGATAAAATAATAACTGCAGTCTGCAGCCAGGCGGCAGCAGACTTCAGTTGTTATTTTATCCACCCTGTATATTGATATTGGACTGACCCATCTTACTGTAAGTGTACACAAAGGCGATAACATTCCAGGAAACGAGGATTCAAAGAGTTAAACAACTTCTACTTTTATAGAAAACATGATATGAAGGCCTCCAATGAATAACCAGTGTTGTTTGCAAGTTTTTCAAAGATATTTTGTCAACAAAGATGCATTGTACCTCCTTTTTTAGTACAAGTTCGATAACTGCGTTCAACTACCGCTACTAGTTTAATTTCGATAAAATCCCAGTGGGAACCCCGGGAGGTGAAGCAGTGCTTGTTCAGCGTGGTAAACAAGCTCTGTTTTACTGGTAAAATAGGACCCAGTGGTCAAAGCCTGGAGTAGAAGTTCTCTAAAATGTGCAACATTGGTATAAACGATTGACTGGACTTCACTTTATATTCATGTTCTGACATGATTAGCCATTATACAGAAATATGTGACCTTAAAAACTAATAAATAAATGAATGCTTGAATGGAAAATGAATAAAATATTAAAAAATTCTAATGGCAATTGAAGTTCACTGATTTATTGGATCAAATGTCTATAACCGCCATTCTACACATGGCTTGAAATATACTACTCAAAGTTTGCTAAGCACCACATATTTGACACATCATTGTGAAATTTTCTTGTGACACATTTGCGATATTTTTAGTGGATATGGTTGAGGAATGTATTGAGATGGTCCCCAGTGTTTACATTAGCTCTCTTGGCAGGCAGACTTCTATCTTGATTTCCATGATGTTTTCGTGTACTGTCTACATGTACATGACATGTGTAGGGTATTCAGTCTTCATTTCAACACAAACCCTTGTGATTTAATGATTGAATATGGCGAATGCAAATGTAAGAAGACATTTGTCTAAAGCAGAAATGTGGTGGGCTGTAGGGATAGTGGAACAAGGAAGGGGCTACCCATCGGCAGGTTGGTGAAGCCCTTGGTGTGCACCATACGGTGATCGTCAGAGCCTGGGCAAGATTTCAGCAGTATGGCACACCAGTCAGACGACATGGTGGTGGCAGTGACAGGGCAACATTTGCAGCTGAACACCAGTTTTTGATCATTCAGGTCCGTAGGAACCGCTTTGACACAGCAACCCATCTTCGCAGTGACCTTCAGAATGTATCCGGGGTAAATGTTTCGACGCAGACTATCCGGGCAAGGTTGCACGAAGGTCGTCACCGATCGAGAAGACCATGTATTCGCATTCAGCTGTACCAGAACCACCACCAGGTACGATATCAATGGGCCATGGATCACGTTGGATGGACCACAGACGATTGACGACCTGTCCTTTTTACAGATGAGTCAAGGTACTGCCTAAACAACACAGACAGACATTCTAGGATATGGGGAAGACCAGGAGAGCGATTCCACGCAGACAGCAGTGCTGAGCATGACCGCTATAGTGGAGGGTCAATAATGGTCTGTGGCGGTATCATCTGGGATGGGCGTACAGAGCTCTGTGACCTTGACCGTGGTACATTGACTGCACAGCGGTAAATTGATGAGATCCTGGATGCCCACGTCCGATTGTATGCAGGTGCAGTAAGTGATAGATTCATTCTGATGGACGATAAAGCCAGTCCTCATGTTGCCCATGCTGTCCGGGAGTACCGACAGAGGGAGGGGATTGAGCGTATGGACTGGCCAGCAAGATCCCCTGACCTCAATCCAATCGAACATGTCTGGAATGAGTTGCAGCTTGCAATTTCAGTTCGTCCAGTCCAACCAAGAAATGTCCAGGAGCTTGGTGCCATGCTGGCCCAAGAATGGAACATCATCCCACAAAGGACCATCTGGAACTTGATTGGGAGCATGGGAAGGTGTTGTTAAGCTGTAATTAACAATAATGGGTCTCATACTCGATATTTAACCCATACCAGTTCGCTCAGTCAACTTTTTGGCAAATTTGAAAAATTTCCTCTTTTACTAAAAATATCCATTTTCCATGGTTATCCTATTCAAAAGCTAAAAAATAATGTCAAACACAAATAAAATCTTAATTTCTGTACTTAAATCATTAAAGAAAAGGTTAAATATAAAATATATACACTGTTCCTAACAATATTTCAATTAAACGTAAAACAGGTAGTTGGATATACTTGGTGCTTAGCAAACTTTGGGTAGTATAATTAAGATTTGAATCAGAATTGTTCGAAATCCACGAGGTGATGAAACAGATTGATCACGTGCAAATTCCATGAAAACATTATTATTTTATGTCCGTGCAGGATATAGAATTGGATTATCTACAAGGCACCACCTCCACTAACCATAATTCGGTCAAGTTCTATTCATAAAAAAATCCCAAAACACCATAGCTTCGGATAAAATATAATTCCCGTAAACTGTGAATATAGTGCCCGAAATACAACTCACTTTAGAATTGCGAAAACCGTCTATTTATAGAACGTAAACAGAAATTACAGAATTTAACCCTTTACCTAACGTAACGGCCAAAACCGGCACCGCTATTCTCAAAAATCGCCAATTAATTTTCAAAATATTTTCATTTTTTGTCTCAAAAATATAGGTTATGACCCCTCGTTGGAACGAGCTCGTCGAGCTCGTTCCAACGAGGGGTCACAACCTATGTTTTTGAGACAAAAAATGAAAAAAATTAGTTATTCAAGAATTTTTTTTGCAAGTGTCGTCTGCTTTTCATGTAAGGTAAAGGGTTTTAAATATAGACTTTGGAAAATCGAATGTAGTGCATACTATCAAAGCGCGATGTTCAAATATCACACGAACAACTGGCATTCATGGGATAAATCACATGATCAACTGGTATTCATGGGAAAATAACGTCACTTGAGAATCCACTGACGATTCAGTGTTCATTGAAGAAAATTCCAGTTGTGTTGTAAACATTTTGCCATGAAGTACTGTACAACTGATGTTTTTTTTAATTTCTATGCTTCAGGCTGTTCAAACGGATTATGGAACCAAGAAAACCACAGACATTTCTAAGACGACAAATTAAAGAGGAGCGTCCGCCGTCAGTTTCTCAAACACGACCACCTCGAAGGTATAGACTGTTTGTACAGGTGTAAATCTTTTTGCCTGTATAGTAAAATCTACTCGCAATGTATGGGCTCCTCAAGTAATCAACAAATTCCAGAGGGCTGGCTTGAACCTGTCGATTCTTGTTTGTAGATGGTACAATCTGAGCTGGTTTTTGACCAAAATTGAATTTGTTATTTGATCCCCTACACAAGTGAGGGTGCGTATGTGTGATGGGAGAAGGGGGTTACATGTTTGAGGGTCTGTCATTCCGGCTTTGTGAGAACCCAGACAATAATGTTTGCGTTAAACTAGGATTTCCTTTGTTTTCTCCGCGAAAAGAAAACAATGTTAAGGTTTGTCTTCCCGATTTCGTGGGGACTTGTTTGTCATTGTTTGTCACCAAGACGAAAAGAAAAAAAAAACCCACACAACGACGGCTAAACTAGACTGTGTGTGTGGGGGAGGGGTGTCTGTGTGTGTGTGTGTGTGTGTGTGTGTGTGTGTGTGTGTGTGTGTGTGTGTGTGTGTGTGTGTGTGTGTGTGGGTTTGTCTTACCAACTTTACGAGGTAACTGGACAAAAGAGTTTGCGTGTTTCGCCTTACCGAGGTACAAAAGACAAAAGAAACCCTTTACCTCGGTTGTTTTCCCAGAACTGTACCGGCAAAACGAGGTAGAAACCGTTAGTCCACACAAAGGACAAACAATGGGGTACCTCGGTATGTAGAGTAGACAAGACTGTGTGTGTGTGTGTGTGTGTGCGTTTGTCTTACCAACTTGACGAGGTAACTAGACAAAAGAGTTTGCGTGTTTCGCCTTACCGAGGTACAAAAGACAAAAGAAACCCTTTACCTCGGTTGTTTTCCCAGAACTGTACCGGCAAAACGAGGTTGAAACCGTTAGTCCACACAAAGGACAGACAATGGGGTACCTCGGTATGTAGGGAAAACAAGACTGTGTGTGCGTGTGTGTGTGTGGTGTGTGTATGTGTGTGTGTGTGTGGCTGGATGGTTGGATTGAGTCCCTACATTGATATTTCGAGCGATGTTTATCGATTGACAGGTATCTCCTGATGTCATGTTTTCAGAACTGTTCCATATTATTCACAATATACTGAGAGTCAGAGCCGTTTTTCTACGTGCCAAGCCATTAAACATTAACACTTCTTATAAGGGACACCAAGATAGCAGGACTGTTTTTAAGGTGTGGGTCGGGAATGCCTTAAAATAGTCACGTCGAATAGGAAAGCTGCTTGAACTCGGCCTGTGAGAGAGCCTTCTATGACAGTGTCCCATCACCACGTATCTACCATCGCCGGGAGAGTCTACCATACCGAAACACAAGCAGCTAGGCTCCCAGTCTAATTTTGTTCGCGGAGTTTGCGCGCAGACTGGCGTTCATTTAATTTGATGTCCCCTTGACCAAAAAGATAAACAAATATTCTTTCGTACTCATGTTATACATATTCCGACCAATAAGTATTCATTTATCCTTGAAAACGTCAGGGTATTAACACAGTTCGTGACACTCCGAGGCGTAATCATAAAAGTACAGATCTAGGGTTTAATCCCAGGAACGAGAATTCTCTGGTTCTCGTTTTTGACAGTCAGTCACGATTCCTGGAATATTCCGGTTATCGTTTCTGAATATCAGTCCCGATACCTGGGAAATTCATAGGTCAGAACCGAGAATCAAAGGTGGCGTTCCGCAACATTTGATTCCAGTTTCTAGTCCATAAATTTCCCGGGCATTAGCACTCATTTTCAGAACCAGTAACCGTTTGCGAAGTTAAAACATAGTTCCAACTGCGATGCTGGTCGCGTTAGAAACCGATATACGCCCTTATCCCATAAACTCTAATACACAATCACTGATATCATGGCCTATGTATTTCCCTGAGCTCACTATTGACATTTAGAACACTGAGCCGCAGAACTGTGAAATTCCAGTTTCCAGTTTTAAACTTTGTACAGCTCTGATGGGTCATCATTCATAATGATAATGTTATCAATGATTCGATCAAATCAAGTCTCGATAGAGAAACATTTCTTGCTTATTCAAAGAAAATGAATGTTGGTGGTATTTTTTTGATTCAGTCGTTTTAACCCTTTACCTAACGTGAAAAGCTGACGACACTTGTAAAAAGAATTCTTGAATAATTATTTTTTTTCATTTTTTGTCTCAAAAACATAGGTTATGGCCCCTTATTGGAACGAGCGCAACATTCGTTTCTTGATATCCGACCTTTATCAAAAATAACGTCACTTATAATGTTGTTATCTCTATCTTTTAACCCTTTACAGGGCTCGCCTTGAGTAAAATGGTCGGGGCCTAAAAAAGTGCCCCACATATTGAGGTCGGGGCCTTTTCGGGGCTGATTTTCAATTTTGTCCATTATTGTTAATGCGTTTTTGTGGAAAATGTCGGGGCTTGAAAAAAAGCCCCCAGCAAGTGCTCCTCTGGGCTGATCAGCCGCGATTCAAGGCAAGCCCTGCTTTACCTAACATGAAAAGCAGACGACACTTGCAAAAAAAATCTTGAATAACTAATTTTTTTCATTTTTTGTCCACAAAACATAGGTTATGACCCCTCGTTGGCACGAGCTCGACGAGCTCGTTCCAATGAGGTGTCATAACCTATGTAAAGCCATAAAAAATAATAAAAATTAATTAGCGATTTTTGAGAATAGCGCTGGCCGGATTTGGCCGTTACGTTGGGTAGAGGGTTAAGAATTGGATCATGGCTGTTCTCAATCCACGAAGTTATGAAACAAATTGATCGCGTGCAAGTGATGAATGTGTTTGATCACCTCGTAGATTTCGGGTAGTCATGATTCAATTCTTATATTTATTCCCTTCATAAAAAAAATTATTTTATGTCCGGACAGGATATCGAGTTGGCTTATCGTTGCGTTCACGATTAGGCTTCTTGTAGAAATATATGACCTTAAACTCCAATAAAATAAACGAATGAGTTAGTCGATGAGTGTGTATTTTTCACTTTCATTCTTTTTGGGGTGGGGTGGGTGGTAATGGGGTTAGTGTCCCGAGGAAACACAACTCTACTCACCCTTGCAAGTTTGACATGTTAGTCCGAAGTGATGTCTTCTTGATTTGCTAACTTATCGTGTATTTTTACAGCCCAATAGCAGAGGAACCAGTTGTACAGATTAGAAGAAAACCTAAAACACCCCCTGCACCGGCACAGACTGCTAGATTCGGGTACTGGAATGAAAGTAAGTGATAAAATAGAAATTTATTTCAAGTTCAGCTTCTTTATTTCCAAGTAGTCCACCTTATTTTTAATTAACAATGAAATGAAATGTTGTTGAAGAAATGGAAACATTTTGAAGGACTTCCTGTGTGCATTGCCATTCTGTCTCTCCTATGAAATGGAGCGGTTTTACTTTTATCCCTTAACAACTAATACATATGGGCGTAAAATGGTTTCGTTAAATAAATTAATCTCGATTTTGTTCATGGCGAGTGCAATGTGACCAACTCCAGAACTGTAAATGACAACAATAAAAATTGTTGACGTTTTGAAACCTCGATCGTCTCTGAGGTGGTGTTAACTATATTATGTCAATAGAAATAGAAAATGGACCTGCACCGTTTCAAGTATCGCTTGACCAGTCTGTGAAATATGACCGGGTATCGTTTTTATTTTCTGAGTTATGCGAATCACAAGGAAGCTTACATTTCCAGAATTCAAATTTTGAAAGTGACGTAAAAACGTCAAAATGACGATAACCATTTACCTCGCACGAAAAGCAGACGACACTTGCAAATACAATCTTGAAGCACTATTTTTTTAAAAGTTTTGAGTCAAAAACATAGCTTATAACCCCTCATTGGAACGTGTTTGTCGAGCTCGTTCCATTGAGGGGTCATAAGCTATGTTTTTGTGACAAAAAATGAAAAAGTAATGAACATTGAATGTTGAATTTTGTGAATAACGCTGGCAGCTTTTGGTCGTTACGTTGGGTAAAGGGTTAAATAAAAAAATCCAAAAACATCTTTTTTTTTTATTTTTCGAGCACTGCAACATACTAAAATTTCATATAAATCGGACAAGCTTTAATTTTTTCGCCTTTGATGTCATATTGTCACCCGATCGTTAGCCGCAGACGAATTGTTGGTTGGATAAAAAACTGATTGCATTTTAGATGTGTTTTTATTGCAGAATATATTTCCAAAATTTTGAGAATGAGTATTCAACAAGCGGGCAGGTATTAACGATTCGTGAGAAAAACGACAGATTGACATTATTTTGGAAAAAGATTTAAATTTAGAATTGTAACAAACATACTTAATAAGGCCACCATCAAAGTAAAAATATATGAAGTTTCATTGCTGTATGTTTTACTTATACGTAGTTGTGCGAGTTTGAAAACCGACATTTTCAGAATTTTCAGTGAGAAATGTTCCCAAAAAAAACTCTAAAATTGAAGTAATATAAAAAGTTAAAAAATGGCGATAAATCAAAAAAATAAAAAACACACATATTTTTTGGAGCTGTACAACATACTAAACTTTTATGAAAATCGGCCCACGTTTAACTTTTTGTGACGTTGACTTAAATTACGTTACTAGAACATTTGTCTATAATCGTTGATAATTTGCCAGGTAGGTACCACATTTTGAGATTTGGTCCTTACTGGAGATGATTTATCCAAAATATGAAAGAGGGTTGGTTGATACAAGAGAAGATATTAAAAGATAAATAAAATAACAACGTAATAAGTGACGTTATTTTCGATAGAGGTCGGGTATCAAAAAAGGAATGACCAATTGAGTAATTAGAAGTTAACATCCACAGCTGTACGAAATTTGGAGACTACAGCTTTAAATATGTGGCGGTAGTAAGCTGAACAAGAAAGAAAGAAAATTTAAAATAAAAAACAAAAAACAAACTGACAATCTCAATTAGTCATTTCAGCTTCGTTGGATGACTTAATAATAAGCTGTATCACTCTTAACTTGACGAGATCGAGAGTAAATAATTTTCATAACTGACTATTAAGGGTTAATACTGGAAGTGGGAATTTCACAGCTCTGAGGCTTAAGCTTCTGAAACCCAATAACGATACCCTAGAAATGCTAGACCAGGGTATCAATGATTGCGTATTATACTTTATATGATTTCGGATAATGACAGTTTCTTCCGAGACCAGTATCGCCGTTGTAACTATGGTCTAATCTCGCAAATGGAAATTTCGCGGTAACCGTTTCTGAAAATGAGTGCTAATGCCTGGGACATTCAAAGACTAGAATCTGGAATCAAAGGTTGTGAAACCCACCCTTTGGTTCGCCGTTCTGTCTTATGAATTTCCAGGGTATCGGGACTGTTAAACAGAAACGACAACCGGAGAATTCCCTGTATCGCAACTGACTTTCAAGAACGAAGACCGGAAATTGCTCGTTCTCGGGAAAAAACCTACTGACTATAATCTCTGTATCCCCCCCCCCCCTCCCGCCCCGCTTGGTAGGCATCGGGTGGGGCTGAGTTTTAGTGATAAGTCTGGCTTCAAATATAATTCCCAATTTGACATAAATGTACATACATCAATAAAATTCACGATGGGTAGGGACTAGGATCATTCCCTAAAATACACATCAGAACCCAGAATATGCTTTCTGCAGAAGCAAACAATTAGTATTAGTGTAATGCCTGGTGCATATATATGACGAAAGTATCTGGTCTGGTTTTACGAGTTCAAGGTGACTGAACAACCTGTGGCGAAAATAGTGCCAGAATATTTCGGACGACTTTTCAGTTCCATCAAGAACAATACTTTGATGACCACATAATGCACGCACGCTGTGTGCGTTCTCAGTCATCCCAACTGGCCAGAGTAAGCATGCTGTGCATATTTTATTTAAACGAGGGCAGCAATTGCATCGTTTCAACATGTTTGGTGTTAACGTCCCCATTTCAGATACTGCCAAATTGAATCTTCCATTTTGAAGGTCTATATAAAATGTACTTATTTATAATTTTTGTGTCTGGGTGACACGTAAGGCTTAGACCTGTGTAATCCACTATTGTCTGTTAAATGCAATCATCTCTATCTTTTCCCAGATTTTATCCCTTTCCGTCGTTAGCTTTTCTACTGTCCTTTGCCACAAATGTGACCATTACATGTATATATCCTTAAGTTGTCCACCCAACAGATCTTTATTTATTTTATTTTTTTTTATTGGAGTTTAACGACACTTTCGACAGCCAGATTCATCTCGTGTGGGACAGCTTTACGGGTGAAGGAAGTCGGAGTACCCGGAGAAATCCACCGAGCAACGATGAGCAACTGCCAGACTCCCCTACATTCCAACTCCACACAAGCAGGATTAGCATTGTTTGAAGACAAGTGCACATCGACGTGCAGTACGCCTAAGCACACAGCGCCACCGTGCCCACATGTAGGCAATCGGGATTAAATGCCTTGCCAAAGGACACAACGCAGTTACCCCTTGCGGGGATCGAACCGTGAACCTTCCGGTTTGAAGTTCAATGTTATAAACACTGGGCCACCGCGCTCCCAGTTGCTACAGATGAACAATGTTCAAAAACAGAAATTTTCTCGAAGGTTTTTAATTTTCCGATCGCTCTTTTTTTAAGAATATTCTTTGATGTCTGTGAATCATGAATTATTATGTTTATGATTTACACGTTTTTCGAGCCAATAGAAATTGAAAATAAAACAACATATTTAATTTATTATTGACAAAAAACAAGTCCCGTGATTGGACAGTTGATACCATGTGACTAGCTTTGGTGATAGGTAAATGCCATGGCGTTTGATGAAGTGAAAGCTGTAACTCTGTGACTGTATAACGCTGTGACTACAGTCACAGCGTAACAGCTTTACATAATCAAACCTCTTAGATTGAAAGAATTTATGGCATCGATTGACTTGACGCCGCCACCATGGCGTTTGCTGAAGTGAAAGCTGTTACACTGTGATCATAGTCACAGCATAACAGCTTTACATCATCAAACCCTGTGGATTGGGAGCAGTCACGGCATTGGTTCACTTGACACCTCCATCCTGGGTCGGCGACGTTTTTGACTGGCGTTCCAGCAATCCAGTTATGTAGAGATCAGTGGTCTTCTTCTAAATTCAGTGATCGAACTGAGAGCTAAAAGTATTTACTGCTCCAGCAGCCAAAGCGAAGTTCACTAATAAACATGGAAACTTTATTGCTTCCGCGTACATCAAAGCGGATTGTTTCAACCATGTCTTAATTGTGAAAATCACTATATTGTTGATGTCTGCTTGTGGCTGTACCCCAAGTAATGACTTCGCAGTTCATTCTGCATGCGATTCACAATAAATTTGCATTCGTATGCTTGCAGTATTAAGGACGAGAAAGTTAAATTCTGTTGACAAATGATACCTTCCGCCCGAACATTGTGAAATTTGATCATCTGTTCCATAGAATGCCTGTAAACTGGCGTCAAAGAAAAAATGTGGGTGTGAATATGTTTTGTTACAGTCTTTATGTTTTAATTGTGTTGGGCTGAAACTGAAAATCAATAGGTAATTTATCGCAGAAATTCATTGTATGCACTATAATTTCAGAGGATAAAGAACTAGATAGCAAGAACCCTCGTCCTTCCGAAACATACCACTCATTCTAATTGAGACCATTGGTGAGTCTTAAGTAACTTTATAACAGTTTATTTTGGTTTCAAAGGGGTATGTTCACTTTCAGCACTCTCTTCAATCGGGATATCCCCTTTCAAATCCGCCAAGACATGAACACTTATGGCAATCCATAAGCTTCTCTTTAAAGCAATTCGTTTGCGCCTATATTATTTTTATATGACAAACATTATTAGCTCACGTTCAGATTATTAACTTCCAGGTTTTTTTCAGAAGTTGTGAATAACTTTCGGGTAGAAATACCATCCCGCTTTGGAAAAGTAGTAATTAACTTTTCTCTGATTGTATTGCCCTTATGCGCATGTAAAATTATGTGGGGTTAGCGTTGTTGATTTTATTTGAGGAAGCAAACAATTAATTTCATAATTTAAATATTAAAACAGCTCAGTGATGTTTCCGTATCTTTGCAGGCATTGTCTGAATACCAGTGTTATGTTCAAACGACACTCAGTACACAAGAACTGGGGAAGACTGAGAGCTTTATAGAATCGTCTGATATTGATAGTGCCTTCAAACTTCTTTGTTATCTAGTTAACCCATAAACTTACACCCATTTCTAACGGTTATTAACCCTTTACCCAACGTAACGGCCAAAACCGGCCAGCGCTATTCTCAAAAATCGCCAATTAATTTTCAAAATATTTTCATTTTTTGTCTCAAAAACATAGGTTATGACCCCTCGTTGGAACGAGCTCGTCGAGCTCGTTCCAACGAGGGGTCATAACCTATGTTTTTGTGACAAAAAATGAAAAAAATTAGTTATTCAACAATTTTTTTTGCAAGTGTCGTCTGCTTTTCATGTTAGGTAATTAAAGCAATGTTTACTTTGGTAGAAAAATACTTCTTTTCTGGAGTGTGGGACCAAATGTCTGGGATATTCATGTTCTCACTTTCGATGAAGCGGAAATGCACCCAAATACAGTAAATAAACTCAAGTTCCAAATGTTTTTACTCCACGAGAATCAGAGATTTATGAGCTTTTATGTATTACATTTCTAACATACTTTTAAAGTATTTCGGAGAAAACAGAGTGGTCAACGTGGGACCAGTCCATCCATACTGGATGCGTTGTCGATCAGAAACGACAAATAATCGAGCGGAGCCTAGTATCGTAAAAGAAACGAACAAAGTCAATGAATATACTCGTTGCGTCAGAATTATAATCAGTGAGAATAGGTTTCAGTCTGCACGTCAGTATCAAACGCCGTATATATATATACCCGCGAATTGATGGGGAGAATGTCATTGAAGAGGGATTTCGGGACAATTTGTCACCGTGGAAAGAACATTTGATATTTTGTTTCCTTCCTAAAATTTTGTGTTCTACATTCACTGTAATTTCATGACATATTGAACGTTTTTCACATTAGATGAAAGGTAAATACATGTAACATTATACAAGTCACTTTTCACGAGTGGGCAATATTTCCACGGTCGCAATAATATAAAAGAGTCCAAGCGCTAATTATAGGAAAAATCATCATATATTTAATTAATGAAGCACCAGGTTCATTAATTAAAATTTTACTGATGGTGATTTTTATTAGCTGGTAAACGCATGCTTGGACATCACTGCCGAAACGTGGATTACGAGTCGTCCGCGGCGACTGTACTGTATATTATAATTAGGAAATCCATTAGAACTGAAAGACAAATAAATTTATGTTATGGCATGAAATAAACGAGTGTTTCAAAAAATCAAAAAGTTTGAACACCTAATCCAGAAACATAAACAACGGTGACCTGTTTGTCGGTGTCTGTGAATTTCTTTCCGAGGTTGAAATTTTAAACTGTCACCAAGTCTTTTTTACATTTAAAACGCATTTTAATTCTCACAGTACTGGTTTCCTGTTGAATCGCCTCATCTAGGATATGTCCGAACTAAGAGCGAGACCCACCGTACAAATTGATACTTCCTAAACTCTCTGTTTTACATTAATAAATTGGTTTATATACATTGTTCTTACTCTCAACAATTATTATTACCACTTTTGCGAGCGTTCCTAGCACATTAACGATGTTTTACCGGGCGTTGAAACCTCGTAATGCTCAACAAGTACAAGTCATGTGACGTGTTGCGCCGTTATTGACTATAATAGCCCAACACGTCAATAACAGCCCGACACGTCTAAATATAGACAATGACGTCACATCTCTCAGCCGATCAACAATATTTTTCCCAGATTTCCATCTGGATCGAAATTCAATTCGGATTTTTAATTCGTAAGCACAATTAACAAATTTGTTTCAAGTGTTTATCTTTGTGTCACGGATAGATAATGTATTAAATATAGGAAGTGATACACACAAAGTAAGTGATGACATCTTTGATGAATAAACTCTTTGCCTAGAGTTCGCATTTCGAAGATATATTTCATCATCGCACTTTCCAAATTTCGCCGTAGACTGATCAGATGATAGTCATGTTACCCGGTTTGTTTGTCAACAAATCAGACGATAGTGTCGCTGTTTTTTTTTAATTCTAAAAACGTCAAACTTCATTTATTTATCTTATTTTTCTTATAATTTAATAGTAATGTACCCGATGTACGAAAGTGGCAATGATAGAAATAACATGACTTTGTCGGGCATTACAGTGTATCAACGGCTCAACAGAAATGGTTAACAGCCCTTGAGCTTATTAGCGGCCCTCGACTTCGTCGCGGGCCGGTAATAAACTCTTGGGCTGTTAACCATTTTTGTTGAGCCGTTAATACACTGTAATGCCCTTCAAAATCATGTTATTGTTATATTAAAATATACAACAAAAGCAGACTTGTTTTAGAACAAAATGGACGAAACTTGAAATGACTTAATAACTGATTGTTATTGTGAGCATAAAATTATATTGAATTCCTTAACACTTACTCTGCCGAAAGCGACTATTGTCACCAGTTTTATGATGATTATCTGTATGTTCAGGTATGCACAAAACAAACCGAACATCTGATTAACTGTTGGAAAGGGCTCAGAGAGCTCTCAACAATTATTCACATGATATAGTTTCAAGTATGTCATGACTTTTATTAACCCTTTACCCAACGTAACGGCCAAAACCGGCCAGCGCTATTCTCAAAAATCGCCAATTAATTTTCATTATTTTTTTCATTTTTTGTCTCAAAAACATAGGTTATGACCCCTCGTTGGACGAGCTCGTTCCAACGAGGGGTCATAACCTATGTTTTTGAGACAAAAAATGAAAAAATTAGTTATTCAAGAATTATTTTTGCAAGTGTCGTCTGCTTTTCAAGTTAGGTAAAGGGTTAAACTTCCTCGCATAAAGGCGTACATAGAGGTCCTCCATATACAACTAAAGTGAACGTGGCAGTAAAGGGGTTATCACTTAATCTGTTGTACCTTCAAGGTCTTATTGATTGCTCTTTAGAAAAATAAAATGTCACAGGTTTTTGTCCGGTGGTAAAATTTATGCCTCTTTTAAATACCGTTAAATACTTAGAAAATGGACAGCAAAACAGTGAAAACAGCGCTTCTCCAAATTTCGTAAATTCCAGTAAACTTTCCGGATGTGATGATTCTTTTAATAACGGCACGGATTCGCCCCATAATACCATTCGCTCGACCTATGTACGACTTGTACCAGTGTAGTCAAATTTTTGTTTGTTTTACAAGGTTAAAATTTGAGGTGATGTAATGTTCCAGATTTGTGGATTGAGAAAAAACGTTTGTCAGCTATTTGAAGCACAGCGCGCGACGCTCACATCACAACCATTGTGTATAGGCCTTCATAGCTGATTCACCCTGGTACCGAGGAAACGTGCATTAAACCACGCAGCGCATAATATCCCATCAATCGTAAACGTAACGACATTCAAACAAATTGCTGTTTGTTCATTTCAAACTTTAACTGGAAGCCCATACAGTTAAAACTAGAAGTCCTGTCATGAAATCCGCACAAATACCACGTCGATCTACGCGTTATGACCATAGTAAGGCCATCATATTCTGTACATATGGCATGTGGACATGCAATGTTTCAGCCAATGGACATCCGGCACATGCAATGTTTCAGCCAATGGACATCCGGGTAACCGGAGGTCCATTGGCAGAAACATTGCCTGTGTTTGTTTTGAGTTATGAGTAACCAGGAGAACCTGTCGTGCTTTGGATGCCATTCGATATAACAATTGCGCGCAATTCCTACGCGCATTTAAGCCCAGATAAGCGTACAGTTCGTGACAGGACTTCTAGTTTTAACCGTATTTGGGATTTATTCTGAAGTGCAGGTACCGCAACTTAATGGCTTCGTATTCTATGGATATGCTTCGTATTATTTTTGAAGTGAAATTATTTGGCCCGCATGGATTTGCCTTCTTAAAATGTATGGAAGAGTCCCTAGATGCACTCTCCCATAAACTGAAACAAGGTAAAGACACATGAACAACCTCTGATAAACAAAAACAATTTAGCATTCTACCAGTTAAATATTATGTTTGAATTCATGACAATATTAAAAAGAACTATTTTCTTTTCATAAACAGTGGGTGTTATCCCATTGCATGTTCTTATCTAAAAAATCGATACCCTGTTAGACCTTTTGTAAAGTTGGATATCGGTTAAGACAATACATGACATTCTGAATGTTTCAGAAACTACAATGCTATGCTTAAAAATATAGTGGGAAGATGAAATCAAGTTGACCATGCTTCAAGTGCCAAAAATATGGATTTTATTGAACCGTGTCATTGATATTTTTTGTTGTCTATTTGTATGTCCACATTAATAAAATTATGGGAGTTTGTTTTCGAAGTACATGTTTTGTTCGTATGTTTTGTTCATCGTCCAAAAGGAGCAGTCAAAAAGAAGAGTGTGTGTGGTAGGACGGGAGTTAGATGGTGTGTGGTTCTGTCAGCGAAAGCGAGAGAGAGACTCAAAGGTCTATATTAAGCACGTAAAGGGGTAATCTTAACTTGAACACCCGGTCTTATTTCCTGCGCCCCTTACTTTCAGCCATGGATCGTGCTATTTTTATATGCTCGAAGATGTTTTCCTTTCTAGGACAAATTTACCCCCCCCCCCTTCCCTCCCCCCCCCCCCCCCGTTAGAACCTGTTGTACAAATCGTTTCAGCACCTAGACTGTTTTTTTGCATCCATGCACCCAATCAAGGCATTAATATATACATTTAAAAGGGTTATTCTATTAAGTCCACTCTGCCGCCACACTTTTTTTAACATCTAGATACGCCATCGAGGCAAAATGTCTTCTAGACAATTAAATCCACTACATCGCGATAAAATGCTAATACTAATTTGTACTGGTATGTAAAGAGAAACGAGGTACTAAAGCAGGTCTGCTCGCCACACAATTTCAAAGTTAGAAAATCACCCAACCACATCCTCCACCGGCTCCCTTCCGTTCCGACCGCACCTCTCTACCCACTGACATGGTGAGAGGTGTGAGTGGTCACTTTAGGGGTATTTCCTTAACTTTATAAAGCATGATTGCGATACCAATGTTCATCCCAAAAGGTTTTATTTATGATAATACCCAACCGTAAAAAGCATAACCAATATTAAGCCTAACGAAGCATCCATAACCGGCCGCTTTATTCACAAAACTGGCCATTCATATTTTATTATTTTTTTCAATTCTTGCCTCAAGAAACATAACTTAAGTCCTTCAGTGGGATGATCTAATTGGGCTAGATTCATCCAATCATGGGCCATATCCATAAACTATGTTTCCATGTTTAGTTTTTATACGCATGTTGCAAGGATATTCGTATTAGTTGCGCGGCGGCTCGTTGTTAGACCCCCAGGACCTCAAATCAAAAGGTCGTACGGTTCGATCCTTACCCGCGCCATCTGAACAAGACAATTAATCCCTGTTGCCCAAGTGGGAGTTCAGTGGTGCAGTGTGCAATCGTGCACTGCGCATCGATTTATTTATTTATTTATTTATTTATTTATTTATTTATTTATTTATTTATTTATTGGGATGTAACGACACTTTCGACAGCCATGGCCACCTTGTGTCGGTCAGTTTTATGGGTGGAGGACGCCGGTGTAGCCGAAGCGAATCACCGAGCAGCGGCAAGCAACAGCTCGACTTCCTAACGTACCTACTCCGCACAAGAAAGGTTAATATTTTGAAGACAAATGCACCATCGACGCGCAGTACACCCTAGTTCACAGCGCCACGTGCCCCACTTGGGTAATCGGGATTAAATGCCTTGCCCAAGGACAAAACGTAGTTACCCCTGGCGGGGATCGAAGCGTGGACTAATGTTGTAACCACTGAGCTACCGAGCTCCATTCTCAGATATTGGACAAACGACAAGAGCGTTACGATGAATTATTAACGATTTCTCTTCATACGTTGCAGATCAGACATACTGATGTCTAATTGGGGTATAACTGTCGAGAAAAGGCAATGTCAAGAGTGAAACTTAAGATCGCGTCAAAATTATAATCATTCATTTTATGTTTTATTTCGTTCATTAATCTTAACGTTGTTAATACTTTTACAGTATGGCCGAAATTAGAGGCATCAACATATCGTGATTATCCAACATGAAAGAAAACCGTTATCACTTGATCGCACCATGCACAACTCTCACGTCGTGCCCATATGTAATCCTTTGAATCTTCATGTACAACACAGAACGACACACGCGTTTATATGACACGTGTGCCAGCGCGGAAGGATAGAACTGGAGGCCGCAGACCTCGAGTTTTATCCTTCGGCGATGACACAAGTGCCGTATCGATTAACCCCTTACACACGCGTGTCGTTCTGTGTTTATTACACGTCTTCACGTCTATAAAAGCAGTGGACGATTATTAGCTATCGCTAGGGATTCAAACTGTAATTGCGGTGCACGATTTGTAAAAAAATCCAGTGAAATTTCGCTTCTTTATAAAAATAGTCCGTCAAAGATTTCCGCTTCGCACATATGTGCGGAACAGATTTTCATTTTCCGCACGATTTAAGGTTGCTGCAGATGGGGATTACATAGAACCGACGTGTATTAACAGTTTATGCGTAATGTATGACGCAGAAGGCGACACGGCTGCATATAGAACAGATGGATGGTAATAAAGTCGGATTAAATTACTGCTAATGTTTTGAATTACGAGTAGTAGGAGAGGTATAGAGACGTTGGCCTTAGTGTCCACTATAGAACCGAACTATCTTGTAGTGAAATGATAGTGTTGTATAGTATGGGTTGTATATACCCCCGCTGGTCTACTATTAGGCCTTGGTATTACTAACCCATAGAAAAGCATTGTTAATTGAAACTCAATTCCGACGAGATCTGTATAAAATGTTTGAACTTCTTTTACAAAATTCGATTCGAGTCTCTATAAAATTTGCCTCAAATCAAATATACCGTACGTGGTTCATAAGTCTCTTAGAGATTCGCAACCAGTGGCATAAATTCCCACCACACCCTTCGAAACAACGTCTTCTGCTATCGAGCAAAATACCATAGGAACAGTTGAGCTATTCTGTTGGGCAGAGACCAGAGGCTAGAACACATGATCACACACAGCCACACTGTCCTAGACGGACACAAAGCCCAGCTGCCCAGGCTATTCAGCATTGTTGAAAGGTAGTGGCTTCTTAGAGACCTCCATACAAGCAAAAAATGCCCCAGATCGCCCCGAGTTCAAATGTGTTATATGTGCCAGTAGGCACATAGAACACATTGGAACTGAGGTGACGAGATGACAATCGGTAATTTCGTGATAACATTCGTTGCAGACTACCGATTGTCATGGCTAATTTTGTCAATTATATCTCAGGCCCCCAGACAATTTCTACAAAGAATTTGACAATGTTATGAGAAAAATATAGAGGATATGGAATGAGTGTTTTGGTCATACTCTATTTATGAAGCGAGTCTACAGTTTTCCGTTTTGCCCAGCCTCTGGCTCGACAAAACGGGAAATTCGTTGACGAGTTTCATAAAAGAGTGTATGACCAAAACACGAATGTCATATTTAGTTTATCATATGACACTACAGTTACCAAAATAAATCGTTTAGATAGAAAAGAAGGGTTAATGAATGGAATGTTACCCTGGACGTCATGCATTTGAGTGTAACGCGTCACCGCTGTACGCAGTGTTACTTCATAACCGCGACAAATTAGAGTTCCATAATTCGGCGTTATAAATATTAATTTTCAAGTATTTATACATTTCTTATCATTGAGATTTTAGTGAATGTTTGTAACAAATAAAATCAGGCATCGTAGCTTTGTTGTTTTAAAATAGTTCCATTTACACGCGCACTAATTTTACGCAGACCTTTTTAGTGATAACCAATCAGAAAAGCGTTCTTTTGAAATTGACCAATCAAATCCACTGAAGGTGTTATGAAGCACTAATTAATATCTATTGAAAATATGAAACGGTAATAAGCCGAGTAAACGGAGAAGTCATGTGATAAATAGATTTATTTGTTTATCCACTGTTCTCAGAGATTGTGTACAGACTACCGTTAAAAATAGATATGTTCGTTCTTGCTCCGGAAATGGAAATTCCAATCAATAATTATTTATTTCACCCGAACACACCAAATTATTGACACCACTAGTGGAACTATGCGGTCTAACCATAAAACTATACTAAGCAAGTAAAGTAAAGTTTTTATTAACGTATCGCATTTCAATACAGCAGATATTTTTTTATACTACTCAAAGTTTGCTAAACACCAAGTATATCCAACTAACCTGTTTTACGTTTTAGTTGAAATATTGTTATGGAAATTGTATATATTTTTTATTTAATTATATGTTGAATGATTTAAGCACAGAAATTAAGATTTTATTTGTGTTTGACATTATTTTTTATCTTTTCAATACGGTAACCATGGAAAATGGATATTATTGGTAAACGAGGAAATTTGTCAAATTTGCCAAAAAGTTGACGGAGCGAACTGGTATGGGTTCAATATCGAGTATGAAACCCATTATTGTTAATTACAGCTTGACAACACCTTCTCATGCTCCCAATCAGGTTCCAGATGGTCGTTTGTGGAGTGTTGTTCCATTCTTGGACCAGCATGGCACCAAGCTCCTGGACACTTCCTGGTTGAACTAGACGAACTGAAATTGCAAGCTGCAACTCATTCCAGACATGTTCGATTGGATTGAGGTCAGGGGATCTTGCTGGCCAGCCCATACTCTCAATCTGTCGGCACTCCAGGACAGCATGGGCAACATGAGGACGGGCATTATCCTCCATCAGAATGAATCTATCACCCACTGCACCTGCATACAATCTGACATGGGCATCCAGGATCTCATCACTATACCGCTGTACAGTCAATGTACCACAGCCAAGAACACAGAGCTATGTACGTCCATCCCAGCTGATGCCGCCCAGACCATTAGTGACCCTCCACCACACCGGTCATGCTCAGCAATGTTGGCCCGCGCTGCATGGAATCGCTGTCCTGGTCTTCCCTATACCCTAGAACGCCTATCTGTGTTGTCTAGGCAATACCTTGACTCATCCGTAAAAAGGACAGGTCGCCAATCTTCTCTGGTCCATCCAGCGTGATCCATGGCCCATTCATATCGTACTTGGTGGTGGTTCTGGGACAGCTGAATGCGAATACATGGTCTTCTCGATCGGAAATCACTTTCGTGCAAACTTGCCCGGATAGTCTGCATCGAAACATTTATCCCGGATGCAAGTCTGAAGGTCACTGAAGCTGGGTTGCTGTGTCAAAGCGGTTCCTACAGACCTGAATGATAAAAAACCGGTCTTCAGCTGCAGATGTTGCCCTGTCTCTGCCACCACCATGTCATCCAACTGGTGTGCCATACTGATGAAATCTTTCCCAGGCTCAGGTGATCACCGTGGTTCTCACCAAGGGCTTCCCCAACCTGACGATGGGTAGCCACTTGTTCCCCCATCCCTACAGCCCGCCACATTTCTGCTTCAGACAAACGTCTTCTTACATTTGCATTCGCCATTTTCAATCATTAAATCACAAGGGTTTGCGTTGAAATGAATACTGAATACCCTGCACATCCCATGTACATGTCGACAGTACACGAAAACATCATGAAAATCAAGGGGTACATGCTTTCCATGGCTGTCACTAAAAGTCTGCCTGTCAAGAGAGCTAATGTAAACACTGGGGGCCATCTCAATACATTCCTCATTCATATCCACCAAAAATATCGCAAATGTGTCACAAGAAAATTTCACAATGATGTATCAAATATGTGGTGCTTAGCAAAATTTGAGTAGTATATACATTGTAATTCATCAGTTAAATTTGACCCTGTAATTTGATTGGTTGAGAGCCGGTCGGCCCCGTGCTCTAATTTCAGTATATTCACTCTTACCATGCTATTATTGCAGGAAGCGGGTCAATTAGAACATGTCAAGATGTCTGTATCCACGCTACGCGCGATCTCCCTTCTCTCTCATAAACTCTTACGTCGCCCGAGTCACGAATCGAACACGTTCTGTAAATTCGATCATGGCAAATAGACCGAGATCGAAAATGACATTTTTTGATTGTTTTTCTTCAAACAAAACGGGTTTGGAGAATTGTTTCACCTCTAACGATGACAGGAATTACAATGGAGATAAATCACTCTTGTTTTGTAAGACATTCGGGAATTTGACTTTGGAAAACCATTTATTAATGAGCCTCGAAATACAAGAGGCGTTTATCCCCTAAATGGAAAATTGACAACATGAAAAGTTGTGACGAGTCTTCATTTACAATATTTAGTTAGCAAACATGTTGCGGTGGCGTCGCGTTAACCGGTTCTCGTCAGATCACTGAAGTTAAGCAACGTCGAGCTCGGTTAGTCCTCGGATGGGTGACCATCTGAGCGATCGATTCGGTCTCCCACGTTGTGTCCTTGGGCAAGGCACTTAACCCCGATTGTCCACATGGGGGCTCGATGACGCCCTGTACTTAGGCGTACTGCATGTCGATGGTGCGCACGTCTTCAACCAATCTAATCCTGTCTGTGCTGCAGTGCGGAGTTACGATGTTGGGGAGCTGGCAGCTGCTCGTCGTTGCTCGGTGGTTCTCTCCGGGTACTCCGGCTTTCTCTACCCGTAAAACTGGCACGGTCATGATTAGCCATTGTGTATAAGTATGCGACCTTAAAAACCAATAATAATAAATAATAGCAACATGTATAATAAACAATTCAGTCAAATTATGTCGCGAGAAATGGTTTTAGATTAATTCAAAGAAAATATATTTTCCGTTTGTTGGATAGAATATTTCAGTTGGTCAGAAAAGCTCACCGTTTAGGTTCGCTCTTGCGGCTTACAGTACATGGAGAGTGGGTTGTTACCAAATCACTCGTGGGGTGGTGTCTCCACTCAGACAAAAATTCCCTGTCTGGGAATAAACATTGGAACGACGAGCAAAGTTTCAGCCATGGGACCTCCGGGTAGAACCCGTAGGTTCCTTGGCTAAATCTTTGCTTGTCCTTTTCAGGCAGTTCCACAGAAATCGACTGTTATTGTCTGGGTGGAAACTTCACTCCACAAGTATTTAGTAGGTAATTCACTCTCCACGTACTGTACTGAAATATTACAACCGATTGAATCTAAATAAGGCGACAGACTATTTATTATCATACCAGATCATTTGTGATATACTCCCACATTCATTTGTCGAATATGTCCTGCAGTTTGAGTACACATGTGCTGAGTATAACCCTTTACCCAACGCAGACGATATCAAAATTTATTATTTTAAATATAATTTTTTTAAATTTTTCAAAAAATTTCAACAAAACCATATCATGTGACCCCTCTTTGGAACGAGCTCGACGAGCTCGTTCCAACGAGGGATCATATGATATGGTTTTGTTGAAATATTTTGAAAAATAATATTTTTTCAACTGCTGAATTTGCATATTACGCGGGCGATTCGTTGGGTAAAGGGATAACTCAATGTGTTTGATGACTTTCCTTAACCTTTACTTAACGAATCGGCCAAATTCGCCCACGTAATTTACAAATTAAACAGTTGAAAAAATATTCGCTTCCCTATTTAAAATATGTTCAAGGTTAATATTCCATTTCGTTTCTGAATCAGTTGGCATCTGCACATTTTTTCAGGAGAAATACACAGAACATGTTCACACACGCGTGTCGTCCTGCGTTTATTACACGCCTTCACGTCTATGAAAACAATTTTGAAGGACACTTAGCAATTCATCTGACAACTATCAACAAGAACACATTTTATCGCCAACCAAATTTTAGAGGGGAAGCGGTGTTACTTTTTCGTCCCCTGAGTTCCAATGTGTTCTGTGTGCCTACTGGCACATAGAACACATTGGAAATCAAAGGACAATTTTTAGCTATCGCTAGCAATTCAAATTGTAATTGCGTTGCACGATTTGTAGAAAATTCCAGTGAAATTTCGCTTTTATTTAAAAATAGTCCGTCAACGATTTTCACTTTCCGCATAGTTCAGTATTTTTATAGATCGGGATTTCAACGAACAGGCGTGTAATAAATTACAGAATGTTCTATTAACTTTTGAGGAACCAATTAACACGACCAATGTGGGTCTATAACATCATCTAACTTCTCCATGTTAGTTATACACCCCTTCCATGACTGTTGGATTGCCGTAATGATTCCTTTATATGTTAAAAAAGGGTATGCTGATGTCATGTTTTCTCCAAAAATGCTCAAGAGTGAGAAAATTTCCATTGATATCAACTAAGGCATTTATAAAAGATATACTTTTTCAAACCACATTTATAATAGAAAGACTAGTGCATTATTTATTTTAATATTCTCATTGTGAAAAAGAGGCTGAGAAAAGATATTTGAAATGGTCACTTCTAAGTCTGGTTTTAACGGGTTTCACAAACTGACAAAGAAATATTTGCCAGACTTCCCCGCGGGAAATACCAAATATGGTTCAGACCATAGTGTTCTTAGTCGTCAAAAGCATGTATTTTCCACTGGAAGAAAGTTTCGGAGTACATTAATGTTTTTATCCGAACTGGTTTCAGTGAGCTACAGAATGTACTCTCGTGGGGAAAATTTTGACCACCAGTTTAGTAGACCACAACAAATGAAAAGATTGAAATCGAATTTCATCGATTATCGAGTCAGGGGATGGGAGAAGGGCTGAAAGAGAGTGTGTCAAAATGTTTTCAGTTTTATTCGACAACCCAAACGAGACCAAATCCAAACAACCTGATGTTCTCTCAAAATTAACCTACAAACCCGAGGCTAGAAAAAAGAGACGAGCGTTTTTTAAACTGCGTTCATGTTCTTGACATACGCTTCAGAGAAAAGACTGCTACCATCTGGGTTTTGCTTTATTATGTATTAATTAATTTTAATACCATTAATCTCTGGGTTATATTTTAGTGCACAAATACGAGGATAACTGATCTTCCTTTTTGACACTATTACTGTAACAACTGTCAGATTCCTGTATAACCGAACTACCAACAGTTAGAAATCTTAATTTTTTCCCGAAGGAAGCCCATCTGGCAGAATTAGAGACCTTCTCGAAGTGAACTAAAACCAACAGTTCCGGAATGTCTAGGAAACTACATTTTTCAATCAAGTCTCTGTAAAAAATCTGGTTGATTCACCAGAAGCCCAGGTAGGTTTCCTAAATCTGCTTTCGTGAGATAGTTTTTAACCTATTTGCAATTTCCACCGAGTATATTTTTAGATCTATCTTTAAAAAGAAATATTGTTCTCCACTTGCTTGTGTACAGTTTCGATTTCCCTTCCTTCTGAATACAAGTGATGATGGATTGCCTTTTTGTGACAGCGAATCGATTACTCTGGTACTCAAAATTTAAGGAACTGTTTAAACATTCCCCAACGTTCATCCATAAATATTTGTATATCCGGCGGATTTGTTTTTCTCAGCTAACGGATTTATTTTGCGTCATATTACTTAAGGCACACAGGCATTCTGTCGGGGTTAGGAAACCTTCTAATAAAATGTTATCCACCCCATCTAGTTTACTAAGGATTGGAGTATTTTGGTAAAATAAAAATTTATATAACTGATATTCTGCATTTTGGGCTTTCAATAAGAGTTACCGTTCGTAAAATTGTTTTCCTCCCCTTATGGTTCCTTTTATATCGGTGCATTCAAAACTGTGGGATGAGATTCTCTTTATACTGATAAACTACAGAAGTATTTGGTCAGACGTTCTCCCTCCACCCTCCATTTTGCCTTTGAGCCCTGAACATTTTGATCTATCTAAATTTGTACTTTCGTATTTAAAGTGCCTATTTTGATTTTCGTTGTTTCATCTCCGCCATCTAACCTGGCATGCAAGGGTTGTAGTTCCGGGCTTAATCAAGAGTTCTGTATTTTTGTCTTTGTGCCTTAAAAACACGAACTGGATACCGCGGTCCCCACAATCATCAGTTTCAATGTTCCCCAAAGGTGTTAGTCACTCATCACTAGTTTGATAGTTTGTAGCTAGCACTACCACATCTACCAATATTACTGCAAATTACCGCTACCACCATCATAGCTACCTCCACCGCTATCGCTCATTCTTCCACCACCACTACATTCATCGTCAGCGCCACCACCCGACACCCCTACCTTCACTCCCTCAAATAATTGCATTTGGAGAACAGACATGGTCAGCAGAGGCAGTGGAAAGAGGAAGTACTATACTGATTAACCGTGCTAGGAAGAGTTTTCTTGATAATGTCGATGTATAATAATAACACTTTGGCCGGCCGCTGATTTGTCGCGGTTCTCAGGTGAGAAAGCCTTACTTAGCCCTGTGTTCCCAAATGCCTCTTTACCCGCACGCCTCCCCCTAACACTCCGAGACGAACTGCTTGATGATATCCGGTGGCCCATTCTTTCCACTCTCCCCGATAAGCATACCAACCCTCTCCTTTGTGTCACCTACGAACACGTGTCTTTCTTCTCCCATCCCACTTCCTCATCATACTTCCGATGAATCTTATTCTGTTAGACTGGTATCTTGGACATTCCAATAGAAAGTGTTCCAGGGTCTCCACTACCCCTAGATTACACATTTGGCATTCCTTTTCATTTTCTTTCCCAGATGTTCCTCTAAGCTACACCGACCGCGAAATACAGTGATAACCCCCCCCCCCCCCCCCCAAAAAAAAAGGTGCCATCACGGTACTCTTCTTTAAAACTTGTCTTCTCTTTATGTATTCTATCAGGGTCATTTAGTAGTTTATTATTAAGACCACGACGTCTGGTCTGATTAGTGAAGTTCAGGGAAGTAAACACATGTGCATGGGCTGATCTTTCCACTATGACATCGTCCACTTTGTTAATCAAATTCTGCAAGTTAGGGCTCATACGAAAGTGATCTTATCATGCTTGTTTTTCCTGTGGGCCATTCCTTGCATATCTTCTAAGAATGGTATTTTATAAACATCAGACATCATGTGAAACTTAATACAATCATTACTTTTTGTGTTTATTTTTATGTGAGTATTTTTGTATCCATATTTTACTCATTGGATACATTCCAGACCCACGAGTTATTAATGTTGTGTTACCTATAAGTTTTCGATTCTCTCGGAACAGATTTATATAATAGGCGGCGTTGTCCTCGATTGGACCATCCAATACTATAACTTACCTGTGCGCTATTACTAAAATAATAAAATTTCCAGCTGTGTTGATTATTTGTTTTTTTTTATCATCGTTAGCTCTCTGAACTATGAGCAATATTTTCAGTTGCAAATGTTTCCCATAATGCGATTTTATAGTTAACCAAATATAGCTCTGTCGAACAAGATATAATTGGTTAACCCTTTACCCAACGTAACGGCCAAAACCGGCCAGCGCTATTCTCAAAAATCGCCAATTAATTTTCAAAATATTTTCATTTTTTGTCTCAAAAACATAGGTTATGACCCCTCGTTGGAACGAGCTCGTCGAGCTCGTTCCAACGAGGGGTCATAACCTATGTTTTTGAGACAAAAAATGAAAAAAATTAGTTATTCAAGAATTTTTTTTGCAAGTGTCGTCTGCTTTTCATGTTAGGTAAAGGGTTAAATTCATAGTTAAACAAGAGAAAAACGGAACGATTGGAGAAAATTCTGTTGTACTACCAGAGTGCTAGGGGTTAACAGTGCTTTTGATAAACTGGTTCTTCGCCTGTTCTTGCTCGAGTTTGATTTGAAAACGGCGCTAACGTCCAGTGTTTGCCGCCATAAATTCCCAGTACTTTTCATAGAGCGTGCATCCGCCAAAAACTTATATCCTGGTTTGCTCTGCATCGACAGAATATATCTTTTCGCTTTACTGTGCTTGACGATAGATTTTGTCAATTCAAAAAGACAAACTCATTCTTCGCCAAATTGCTGCTGAGATTCTTTGTTTATGAACTTTTTCCGGGGAGCATACGAGACAAATCAAAATTATCCCTTATACCAGGACTGTTTATGTTTTTTTCTCATTTTTTTGATAACGAAAACAACAACAGAAGTGAGAGATGTGAACAAGCATTGTGGCATCTGTTCATATTTGAGGTCACTTTGATGGGTATTGGGATGTTCTACTTGTGATATGTAGCCCTAATGCTAGATGTTTCTAAAGTGCTTGTGTGCAGTTTCCTTTATATTCTCGGATTGTGGATAAATTAATAATAAACAGTAGTGCCTCTACTACAGCCAGTACTGCTACCACCACTACACCTACCACTCTTATTACTGCTAAATAACAATAAAATAATCATATGAATAATAATAATAACTATAATATTACTGATATTAATAACAGTAATAATAATAGGTGCTACTGCAGGTTGAATAATGAATCACCGGTATTCATTTGTTCACAGCGCAGTGACCACAGAAGTAGTTTCCCATTCCTTGTCCTGGATTACAAGCCTATGTCTATGCCAACTACTACAATCATTCATGTTGAAGAATAAGTTTTATCACAACAGAATGGACTCCAATACAGACATTTAAACCGATCGACAATGGCCTTGTCTTTCTGGGAATCTCGGCTTACTAACCCTCTCTGATATGCCGAGTACCTTTTAGAGGTCTTATGCTCCACTGTGCTTTTGTGAGGGCAAAATGAAAGTATGATACACGAAAATGGTTATTATCCTATCTTGTCATTCAGGATGTGTATCTAGATATTACATGTATACTTCTAACACAACTACATGTAAACATAAAATTTAACAGAAGCAAATATATCGACACATCAGATTGATTGCAGTTTTGATCTGGTTCGCACAACAAACATCTCCTTCGTGACAACCCTTACCTCCGTCACCCATATTTTATTATATAATACACCTTGGGCAAATTACTTCAATATCTATCCGAAATTCTATTAGATGAGTGTCACGTCAAACGTGACAGAGTTCATTCCCCATTCATTCGGCAATTATTAATTCCATTGATGCTAAGCGCGAAAGAAGAGTATTTTTTAGTTTATTCTCCCCAAATATTGTGTTGATTTTATGTTCAGATTGACAATAATTTGAAAGATTGTTCAAATATTCAAAATGAAATTATATTGTACCCTTACTCAGTTTATAATTTAAACTTGTTATGAAAACTAACATTACGATAAGAGATAAATTTATCATCATTTAACCCCATACGATGGAAATATATATTGAAAATACATATTTCATAGCATGGGTCCATCACAAGGGCATCACAAACTCCAATATTTGATTGTATTGTTATATATATTGTGGTCTGTTCCAGCAACTTGACTGATGGTGACCACTTCATGTTATCGATGCCATGCCCTACACATTGATACCCGAGCTGGTTGCATTACTTCTGAGCCACAGTGACCGACCCAGAGATTGTAAGTTACAATATCACAGGCCTTTGACCATTGTACGATAAATATTCAATAAAATACCATTTCGCTTCTCTGAATGACATTCTTCTCATATTTCTATCTTATTATATAAGTGATGTGATATTACTGATCTTACTATTTGCTTGGGTAGGTATATTACCTGATTATTTATATAAAAGATTCCACACCTCATTTGTTTCATTTTCTTCTTTTTCTCCAGTCATTTCGTCGGTCCTTATTTTACTATAATAATATAAATAACACTTCGACCGGCCGCTGATTTGTCGCGGTTCTCAGGTGAGAAAGCCTTGATTAGCCCCGTGTTCCCAAATGTCCATTTATGTGGTCCGTAGTCAAGTGGCTACGAACCGAACATTTTGATACACGCAAGAACGTCAAAAAGGATACATAACAGCCGGTTTGGCAGTCATGTTTACTTTTGGCGTTCTTGCATATATTACAATATTCGAGCCGTAGCCTTTTGTTGCGAAAAAGGTTCGTGAAATCCTACAAGTAAAATTCGGGAATCAGTGTTTTCATGTATCGATATCAGCAACTTTTTATCGTTGGACTAGAATTTAACACTCTTATTGATATTTTGTAACAAGCTTGTAGGAAGGTATAATACTTATGCAAGAAAAAATCCCTCGCGACAGTAATTATTTTGCAAAAGGATTATGATATTAAAATATGTACAATACCCCATTCGCCTCAATATATTATCCCACACATGTTGTATATTGTATACGTTAGCAGTGCTACTTATAGGTTTGTATTATTTCATGGTATCCCCTATGAAATTTTATTTGAGGAATAAAGTATTGAATGCTAGGCCTTGATCGGGGATTTTTTTTAAAATTGGGAACAGTAATACATCTGAACATGCGTATTGGAAAGCATTCAGTTCTAGACA
Organism: Pictodentalium vernedei; assembly: GCA_031216915.1. Taxonomy (NCBI): domain Eukaryota; kingdom Metazoa; phylum Mollusca; class Scaphopoda; order Dentaliida; family Dentaliidae; genus Pictodentalium; species Pictodentalium vernedei. The sequence continues at coordinate 131,437,509 of CM062291.1, read as the reverse complement.
GAAGGAGTTTCGGAACACCATAACAAATATTACACGAGATTTCGGGCACTTTGTGGACCGGCCAGTTAACCCCTAATCTGCATATTGATCTCAGCGTCTCTTCGGTAAATATACACATTTCGGATTGACTTGCCGGTTTATAAACTGTAATGTGGCTTTGCTTCGGCCAATATGCACATTTTGGGATGTAAACTGTCAAATGACTTAACCCCCCCGTGCAATATTTGTTCAATATTAATGTCCTTTTTACAGACACTGATGTTTGTTTTAAAATATCCAAGTTCCGCACCTACTTTTCCTAAACAGCAGGATGAGTTAAGGCCTCTATTTTAACGAGGAACAGGGAGTCAAAACTGAGCTCGCACGACACTCTGTATCATAAGGATTAAACATGAAACCACATAAATAGCGAAGTTTTTGACGAACGAAAAACCTGGTGCAAAAGGTTATGTAGGCAGGCTAGGATATCAAAATCTTCTGCAAGACCACCATTTTAGCGGAGTATAAAAATAATGACACAACAAACAAAATATGTAAATAATTATCTGAAGATGATAAGCAAAAGATCACTTACAACTGTTATGGACATAAAACTGCATAACAGTATTGCAGCCATACAAAAATGTTGCCAAGTATTGTCACGCCGAACTTTATTCTTACTATTCATAAACCTCATGAATTCAGTTCAGTGGGGCTCGTTGTAGCTCATTGGTTATAGCATTGGACTTTAAACCGGAAAGATGACGGTTCGATCCCAGGCCGTGCTATCAGGGTTGTTTCCTTGTCTAAGACACTTAATCCCGATTGCCAATGTTGGGTACGGTAACATTTTTTACTATATGGTAGCTTATGAGTGATAGTAAATTATCTAAAATATATTTCTCGATATCCATATCGATGGATGTAGAGGAATATCCCTAAGTAGGATCATAAATGACGTCAAGCTACACACCATCACGTCGCCTTGAAGGAACGATCAGCTGATCTTTGTTATTGTTTTGAAATGTACGCATTTCTCAACGAATTAGGCTGAATTTTGTGCAATAAAATGTCTCGAAGCGTATATTAAAAAAGAAAATCTACTCTATTTTAATCATTATCTGGAATTATCTCACGAGTGTGGACCTGAAAGTTTTATTTTTCACAAGCGCTTGCGCCAGTGAAAAATAATATTTTCAGGTCCACACGATGAATTTTTTCAGTAGCTTCCTAAATGACATTACGCTTCGACGCATGACGTTGCCTTAAGTTGCGATCACCAGCTGTTTATTGTCTTGAAAATGTTTGCAGTCAATTTGAGCTGAATATTTGCACAGTAAAATGTCACGTATCGTATAATAAAAATAAAATCTACTCTGATTTAGAGAATATCGGGAATTATCTCATTCATGTAAACCTGAAAGTATTATTTTTCACTCCCGCAAGCGCTCGAGAAAAATAAAACTTTCAGGTTGACACTCATGAGATAAAGCAATTAAATTTAACTAAAACAGAGTATATATCTTCTATGTACTGAGGCGTACTACATGTCGATGGGACACTTGCCTTCAATCACTGCTAACTCTTATTTTGCCCTGTCAGTAAGTTGGAGAGTCCTGACAGTTGTTTGCTTCTGCTACGTGGTTCTCCTCGGGTACTTCGACTTTCTCCATCCTTAAAACTCTCCGACACGATGTGACGCTGGCTGTTGGAAGTGTTGTTAAGTCCATTCAAAGAAGCAATTGGTGCAGAGCGTTCTTTAAAATGGTACAGTGGAACCCAATTAAAGCAATAGCGAAAATATTCAATTAACAGGAAATTGATTATTATCTATTGTATAAATGATAAAGTCTATGATTCCGAGATACCGTCCATCTGGAAATCTACACTTAAATTACTTGATATGCAATGGTTTAGTTTTCCGTTGCGCGAAAGGTGTTTCCCGTCCTGGGACGGGCGGCCCCTCTTGTTCACCCGTAAGTGATAAAACAGGGTGGGAGCGCGGTGGCTCAGTGGTAGACTGCTGGACTTCTATGCTGGATGACCTGAGTTCGATTCTCGTCCGGGACGACCCGCGTTGTGTCCTTGGGCAAGGCAATTTATCCGGGTTGCCTACATGGGGGCACTATGACGCCGTGTACTAAGGCGTACTTCACGTCGATGGTGCACTTGTCTTCAACATTATAAATCTGTTTGAGCGGAGTTTAAACAGAGTTAGAATGTTGATTAGCTGACTGTTGCTTGTCGATGCTCATTGGTTCTCTCTGGGTACCCCGGCTTCCCCCACCCGTAACACTGTCGTGGTTATGATTAGCCATTGTGCAGACATATGCGACCTTAATCACAATAAATAAATAAATAAATAAATAAATAAATAAATAAATAAATAAATAAATAAATAAATAAATAAATGCACAATGACGTTATTTCAGATAGTGTACTCGGCCCAGGTTATTCCATCATTAAATCCTCATCAAACAAACACTCCGCTTAAACTAGTCTATTATGCTTGGTAACGCCAACTTTCTGGAGTGTGTTTAACAAATATCGGAGAACGATATCCATGTAAATAAATTAGTTGCATCTAGAAACGCACCAAGCGGCAACTCTAGCCGAGTTCTGTGTCAGATCTGCAGAGTTTCAGACAAAAGGCAGGTGATTTTGATAGGAACTGCCCTGGCCCATCTCCAACAATTATCAATGGGGGTTCTCGAGAATTCTTTTCAAAGAAGTTCAAGCTTATTTACAACGGCGGTGGTGCCTACACTTTGGGAGTTAATATCTCCATTCGATAGAACTTGAAAAAATATCCCAATCCCTCCACACAAGAAAAACAAAGCAGGATACGTTCATCTTATAACTAAACCCATTTAATAAGATTATTCAATTAAGAAATGTCAAATTAAGTGGACTTCATTGTAGTTTCATCTTATCCAATTTCGGGGTAATTTTAGTTCCGTGGTTCTATTTTAAAACAGGGCTCCTCCATAACTTTGAATTTGCTTTCCTAAAATAGATATCTGAAAGGTTAAACTACTTGACTGCAATTAAAAAGTGGCATTTACCTTTATCCCTAATAATTTGTCGTGTAAGAATATAGAGGATATCTAGTGTTCTTGAGTGGATACCGAAAATTATCTCCTGAGTCACCCAGACAAATGTTTATTTTTCGCGAACGCTTGCGCGAACGAAAGTCCCCATTTGTTATAATCACAAGTGAGATAATTTTCGGTATCCACTCAAAAACACGAGATTTTCTTTTTATTATACGCTTTTTATAAGAATCTGATAAAACTACTCTTTTCAACCTTGAATTGATGCTTGAAAGTAAACAGCGCACTGAATCATTGCTGCTCGAAAGTGATTTCATCGATAATCGGAACAGACAGTGTCATGCAATCTGATTCAGCTGGCGGGTTTCTAGTCCAAACATGACCCGAAAGTCCGTAACATAAGTTTTTGGTTTGGTACGTCCTTTGGAAGGACGTACCAAACCAAAAGCTTTATTTCGTACTTTCAGGCCATGTTTGGACTAGCGGACTTCATGCATCAATTCAAGGTGAATACGTATTGAATTATTGCTGGAAATGATCGTTATCAATTCAAAAACACTAGATTTACTTTTCATTATACGTTTTTAGAACAAATTGATCATTTTTAGTGATAATTTGACTCGTATTCACCATGAAGTGATGCTTTGAAAGCCTCCATTTTGATTGATACCCTGAAAGTGAAAATTTCTATATCTTCACAGTGGGCGATACGATTTCTATCTTTCCGCAATTTCTTAATCTATCGTTTAGCGTATAAAAAAGTGGCATCTACCTTTATCCCGAATTGGCAGCCGTGTAAGAATAAAAAAAATCCCAACAAAACTTTAACTTGCCGACAAAAGAGTCCACTTCTCTCATCGCGGTTTTCGTATGAGAAGGCCTTGGTTACCCCTGTTCCCCCAACTGCTTCCCTATTCCCACGCTACTTCTCTTCTCCGAACACTCGGAGACGAACTTCTTGATGACACCCCTTGCCCCATTATTCCCAGTCTCTCCGATTAGCATATTAACCCTCTCCTTTGAGTCTCCCACTAACCACATGTCCTTCATTCTCCCATCCCACTCCCTCATTATACTCCCAGTGAATCTTGTTCTTTTAGATTGGTATTTTGGGCATTCTAGAAGAAAGTGTTCTAGGGTCTCCACCACACCCAAATTACACATTTGGCACTCCTTTTCACTGTTTTTCCCAATTTTTCCCTTCAGCTCCAGGGACCGCGACCTCAGCTTGAACAACAGTGACACCGCCACCCCCCCCCCCCCCCAAAGGTGCAATCAAGGTACTCTTCAAAACCAGGCTTCTTTTTATCACGCAGGCCACCCAAAGGCCTCTTTTATTTGATGGATATAGAATGGTTAAAATTAAAACTTCCAGTCATTTATAAATCTTATTCATCGATATATGCTTAAATACACACCTTTTCAAAGGACATCAGGGATATTACACAACCAATTTTCAGTGACGTCGGATTATTCGCGATTGTGAAAAGCAACAAAAATCAGAAGTGCATTTCGCATTGTGAGTCTCAGGCAGGTTTTCGCCCATTATAGACATATCTTTAATTTTAAGACAAAAAGTCCGAATGTTTACTCGATGGAATTCATATCAGTTTCATATATATTTGTGCTAGTAATTTGTTTTCGAGATTCTCTAGGTTCGCAGACCCCAAAGGGTATGTATATTTATGCTATGCTTGATGAGAGTTTCAAATATACAGTTTGAGAGACTGTGAAGCGGAAGAAGGGAACTTGACTGCTGTGAAAATTTGAAAGAATGACGAACGTCATCTTAGACTGTGCAAAACGATGTACCTTTGATGAATACTTTGTAAATGATGCAAATGGCCTTTATTTGGTAGTGGGGTGGGTCTCAGACGTGATGAATTTCCAGATATGCTTTTAGGAGATTATATTCCCAAACTTTGGAAAGGATGAGACCCCCAGTGGGATTGAAAATAAAAGAATAAGGAAAAACCCAGAAAATTCGAATCACTCACATCAAAGGTCGAAATTTCAATAAAGTGAAGACGCTATGCACAATTTCAAATGAGCAGAAAACGGTGTGTGAAATGTCAAAAAGCTGTTTTCTTTATAACTACGTAACTGTGGCTGTCACAAAATAAGTCTTTTTGATCCAAATTAGCATTAAGGATGAAGGATCGCAGAAACGTCAAAAATGGTGAGAAATCGAAAAGCTAAAATATACTCGTCTTCTATTTTTTTAATTCTACAAAATACTAAGGTTTCATTAAAATCCGACTCATATTAAATTCTAAGACCGCAATCACGTCAGCCCAAAGTTCTGCTTTAAAAAAAAAACAACTTAAATTGGACGTCATTTTGGATAAAGATCGAAATTTAGAAAAAAAGGCGTTAATATCAACGGACATGGCGAATACATCTGAGTGCCTGATTTCATGTCTGTCGGACAAGGGATTGTGGTTGGAAAACGTGGCGAGGAAAAAAGACAAAAAAGGCCTAACAAGCGCTTTTAGTCATTTCAACTTCGCTGTATGACTTAATTATAATATGTCGAAATAATTAATGCTCAAAATCCGTTATTTGGAGTGAAGTGCCCTGCTGGCGGATTTTCTTCGAAGAAACATAATTCTGGAATCATATCCATGTCAGGAAACAGAATATTGTTTCCATTAGAAACCATCTATTTATAGAACATGAAAAGAATGTAAAAATAGACAGTGGAGAACCAAGTGTAATGCGTTATATCCATAGAAATGTTCCAATATAATAATAATAATAATAATTTTAATAATAATAATAATAATAATAATAATAATAATAATAATAATAACAATAATAATAATATTAATGCTGCAATGTTAACGTCTAGAATCCACCACAGTGCTCTCTGACTTACATTGTTACAACATCACATTATCAGCTGGTATTTATGGGGTAAATCACATGAGCAACTAATATTTATGGAAATGTGGCCTTACTTGAAAATACAGTTATCAGTGAACAATATTTCGGTTGTGGTCTAAACATTAAATTATAAAATGCATTTGTGTTATTGATGTTGCAGCTGGATATAAGAATCCACTTCTGTTGACTATTTCACAATATTTTGATGGCACATTTAAAAACGCCAAAGGCTCGGCATCAATCTTAACCTTTTGAAACCGAATGTCGCTTTTCCAGTACAGAATCGTGATATAAACTGACTTCATTAAGTAGATTGTTGCTCAGTGAATTTGTATGGTAGACCAATCGAGATTTACAACGTGCAGTCCTCAAGTTGCACTTTGAAAATATTGATTGGTCTTCCCTCAAGTAACAAATATGGACTCTTCTAACTGATGACACTGAACTTGCGTTGAAGATATCACCAGGGTTCAAAGGGTTACATTATTACGCCTTCTGAAGGATGACAACGAAACACGGGTAAATCATAACATAAATTTATTTAGACAGAGTGTTTTTTCGTGTCAACAACTAGGGATACAACATTTTCTTTTCAAGTTGCAACTGAAAAGGAAAATCCTTAGTTATTTTAGTATCACATCACGCGCATTGATGTATAATGTACTAATCTGAAAATTTGATAGAATCAATGACTCAACACAATTCCTTTCACTGAAAATCAGCGATAACGTCTCTTTTTCAAATCTCCCGAATGGAAACAGAGTAAAGAAATGATGCCGAGTATTTTGTCGTATCAAATGGAAGGGTCAGAATTTGAAACCCTGTCGAGAGAGTTGCACGCAACCTCAACTGCTTGTTATAACGTCAGTCATAGGATCCATGTGCGATAACTGTTGAAGACATGTTCTGTTTTGCTAGTTTCATAGCACCCAACAGCAACAAACAATGACTGTGGTGTGAGCCCTATAACGTGACCACCATAAGAACAAACGATTGGCTGAGCTTGGCTTCATACTTGTGCTGCGGTTATGGGAAATTCAAAAGTGATAAAAATTTTCTTAACCTTTTGAACCCGAAAGAAAATGTTTGCGGTCCAGGATTGTGATATAACCGAACTTCATTAAGTAGATTATTGCTCGGTCAGTTTGTGTCGTAGATCAATCGAGATTTTCAACCTGCAGTCCCAAGGCTGCACGTTGAAAATATTGATTGGTCTTCCCTCAAGTAACGAATATAGAGACTATTTAAACTGATGATACTGTATTGGCGTGGAAGATACCACCAGGGTTCAAAAGGTTAAATTATTACGCCTTGTGAAGAGTGACATAGAAACACAGGTAAATTTTGACATAATGTCTTTTCGTGTCATCAAACACGGATGACACATTTTCTTTTCAAATTGCAACTGAAAAGGAAAATCCTTATTTATTTTCGTACCACATCGCGCGCAGTGTACAATGTACTGTTCTGAACATCAGATAGAAGACTTTACACAATTTTATTCACTGAAAATCAGCGATAAAGTCTCTTTTACAAATTTCCCGAATGACAACAGAGTAAAGAAATGTGACGATTATTTTGTAGTATCAAATGGAAGGGTGAGAATTTGAAACCCTGTTGAGAAAGTTGCACGCAGTAAAGAATATAAACTCTTCCAATTGATAACACTGAACTGGTTTAGAAGATACCACCAGAGTTCAAAGAATTAACACTTTATATAAGGCAAAGGTCAAATTCAACCAACGATATTCACTAAAATCGCCATTCATTTTTTACTAATTACATTGTTAATGTAGTTATACATTTTGGGTCCAAATACTCAATTCCCATTGGTCAGCTGGGTTAAAACGTCATGACCAAATGTAATTCATTTTCCAATGAATACATTTGGTCGAACTTTGACCTGCATTTACGATAAAGCGCAGTTGACAGAATGTAATTCGGGCGGTGTTTGGGCGTTTTTTTTAACTTTTAGCGCTTCTCGCAGTGATCAACTCCCCTGCTGTTTCTTTTGTGACATTTCCCAACTGTGGCATAAAGCCGGTTACTAAAATACTCGAATCCATTTCTAAAGTTATGAAAATTAAAAATCAGAGTCGTGCGCTTTGTATTTTGTGTGAGGGTGGTTTTTCGCCTCGTTCGTTCGTACATGTTTTATTTCGTCTTTCTGCTTTGTTGTTTGGTAAAAAGTAGTTTAAACAGTTACGGAATGTAATTATAAGAATTGAATGCAATTTTTATAATCTTTATTAGAGTATGAGCGTGTGGGTATGGGTACAAATTATGTATGAATCCCGAAGGGATTCATACATAATTTGTACCGGAGTATGAACGTGTGGGAATGGGTACAAATTATGTATGAATCCCGAAGGGATTCATACATAATTTGCACCCATTCCCACACGTTCATACTCAAATAAAGATTATAAAAGTTGAATTCAATTCTTAATTAATTTTTTCCCAGTTTTGCCCCCAAAACATAACTTATTATCCCTGATATCAACGAGATCATCACAAGCTTTACTTTTGAATTAAAAATGAAAGTTTTTAGTTATTTAAGAATTTTTTTTTGTAAATTTCTCTAGGCAGGTCAGGTAAAGGGTTACATTGCAGTGAATGCCTGGCAAAATCGTACTCTGTTGGAAATCGTTCACATTCCGCCCATTCCATTTGATACGAACGGAGTGTGCGCGAATATCGAACAACGAGTCACACATTTTCGATTCAAATCGAATCACTTCTGTTATTTGAAATCCAATGTAACCTCGAATCGAATCAGATACGTCTTGGAGATGACCGATGAAGGTTGGGGTGCTATAAACGTGAGTTGTTCCGACTGTAAAATCAAGTCCCACTGAGAAAATAATCCAACTACGTCATCAAGGCATGCCTTCGACGAAGGCATGCCTTAGTGGTGTATTTGGAATATTATCCTGTCAGGTTATTGTTCACCGTAAACATTGCTTCTAAAATTTAAATTTGCATTTCACAGCATGATTGGTGGAATGAGTTCAGATGTTATTTATGTTAATGTAGCGGAAGTTACACTCAGACTTTTATTTCAACATTATTTATGAACAATTTCCATCTGAACTATACATTTTTGTGAAACGACGAAAAGGACTGATACCATGCTATATTAATGTGAAAAAGATTCGAGAGGAAACGAATTTAGCAGCCGATTTTGAATCGAGCCGAATACCAACTTGAGATTCGAAAACAAATCGAATCTCGAAGCTTCGTAGAGCCCTAATAATGATAATCTTCGCGTTTACTATCTTTTCCAGACTGTTACAGTGGTCAGACAATTGGCAACAATCGTAAAATAGCCAGTGGCGGTGAGGAGTTCACAAGAAATGGACAACCAGGTTTGTATAGTAATATAGACAGACAGTCTACACAAAGACTCTCCAGTATTTATGCCGTCTCTCTGATTCTGAAAGCTCAAAAAAATTGCTGCAAGAAGGCACTTCAAAATTCAGCGTGATGAATAAAATAAAAAGCTTTGTCATGTTGCCCTTACAATTGTGGAAAGCGACTAAGATTTTTTGTTGACAAAATTTGCCAGTAGACAAACAGCATTAGTATTTAGTTTAACGACAAACTCATTTAACCTACACTCTAAAATCGGTTGGGTTAAAAAGTCAGTTGGTTTATTTTTAGCCCAACTGATTTTAGAGTGTAACATAGTTGCTGATAACGGTACCTATCACTTTCCCACCTAAATGTTCTCTTCTCTTTTTAAACCAGAATGGCTTCTGTGAGGGCAAGAATCCAGGAGCTGGGTCGAAACTATTGTGATATTTCATTCATTTCTGTTAACAAGATTAGGCGAGGAGTGAAGATTCTTCGGCCTCATTCTCCAACTAACAATATTCCAGCCCAATGAAACAAAATTCATTAACAAACTACGGAATAAAAAAATAAATTTTATGGTGATATGTGTTTTGCACGACAGAAGAATGCCGAGATGAGCTGTCTTTCTGACAATTTTCATTACAGTTTAAACAATATTTTATTTCATAACACAGTTTCACATTATTATTTTGATAAGAAATAGATTAACATTTCACATTCAGGTTGTTATGATATCGGATTCGGCAGCAAGCTAGAAGCTTATGTACGCTGTTTCCGGTTATGAATTACCCATACAATAGATATGGCTCGAAAGCTGTATGCTTCAAATGCTAATTTTAGTACCTGAAATAAAATATTAGTGTTACGAGAGAGAAAGATAAAGGAAAGAGGTGCAAAGGAGAAATTGAAAGTACTGATATTCATACTGGAATTAAAGAAAATGGGGAAAGAAGGGATGAACGCACCCAAGGGGAAAAGGAACATTCTACTGACTACAGCAACACGATGGAATACGGTGATATGCACATAAGGCAATCATCGAAGACAAAGTATTCATGGAAGCAAGGAGTGGGAAATATCTCAGTTAGAATCTTTTTGTGGCTAGAATATACTCGTGTAATCTTTGGAAGAATTCTTTATTAAATAATTTCGCTCGTATACGAAACGCAGCCGTTTAGGAGAATGTCTACATCAATGAAGTGACTCAACAATTTGATTGTGTTATTTCTTTCCCTCTTATTTTCATTATAAGTATTTCTGATTCATCTTGTGGGCCGTGTCTGCTGACCCTGTTGGCTGTTAAGCTGGTATATATTTCTACATAATAATTGTTTGTCGCAAAGAGATTTGTTACCACGAATAATACCACTGTACATGCATACTATGCTTCAAAGTAAGCAAATCTAATTTGAAAAACAACCTTCTGTTTGTCAAGTGCTATCTCGCTAGAAGCAATATGTAATGCAAATATACTTAAGCAGTGGGTACT
>CM062291.1:131316745-131419245 GCA_031216915.1 Pictodentalium vernedei | reverse complement strand
TACATTATATGTAAATCATCACAGGATCTAAATAGCTGTCTATCATTGGTAATCGAGAACAATCACTTGACATGGCAGACGGAAATGGCAGTGGACCTCCAAAGAATCCACCCTATATCGACCTCTCCCTTCAAGATGGAAAAAATAACTGACCGCAGATTTTAGGTAAACCACCCCTCCCAAATCCCCTCCGCACCATCGTAAAATATGGTAGAGTGTCTATGCTCAAGGCATATGATGAGCACCACTCCCAGAAGAAAAACGAATTTTAGAATTCAAAACCGTCAGCTGGACAGAAAAAGCCACGCATAATGATACAGCGACTGAAATGGGTGGATGTGAGAGAGACCTTCAGAGTTCGCCGGGGCCGTATTAGGTATTATGATTGTAGACAACGCAGGAGATCACACAGTTCTAGCCCTTGGATACCACACCTTATCACCCATAAGTTTTCTGGTATGATAGAACCTAACAACTTTTGCCTGTGTTATGCAGTCTCTCAAAAGCACAGCATCACAACAAATAATTGGCCAACTTTGAATTTACATAAAGCCACAAAAGCAGAAAGTGACATTAAACACCAGAAAACACTCACATCACATAAAAATCATAAAATTGCCTTTCCTCTCCGAATTGAATCCACTTTGACCCGCAAAACGCCTTTAAATGTACGATAAAATGATTAAAAATCGGTTAGATGTACCCAAATAATGATTTGAGCGACCTCAAAATGTTTTCAAATTTTGTTGAAAAATTGTTGGTTTTCATGGGTGTTTATTACACTACTGGTTAAGTTTATTACACTACTGGTTATTACACTACTGGTTGATTTTTATTACACTACTGGTTGATTATTACACTACTGGTTAATTTTTATTACACTACTAGTTGATTATTACACTACTGGTTGATTATTACACTACTGGTTGTTACACCCCTCCCCATCATTCCTCAAATTAAAAAGTTGAAAATTCAAAGCCCTAAATTGGAAAGAGTTGGAAATTTCAAACAGGCGCCAGTGGAATTTTTACAAATAGGTCAAGAATTTGGACTCAATATGACCTCTTCTAGAAGTGAAATGCCTCCAAATATGGCTTAAAAATAAGAACAAATCCCACAAATATTGATTTGTATTTGGAATTTGTGACTATGAAAAGGCTCGGTTTGATAATTTACAGTCAAGGCGGGATGCTTTACAGACTGAATCCTACATCTTAATCCTTTACCTAACGAATCGGCTGCATCAGTCTGAGGAATTTATACATTAACCCTTTACCTAACAAGAAAAGCAGACGACACTTGCAAACAAAATTCTTGAATAAATAATTATTTTCAATTTTTTGTCTCAAAAACATAGGTTATAACTCCTCTTTGGAACGAGCTGGACGACCTCGTTCCAAAGAGGGATCACAACATATGTTTTGGGGACAAAAAATGAAAAAAGTAATTTAAATTAACTAGCGGTTTTTGTGAATAGCGCTGGACGTTTTTGACCGTTACGTTGGGTGAAGGGTTAAGTATTTAAAAAAAAATTAAAACAATTTCAACAAAACCACATAATGTGGCTCTTCATTAGAATGAGCTAGTTGAGCTCATTCCAATCAGGGATGACATGACGTGGTTTTGTTGAAATGTTTTTAAAAATTAAAAAAAATAATTAGAATAACAAAACTTGATATCGTATATGTTGGGTAAAGGGTTAAAACCTGTAGTTATACAATTTTGACCCCGGATGGGGCGGGGTGCTTATAGAACTTCTCATTTGTTGGAAATTATGTAGTGGAAGCCGGAATATTACCTATTTTATGGCACACGTCATTGAATACTACTCACAAAGAGAAGAGGATTTTCTACTCTGAACTGTTTATAAGTATTTTTTGAGTATTAGTTTTATTTCAGGGACATTATTTATATATTTAGTTTTGCATGTGTGTTTGGAGAGGATCGGAGGGCGAAATAAGGAGGTTTAATTTATCGGTTTTTCCAATTTTGCTGTTTGTTTACCATTGTTACCTTTTTTCGTGTGTTTGGTGCCGTGGTGTTTTGTCGTTTTTGGTCATTAGATTCTGTATAATATTTATAATCATGAATGGTAAGTGCACGACGGGTGTCCAGACGGAGGTAAGTATGGTTATTAAGGGGGCTCTGGGGAATCCTTAACCAAATGAAACATATATGGAGAAACAGTTTCAATAAGGTTTTCGTGGCGAAAACCATTTGGGAAATGGTGGGTCTGCCAAGTATAACATACGGTATTGAATTGTACCCCTAAACCAGACGGCTGTTAAGAGCTTGGAAATCCTGCAGAACGATGCAGTCCGATGGATAACAGGGTCGAGTAATGCCGCAACGCTAGAAGCAATCAGGGGTGAGCTTGGGTGGATAAGGATCAAAGACAGGATAGACCTATTGAAACTCGGTTATCTTAATTATTTGGTAAATCTCCCCAATAGCCGATGGTGTAAAGTAATGTTCCTGAGAACTTTCAACTCAAATTTCAAGACAGGGTGGATGGCCCAAGTGAGGGAGCTAGTAGAGAACTACTCATTGGAGATCTCGGACCTAGACGTTGGGGCAAACCAGGGTAAAACATCGTCAAAGAAAGGGTCATGGAGGATTGTAACCGTAATTGGCGAGAGGGGATCAAATCAAAGAGATCTTTGGGTGGTCTGCGTGATAAAGAGAAACCTGGTTTTGAAGAATACCTTGATGGCACCTATGGGGGGGGGGGGGGGGGGGGGGGTCACTGTTGTTCAAGCTGAGGTCGCGGTCCCTGGAGCTGCGGGGAAAAATTGGGAAAAACAGTGAAAAGGAGTGCCAGATGTGTAATTTGGGCGTGGTGGAGACCCTGGAACACTTTCTTCTAGAATGCCCAAAATACCAGTCTAAAAGAACAAGATTCACGGTGAGTGTAATGGGGGAGTGGGATGGGAGAATGAAGGACATGTGGTTAGGGGGCGACTCAAAGGAGAGGGTTAATATGCTAATCGGAGAGATTGGGAAGAAATGTTGCAAGGGATAACATCAAGCGGTTCGTCTCCGAGTGTTGGGAGGAGAGAAGAAGCGTGGGAATATGGAGGCAGTTGGTAGAACAGGGGTAACCAAGGCCTTCTCATAAGAGAACCGCGACAAATCAGCGGCCGGCCAAAGTGTTATTATTTTTGTGCAATTGTGCATGGCGATTTTACACTTCCGAAGTCATTCTCAAGCAAAATGGATTTCATCTGAATGAAACATATTTTTAGCATGCACTCATATGTTACTACCTGTGAAAAGCCCGTATGTTAAATTTTAGATTTTAACCCCCACTACTGGTTTAAAGCTTCTACCGTGATTAAAAGGTTTTCAATGGGAATTCCATTGCAAAAAAATACACCTATAGCAGTTCACGTCGCGATGTTTCATTCAAACACACGACGTTTTGCGGTACCATATACTATGTGCAATGACTTATTAAGTTTTAAATACCTACAATTAAATAGTTGAAGTAAAATTTAAGAATTGTTAATAATAATTTGACTGAAAAAGCAAGGTAAACTCAATCAACTTTGACGATGTGTCTAGCTCTCAATCAATCATGCACGTGCAGACGGAAGAACTGCCCACCGATACAGACGTAAACAAAACAAACCCATGTGTTTGCGATAGAAAGTATCGTTTTTTCTCCGTTTTGAGTGACAAAGTCGATTATTTATTAAGAGCATGGTATAAATAAATCAAACAGGTACTAGGACCGGTAATCAGATTTAAACCACTCGTACAATACCGAACCAAGTATCTATCTATTCTATATGTCAGTAGGTTAGTGAAAATTAAACACACTGCTATCAATAACAGCAAGCTGGCGTATTCTCTGGAAGTCAATAAAAAACTCACAAAAAGACCAAATCAGAGTGTGCAGAAGCGATGTCCGAGCGACAGTTTTTTACAAGGCAAAAATGTCAGAAATCTACTCTCGAAACAATCTAAATTAAGAGACGTGGAGGGACGATGGCTGAATTTATTTATTTATTTATTTATTTATTTATTGGGGTTTAACGACACTTTCGACAGCCAAAGTCACTTCGTGTCTGACAGTTTTACGGGTGGAGGAAGCCGGGGCTTGTGATATCCTGGGCCAAACAATCTCATGCGATATTTCTTAGTCCATTTAAACGTATGTGCGGTTCTGCATATAGAACTCACCCCGCTCACACCATTGGGTTTTATCTCAAATCGCAGAAAAAATGAAAATCTGTACCGGTGTGTTTACACAAAAGAACAATAGGCTTAAGGCTATAGTCTATATCTAGTTAGCACCGGGTATTTTGTGGAAAGAGTCTATAACCGTGGAGAATAACCATGGGTGTTTGTTGTGTAATTCTCACTGACGTTTGAATGATTTGTAAAGCTTGAGAAGCGCGTCTTTGTTTTCTCCCCAATTTTTACCTCTGATTATCTTCAGAAAATTTATTTATTTATTTATTTATTTATTTATTTATTTATTTATTGGTGTTTAAGGTCACATACTTCTGCACAATGGCTAATCATGACTATGACAGTTTTACGGGTGGAGGAAGCCGGAGTACCCGGAGAGAACCACCGAGCAACGGCGAGCAACTGCCAGCTCCACAACATACTAACTCCACACAAGCAGGGTTAGCATTGGTTGAAGACAAGTGCACCATCGACGTGCGGTACGCCTTAGTACACAGTGCCACCGTGCCCCCACGTGGGCACTGGGGGTGAAGTGTCTTGCCCAAGGACACAACGCGGTTGACTCAGGTAGGATTCGAACCGAGGACCTCTCGGCTTTATCTACTGAGCCATCGCCCCCCCCCCCCTTCACCCCCCCCCCCCCCAGAATATATGGATACCAATGACTTGTATGATGTATGTACAGTACGTGGAGATTGTATTATCATTAATTATCTCTAATTCCACCCAAGCAATAATAGGAAATTCGTTACAAAGCATAACAAGCACAAGCAAAGTTCCAGCCAATGGACCTCCGGTTTATGCTCGGAGGTCCATTGGCTGAAACATTGCTTGTATTTTTGTCCACATGTACAGAATTTGAATGTGACACGTTGAGTGATAACTCTATTCCTCGGGTGATTTAATTACAATCCACTCTCCACGTACTGTTTTTATCTCACGCAACTCAGTAAACTCTGTTCACCGAACACATAAAACCCACCGTCTGTATCTCTGATGTCTGAACACAGAAACATCTCACGAGTGACCACTTATTAGATATGAACAATAATTACTAGCAAAACAAACGTAATAATTACTAGCAAAACAAACGTAAAGTATGTAAGAACCAACGAATACTCAAGAGTTACTCAATATCTAATTTACAGTTCTAGGAATGTATTGTCCTTTTTACAAGCGCACTTCGGTCGAAGAGGGGCACGCGACCCCTTGTCCCATCTGTCTCAAGACAAGGGTGCAGGAGATCATCCGTTTCTGGCGTCCTTGATAGCATATATGGCTAGTTTTTAGTGAATCACCATTGCCCATCCTCCAATAAGTACGATTAGTGTTGAAACAATTAATCGATTGAGCAAAAGCGGAATGTTATAAGATTTTCCGGTTACAATGCCCACTACCGATTGACCACTTTCTAATGAAAGAGATGATAAATCGGCACAACACGTTGTATTTGACCATTTTATTAGACAAAATCGACGACTGAATTGAAAAAAAATCTCATTCCAAAAAAGTGAAACGTCAGTATCCTCGATGATTGTCATAGAAATTCTGATGTTGTATTATCACTCTCTAGTTCACTAAAATTAAAATAATTTTAAAAAAAATTGCTACTACGGTGGTGCCATGTTAACTGAGCCCTTGTTTTTCTCCTAGTTTAATATTTTCCAAGTCAAGCTATCATAGACACTCATGGCAATTCCTTAAACAAGGGAGCTATAGAACCCTTTCATGCAAGCCCACTCGTGGAGACACAACCGATCCTTGGAAAAAATATATTTTCGATCGAGGGAATTCGATGCTCTCTCCCTCCTTGACTACATTCCAAACTAGTCTTGCCATGCCATACATTATTTCATGTTTGATGATACCCATAGGAGCGAACAATAAATATGAACAAACGAGAAAAAAAATAACTGCAGTTGATGTATTTCTGAATTCTGGTTTTCTCTTGAAAAGTTATATCAAAAGTTTTAGAGTGATTAAATCTTATACATTATATTGACTTACCTTTAAAAGTTATTTCACATTAACGACTAGCACAGCACTGTCAAATTGTGTTGTAACATTCCACACCATCCCAAATAAAGTCATTTAATTAACATCTCGTGCCATCATATTTGTAAATGAACCTTTAGTGGAAACGACCTTTATAAGCTTCCAGCTTACTGTCTAATCCACACACATTTCATTGTTGTATGTCCTTTTCTCTGATAATTGGAAATAAATATTGTTTAAACTAAATAAAAAATAACGAATCAATTTCTTAGGTCAACAACATCGTCTCCCCGCTTCCATGTTTAATCTTATTATACTATTAAGTTTCAAATTTAAATCTTTCACTCTAAAATCCTTTGGGTTAAAAATAACCCCAAATCAACTGGGTTGATTGACTATGAACCCAATGGTGGTGTCACTATTATTAATTGTAAAGAAAGAAACTGACCATCACTATTGTATGAAAATGAGACAAAGATTGAATAATGCCACCACTATTATTAATGTTAACCAAAAATGCAGGACATCACTATTTTACAGCCATCACTGTTGATAGGCGACCTAGATAATGATAATATATTTACCTTCTCTGAAACGTTTATGAGGTATATATGGAACTTTTCCATGCCATCATAAACCAAAGGCATATTATGTTGGTTGATTGAAAGTTTGTTGATATTGAACTGTGTCCTAATAGTTTTCTGGAGAGGGTTTCATGGACGCTATCTGGTGGACTCAACAGATATTCCAGCTGATAGTTGTATGTAGTGACTACAATGCACACATTGTGGTGTTATAAAAGCGTTTGAGGTATCCAGCCAGCAAATAGATAACGGTAAATGTACTTGAATACTTACCTTCCCCTAGAATTTTATGAGTTTCGCATGTAACTCTTCTATTCTGTCATAAATATCAGAGTTGGTTGAATGAACATTTGCTGAGATAGAGCTGTTTTCTTAGAGTTTTTGGAGAGTGTTCCTGGGCACTCTCAGGTACTGTTCAAACAGATATTGCAATCATGACCATTTATATTAGGGCAATAGAAGTTTCCCCTAGTATTTCAGTTTTCTACACATATTATGTTGGTTTGAGTGAGTTTAACTGTGAATGAATACATATTCAAACAGATATTGGAACCATGGCCATTAATATAAGTGCAATAGATGCAGAAGCCTCCTCCAGTATTTCAGTACCTAGGCACACAATGTGGAGTTGCTTAATGCCCATTATCTGGCCAGTAGTTAGTTAATGATAATATATTTACCTTCTCTGAGAATTTTATGAGGTAGATATGGAACTTTCAATGCCATTATAAACCAGTGGCATTTTATGTTGTTTGAGTGACGGTTTGTTGATATGGAACTGTTTCCTTATTGTTCACTGGGGAGTGTTCATGGGCACTCTCGAGCGTACTATGGATGAACAGATATCCAGCAGGTAGTTACATGTTACGATAATTTACTTATCTCCTCCGAGGAATTTTATGAGGTAACTCTTCTGCGCTATCAAAATGCAAATAGAATATTTTATTGGTAGGATGATACTTGTTGAGTGGCTTCTGATGTTCAAGATTGGTGGTCTAATTTAGTTATCCCAAATAGGAGTGGTTGCAGATTGTTGGAGGGTGCCCACAAGCACTATCCATTGGTTTATAAAAGAACAGATTTATATAAACAAAGTAGTATTTTGTGTTCAACTGAAAATGAAATACGGACAAGGAGGTTATTGGCTTTTGCTTTGGTGCCCACATTTTCCTTCTTTTGTTTTCTCCATTTTTTTTATTTCAATGGCCACCAAAGCCCATCGTTATGTGAATGTATGAATGTTTTGTAAGAAACATTAACATCATTAATTTTCTATCTGATACTGCATCACCTAAATACCATTTGTCGTTGCACTGAAACGACATCCATCAATTATTTTAAATTTCATTTTGTTTTTCTGTTTAAAAGGTTTTTGCACTGAAACTGATCTGAGAAATGTACCACTTTCGTCTCACATTAGAATTCAAATCTTGAAAGACCAATTCTCGCAAACTCGTATTAGATGTTTACTGATGGTACCAAATGGATGACGATATATCGACTTATCGCGCGAGAATTGGGCTCTTCAGGGGTGGAGGCCAACAAAAATCCACATTGAATAGCGATGACTTTCTTCTTGTGATGCTTCTGTGCACGGTTGGACTTCGAGGTTTAAGCATAATGATTTTTATGCATTTGTTTACAAGTGGGGATATTGAAGTTAATCCTAGAGAAATAAAGATTGTGCATATCAATGTTAGAGGTCTCCGCAACAAAACTGATATGATAAGCGCTGAATTAGGAAATTATGATATCATTTCTGTTTCGGAAACTTTGTTGACAAATACCGTTCAAAATAATGATATTCAAATACAAGGCTACCATTACCCACCTATTCGTATGGACAGAGAGACTGGGGGAGGAGTGGCCGTCTATATTAAGTCTGACATAGTTTGGAAACGACGGCGTGATCTTGAAATCCCAGGCTTAGAATTAATCTGGACAGAAATTCGAAGTCAAAATCAGAAATTTATACTCGGAGTTGTATACAGGCCCCCAACTGGCAATAACTACTATTGGAGTCTTATTGATGAATCTATCCAAAGAGCAAGAAATGACATGTCGCTGAAATGTGTGATAGTCGGAGATTTCAACCTTGACCGTCTCAAGAATACTCACCCAAGGATCAGGCTACTAGAAAACGACTACAGCCTATCTCAAATTGTCAAAGAACCCATGCGAGTAACTGAACGCTCCTGCAGTCTGCTTGATCTAATTTCAGTATCGTGCCCAACTAGTTGGAAATTGTTCTGTTATTCCCCCCTTTTGTAGTGACCACCATGCTACTGCTGTTACGTTAAAATTCACAAAGAGTAAAATTGCCTGTTTTAAATGACAAATTTGGGATTATAGTAATATGGATATAGACAGATTACAGGTACATTTTGCACAAACTACGTGGCAAGACTTGTTTACTGAAAATTTAAATGATACCACAGAGAGCATTACATCATATATCATTGAATCAGCTAAAAACTACATACCAAATAAAACCATTGAAATACGTCCGAAAGATAAAGCTTGGATAAATTCAACGATCCGTAAAATGACGAGAGTGCGTGATCGATCACACAGAATAGCTAAACAGACAAATAGGGCTGAAGACTGGGCTAGATTTAGGCATGATAGAAATGAAACTATATCACTCATATGGACAGCCAAAGCAGAATACGATCTTAAAACTTAAACCTATGTATCAACTCGTAACTTTGGCAGTAAACACTGGCGGAGGACACTTAAATCATTCTCTAAAGAGCACAATGTTTCGCATGAATTTTTCCCGCTACTCGAAGAAGATGGGGAAATAATTAGCGATGCAACCTCGATTGCAGACTTACTAAATACGTATTTTGTTAATCAAGCTAACTCTGTCGATGACAAGGAACTACCACCCATCCCACGTTGTGAAATGAGCCTGGAATCCATAGTAATCTCCGAAGAAGAAGTAATGCCAGTTATTAGTAACTTAGATCCCCAGAAAGCTAGCGGGCCAGATTTAATTAATAACAGAATCATTAAGGCGTGTGCTCAACAGTTAGCGCGTTCCCTCTAATATATCTTTTTTAATCTGTCCCTATCACGTAATGAGTTCCCAAGTTTATGGAAGAAAGCCAGTGTGGTGCCTATCCATAAGAAATCATCAGTTAATGACAAGGTAAACTATCGGTCAGTCTCTTTGACAAGTTCTGACAGTAAAATTCTGGAAAAAGTAATTTTTAGACACATTTTTTCTTTCTTGGTGGAAAACGAATTGCTAACACCCCTACACTCAGGATTCATTCCGGGTGACAGTGGTAAGTTGTGCCATTTTTCACTTCTTCATGGTTTTACTCCAATGACGAATGGAAGTGGGATTTCGGTTCACAGGAGGATTTATTGACCTAAATGTCTTTTGCCATTTGTGACCATGGCAGAAAAGCTGAACGGTTGCAACTGATAAAAAGACTCGGGTAAAGAAATGAAAAAAATGGAACAACTTACCCCATGTAAGGGGCAAGTTGTTCCATACTATGGGGTAAATTGATCCAACACTCCCCACGGGCGATTCAACTTAAAAGAACAAGTAAAATAATTTCATTGCACGACGACGTTGATATTACTGTTAGTCTGTAGTTTTATTAAAGGTTATTCAACTCCTAGATTGTTTGTTTGTTGGTAACAGATCCCACAACTCAGGGCCGCCGGAGTGGGGGGCATGGGGGGCACTTGCCCACCCCCCTGCTCTCAGTAAATTGTACTTATCTTGATGGGTGCCCCAATAGCTCCCCTGTCTGCCCCCCCCCCCCCCTCTTTTGATCTTCCGGCGGGCCTGCCAGAACTTTTCTCATGATCAAATTATCATCAATATTGGTGGCAACCGATAAAAGTGAAACAAAAACACACAGTTAGGTCCTACAAACTGAACTCTATTTCACATAGAGAAGGCAGTCATCAATCGTGATGTTTCAAAATTAAAAAGGAAATTTTCAAATAAAACACTTAACAGCGAATAAAATATTGCCGCATATCAGCGAATGTACAACCAAATATCATTGTGTCCTATGTTTCAAGGTCACATAGGCCTACTATCAATTCAATTGCCATTTTGCCAAATCACATTTGAACTGAAGGTGACAACTTTGCCAAGCGGATCCTCCTGCAATTTTTGGTTGTGGAAGTTTATGCACAATATCATCTCTCGGGAACGCAGCCTCATCCTGGGGGTTTGGAACGAAAACGGACTCTTCAGAACCTATGCGGCTGAAACTTTTTGAAGGAATATGCCCTCATACTCATCTCCATTAACCTCATCAACTCTGGCATGTCATCATCACTGAATTCCATTTCAGATCCCATTCTGGACACCACCGAGAATCTGATGCAAATCACAGGACATGCACATTATCATGATAATTAATTTATCTAACAATTCTGTCACAAAAATAGATTAAATTTTAACCCTTTACCCAACGTAACGGACAAAATCGGCCAATGCTATTCAGAAAAAAATTGCCAATTAATTTTCATTATTTTTTCATTCTTTGTCTCAAAAACATAGGTTATGCCCCCTCGTTCCAATGAGTGGTCATAACCTATGTTTTTTAGACAAAAAAATGAAAAAAAAATAGTTATTCAAGATTTTTTTTTTGCAAACTTGTGTTGTCTGCTTTTCATGTTAGGTAAAGAGTTAAATTATTTTTAAACATTTCTGGGACATAATGTTCGGTCGATCACTGAAACGCGCATAGAATGTATCCATCTGCCTGTTATGATAGCCCGTAGCGCTCCCGGAAACGAGTCGTCTATATGATACGGAATTAGAATGAGACGTCTATATGATACGGAATCGGAACACATTATGTGATACGTACCGTTTCTCGTGGTTTTCAGGCCAAAATCTATATGATTGTTAGATAAAACCCGATATCATTCAATTTTTTTTGACAGATTATATGAACTTGGGGTAAGTTGATCCACTTCACTTTCCTGGATCAACTTACCCCTTTTAACAGACTCAACATGCCCCGGTATGACCTCCATTTTGAACCAAGAATGGAAAGTAAATATAAACATGCCTTGAAAAGAGTAGCAGTTTGCAAGAAAACAACAGACATATGAACTATCTCAAATCACAATCACATTTGGTGATATCTCAAATCACAATCACATTTGGTGAAAGTCCCTATAGTGTGTCTATAATAAATTCATTTACCTGTTTTTTGCGATTTTCACTTTTGGGATGAAATTTTACATTTGTCCTTCAAACTTCTAAGTCTTTTTTGAAAAACATTCAACCTACAACTTCATGAAGAAAGATAACTCTAACTGTCTTACAAAGTGAAAGAACTTTGACTGTAGTCTGTTTTATAAACCTAATCAAATGTGGTGGCTCATCTTACCCCAGGGATCAACTTACCCCACCCTCCCCTATTCTGTGATATAAGTAAAACATTCGATAGAGGATGGCATGACGGATTAATTCATAAATTAGACTCGATTGGAATAAGAGGTAACCCACTAGCGTGGTTTAAAGGCTATTTAACAAATCGCTCACAGTATGTAGTTGTAAATGGGGAGAAATCCAAAAATCAAACCATTAAAGCTGGCGTGCCACAGGGATCCGTTTTAGGGCCCCTCCTGTTCAGTATATACATAACTGATATTGTTAAAGATATTACTTCCAATATTAGACTTTAGGCCGATGATACAACACTTTATCTGGCGATCAAAGATGCAAATTAGCAGCAGAAGTTTTGAATAATGACCTGAGAAAAATTGCCCAGTGGTCTCAAACATGGCAGGTTATTTTTAATCCACTAAAGGCCGCTGTATATTTCAAATAGAGTAAATCCCACACTTCGCCCCCATCTTTACCTCCTAGGACAGCAAATAGAAGAGACGGACACTCATGAACATCTTGGGTTGATCTTTTCAAAAACAGGACAATGGGATTCACACGTAGAGAGTCTTATAAGTAAAGTCAGCCCTATGATAAACTGTCTTAGAAGCCTAAAATACAGATTGTCCAGACAAACATTGGAAACTCTATACCAATACTTCATTCTCCCGCTGTTTGATTATGCCGATGTTATATGGGATGGTTGCACGGAGACTAAATCAACACTCCTAGAAAATTTACACTTGGATGGGGGCGCGGTGGCTCAGTTGGTAGAGGTGCAGGCTGCAAGCCGAGAAGTCCTCGGTTCGAATCCCACCTGCGGCGACCGCGTTGTGTCCTTGGGCAAGACACTTCACCCCCACTGTCCATGTGGGGGCACGATGACGCCGTGTACTGAGGCGTACTGCACGTCGATGGTACGCATGTCTTCAACCAATCTAACCCTGCCTGTGCTGCAGTGCGGAGTTACGATGTTGGGGAGCTGGCAGCTGCTCGTCGTTGCTCGGTGGTTCTCTCCGGGTACTCCGGCTTCCTCCACCCGTAAAACTGTCACGGTCATGGTTAGCCATTGTGCATAAATATGTGACCTTAAACATCAATAAATAAATAAATTACACTTGGATGCTCTACGAACCATAATAGGGGTCACTAGGGGGACAAGTCATCAACTTATCTTCAGGGAATCTGGTTTCATACCACTCAAAGAGCGTAGACGACGCCACAAATTAGTAGCGTTGTATAAGATTATGTTCACGAGCGTCCCAAACTACATTAGGCTGCTCATTCCGCGACCTGTATCAGAATTGACTTATTACTCGCCAAGAACTTCGAACTTGTTAAGGGAAATTAAATGTAAAACGAGCAGGTTTTCTAACTCGTTTCTGGTAAAACTTTGGAACGGCTTAAGCGCAGATCTGCAGATTTATACTTCCGTAGATCATTTTAAGAAGAAACTTGCAATTAACGACAATGTCGTTCCTGGATTTTATTATGTGGGTAGCAGAAAGGAACAAATCGTTCACACGAAGCTGCGGTTAAATTGTAGTGATTTAAACAGATATAAATTTGAAAGATTTATAAGTGATAATGCATCTTGTGGCTGCGGTCATGTATATGAAGACATTGAACACTATTTATTAATGTGTCCTCTATATGCAGAACAAAGAAATTCGCTTCTAATAAAATTGGGCCACACTACTAATATCACTCTTATGCTTTACGGGGATACGGAGAAAACTGCCTTGGAAAACGCCAGTATATTTAGTGCGGTTCAAGAATAAATTAGGGAAACAATGAGATTCCAGTGAATGGTTTATTTCCAGTGGAAAAGAACCCTGACAATGACCTTTGCTGTATTGGGTGAGAGAGATTTTAGAGGGCCTATCATATAAATGCAAGTAGATTGCCTCCACACCCAATAGATAGGTAAATTATTTAAAGGAGATGGTGGGATATAGTATGGTACTTTCTCTTTCTTTCCAATTCATTGGATCAGTTTCTGTTTTATGTACAGTTGCACCTGCACCATTGTATTGTATTGTATTTCTCTGTAGTGTACGACGTTAATATAGGCATCACCTGTTCGCCAAACACCATTTCATTGAGGAAATAAAAATATTGTTTAAAAAAAAAAAACAGATTGTTTGGGTTAATTTTTAACCCGAATTATTTCAGAGTGTGTGAAACAATGACAAACAATTTTATTTCATTTTAACAAATCATCGGTGAGGTACAAATGTTGCATGGTTGGTTTTTTGCAATGTTACCGAGTCCGGATTAGCAAACTTATCTTAACACAGGTGACATCTCGCTAGGAAAGTGTGCTTTGTCTCTATGCCATTCCATATCGGGCCTGCAACGTAGCTTGCAGCTGATAAATGGTCGGTGTTTAATTTTACACTGCTTAAAATCGATGCGATCGTGACCGAGACTAACCTCCACTGTCAGCTGAATAAATGGAAGTGTTGGCTTAAGTTTGAAACCTGTATCGCTGGTCTTAGTAAAAACTATTTTTGTTTTTGTTTTTTTTTTTATTCAGATCTTAGGTACTTCTTTACAAGCAAAAACATTTTCTATAAACTAATTTTACAATTAGTAACAATACATAACGTAAAATAGCAAAGTTTCTTATTTTTCACTGTGACATGAGTTTCCATTCGTAGCTGCACAAAAGTGATGAGGTGATGTCAAATGATGTAGAGCTGCCGTGCGTGTTTTATCAGAGTCTAGTCCTACATGCGCATCAAGCACATACTTTTCACCTAATTGCTTAACCGAAATAAAGGGAACTTGAAAATTACCAGAAACACCTTAGTATATACAGAGTAATGGCTAAAACTGAATATACACAAAAATCACTCTAAAAGTTCATTACTTTTCAATCTTCCTCCCCCAAACCACATCCCTCGACCCCGCACTAGAACGAGCTCGTCGAGTTCCTTCGAGCGAGGGAGCAGAAGTTGTGGGTTAGAGGGGATGTTTTTAGAAAGTTTGTCATTTTTGAGCAGGGAACATCACATTTTCAAAATATTTTGCTACGTGAAGATTTGAAATGACTCATCCCAAGTAATTCATAGCACTTCTCCAAACAGTGTAACGTTAGGACAAGTAACAGATACGTAATATGTCGTGATGTTATAGCACCGATCACAATCTACAATGCCACTGCATTTTTGTGACAGAAACAGTATAAGCAAGATGAGAACGGTGTTAGCCAGTTAACAGAGAGCTGATTGTATCCCACCTTAAGTTTATCTCTTTGATGCGCTTATTCGAATATGAATATCTGGATATGAGTTCTAGATTTCTGTAATTTCTTAATTGTTCAGTAAAACTGGTATAGGTTGGTAAATTATTTTTCACTTTGCAGGAATAAATAAACTTTCTGACGATAAGCATGTAGAAGTCTGTTATGTTATTGGAAGCGGCATGAACATTTGTGTGGCCTAGAATAACATATTCTGGGGGTTAAAGGAAACTCAATATCGCACTTGTTCCTTAAATGTTCTAAAAAGTTCAGAAGAACTGTTTTCACAACCGAACATTCGAAAAACAAGTGAAGTATTGTCTCCTTTGTATTACAACAAAAAGTACACAGTTCCGTTTCAGAGAGTTTGCATTTATAAAGTTTTGAATTCGTGTATAAAATTCGGTGGACAATTTTGAAATGCAAACTTTCTAAATATGTGTCGTGAGTGATTGTAAATGGGATTTTATATATAAAATTCCAGTCATTAGAGTGCAAATCCGTTTCTAAAACCTCATTCCATTTGTTCTGTACATTAATAGGAGGTATAGTGTGGAGTTCTAAAAATTTAAAATAAAAAGCCCGAGAGACTTTATTAGTAGATTTTAACATATCAATATTTTTGTCCTGAATAAAGGGCAACTTTTTATTGGATCTGGTTGCACTTTTCCAAAATTTAGGTAAAGCATTTATAATACCCTGAAAAACTGTAAATGGGATGTTGATGTTATACTTGTTGGAGAAGTCAGCGAAGGTTAGGAGGCCATTGTTTTCAGAAACTAGGTCATTTACGAAGTAAATGCCTTTATTGCACCAAATTTTATTGAAAAAAAAGTTGTCCATTAACTTTTATTTGATTATTTAGGAAAATAGTTTCACCCAGTATTTCTGAGGGGGTTGTGGTGCTCTTTTTGTCCAGGAGAGCCCAGGCCAGAAGAACATCCTTCCAGAATACATTCACATATTTCCCAACCACTTTTAAACCTTCTTCGTGTAGATACCAAAGTTTATAAGTTCCGAACAATTCTAGTTCGTCGATTACGAGAATTTTCCATGGAGCCAACGAGGAAGAGTCCAATATTTCTTAATCCAAATCATTTTTAAAGAACGACTAAAAGTTTCAACATGCGGAAATTTAATTCCACCATTTTCAAAAAGGCCAATCATTGTTGTACGTTTAATTTTTTCGACTTTTCCTGACCACAAGAAATTATAAAAAACTGTTTGAATTTTCTTAAATAACTCTATCGGCG
This sequence comes from Pictodentalium vernedei, assembly GCA_031216915.1. Classification (NCBI taxonomy): domain Eukaryota; kingdom Metazoa; phylum Mollusca; class Scaphopoda; order Dentaliida; family Dentaliidae; genus Pictodentalium; species Pictodentalium vernedei. The sequence goes on along the minus strand of CM062291.1, from coordinate 131,402,592 downwards.
GGTTTGGTAAAACCATAAAACAGTGTGTTAGAATTGATAAAGCCAAAGTTTTTATAACGGTATTTTTTCCGATTAAAGTCAAATTACGAAATGACCAGTCACTTAGTAATTTTTCAATTTTCTGGATTTTATTTGTATAATTGTTTAGAATATAATTGTCACTAAACAGATTAAATACAATTCCAAGAATTTTGAATGATCTGGAATGATTCCAAACAACTCGTTCGCTTGTTGGAAGTGTTTCACCACAACCCCGCTTTGAGCCGATCCATATAACTTCCGTTTTGTCAAAATTAACCTTTAAGCCAGAGATTAGTGAGAATTGTTTAATCATATACAGGGCATTATCTAAAGAGTATCCATCGTCACTTAAATACAGAGAGGAGTCATCGGCGTATTGACTAATTAGATATTCCGAATTTTTAATCTTTATTCCATTTATATTGGGATTAAATTTTAAGGTCGCGCTTAGAATTTCTACACTAAGAATAAAGTGATACGGTGATAAATGATCACCTTGCCTTACGCCTCGTTCAATATTAAATCTTTCAGAACAATGGCCATTATTTAGTATGCAACTGGAGATGTTGCTGTAGAAGGTTTGAAACCACCTTATCATAGAGGGTCCAAAATTTAAAAATTCCATCGTCTTTTGGGTAAAACTCCATTCGAGAGAATCGAAAGCCTTTTCGAAATCTATGAGAACTAGGATACCTGGAATATCTAATTTTTCACATTTTGCAATTAAATCAAAAGTTAATCTAGTACACTCCCCAATGTAACGACCCTTCATAAAACCTAGCTGGGTGACTGAAATTAAATTGGGAAGAACTGTTTTTACTCTGTTAGCAATTGCTGCTGATCCTATTTTTGTATCTACGTTAATTAGGGATATGGGGCGCCAGTTTTTTATGTATTGTTTTGGTTTGTTTTGTTTTGGTATACAAGTAATAATCCCGAGTCGCTGTGTAATTGAGAGTTGTTCCAATTCGTAGCCACAATTTAGAGAATTAATTAGGTAAGTACCAATGTCTTTCCAAAATAATTTATAGAATTCGGCAGTGAAGCCGTCGGAACCCGGTGTTTTGTTGTTTTGCATTACTTTTAGGGCGTTTAGACATTCCAAAGGAGTTAATTGCCTTTCAAGGGATTTATTTTCGTCATCGCTTAAAAAGGTAAGAAACGGGTTGCTTTTGTCAAAAAAACTTTCAACCGTATCAGGAGGCTGATTATTCGGTAGTTTTGAAGAATATAGATTTTCATAGAAGGATTTCTGCTCCCTTAGAATCTCGCGTATATCAGTAATTTCCGACCCATCATCCTTTACTAACCTGGGTATAGTTTTTTCCGTATAATGTCTTTTCTCTAAGTTGCAGAAATACTTGGTTGGTTTTCCCCCCTCTATTTTCCATTTTGATTTTGCTCTTATTATTATTCCCTGAAGCTTTTTATCCCTAAGGGTTTTAAGTTCGTTTTCAAGTGATCTCATTTCTTCTAACACTGACTCATCCCCCCTGTCCAGATTCGTATTTAGAATTCTTAGATGATCTTCTACTTCTTGTTGCCTTTTGTCCGATTCACGCTTCACAGAAGAGGCGTATGCTATACTTTTTCCTCTAATCATAACTAACTTTTAGTGTTTCCCAAAGGAGCTGATCATTAATACTAAAACTTTCCATGTTATCATTTGTATATTGGTTTATCGTTTCGGCTATGACTTGTTTAATAGTACCTACATAGTCCGGGTCACCAAGTAGGCTATTATTAAACTTCCAAATAATCTTTCCGCTGGACTGATTATCAAACGATAGTTTTATGCTTACTGGGTTATGGTCGGACCAATATCTAGTGTGAATTTCTCCACTTTGAAAAATGAGTTGTAAGTCTGACGACAATAAAAAATAGTCTAATCTAGCCATTTTATCTCCAGGGCCCCTCCAATATAACGTCTTCCTTCTGCATTTTCTAAACGCCAAACATCAAATAAGTCCAATTTTTCCATCGAGTTCAATATTTTTTTATTTGCTTTTTGGTTGTTTTTTTTGCCTATATTTTATTGTATCTTTTTCATAATCTTGTGGGACGTTCCAATCCCCACCTATTATTATAGAATCATTACCCATGCTTTCATCTTTAGAAAATAATTCATCGTAAAATTGTGGTCTATCATCATTAGGACCATAGACAACAGACAGAGTTAATCTTCGACCCTTGATGGTAACGTCCAGAATTATAAAATTTCCATTCTCGTCTAAAGTACTTTTGTGAATGGTGAATCCAAAAGTGTTTTTGAAAAGTATAGCAACGCCCCTGCTTGAACTTGAGTAAGAACAAAAGAAAGCCTCGTAACCCCACTCACTCCTCCAACAATTTTCCACAATTTTTTTACTCGAATGCGTATCCACGAGGAAAGTTATGTCGAATTTATCCCTGCACCGCGAAAAAATATCTCGTCGTTTATAAGAATCGGAAGATAAGCCTCGACACTTCATGCTTCCTATTATTATGCTAGCCATTTGGGATTAAATTAAGGGTAACTTTAAAAGTAGATGTGCAGCTACAGTGTTGTGAATCATTCATCTTTTCTTTTCTAAACTTACTTTTCTGTACAAAACAATTTATGGAAAGACCTATAAATCTGAATTTTTTTCTATTAACACAAACAATTAATGAAAACAATAACATTGATGTTGTGAGTCGATGATTACTCAAGTGTTTCCTTTTTTCAACCCCAACAGAATGCACATGCGATGCTTGTAACAGTCCTTGGTGGATAAAAAGCTTTATTTAATGCTCAGGCATCAATTCACGCTGAAAAATTAAGTCATATTCCCCTGTCGGTCGGCAAAACGAAATATCAAAATGATATTTAGAAATCGATATTTCATCGTAGGTTCGGATGACGAATCACATGTACTTTAAATTCTACGTATTTATTTCAAAAAAAATAAAATGACGTGTCTTGTTATTGAAAATAAGAAAGTGGTGTTTTTTGTTATTGTTCTATTTCTTCGAAACACATTGCGATTATTTCAATTCGCCAGCCTTGGTAAATCGTAAAGTTAGGGGAGAAATAAGACGGGACTACTTTTTGTGCGGATATTCACACATTCCAATGGTTGGAGTTTGGTTGTTGTAATTTTTGTATGGACGCCGGTTCGGCACATAAATTTTGCGCCTTAATGGCAAATAAAGGCCACAAATTGGAGAATTTGTAGTCGTAGAGCATTAAATAAAAAGAAAATTCACGAAAATTTGATGAATACCGAAAATATCTCGTTCGTGGCTACAAGAAATATGAGGATCTTCACGAGCGACTGCGTCGCTCGTGAAGATCCTCATATTTCTTTGTAGCCACTCACGAGATATTTTCGGTATTCATCAAATTTTCGTGAATATCCTCTATATCTTTACTTGCCCAACTCTCACGTATGTTGTATCATTCACATTCGACCCAACACATCACTTGTTCAGTCGCAAACTGCTGGAGGGAGCCCGAAAGCAAACGTCAAAATGAGGGTACCATGCTAAAGTTAAAAATTCCTTAGCTCAAGTATCCTATTAAGACAAAAAATAAAAAACATTGTTTGTTCAGTACGAAAATTCGTTATTACGAACTTTTGGAAAGTGCACGCGAGCACCCTCCAACAATTTGCAACAAATCACAGCTGATGAACAAGTTATGACCAGTGCAGACGATCCAGCCGCCAGCCAGTCAATATCAACAGCCGATACCAACTTGTGTTGTTATGCCAACTTATGCTGTTCCTTCAACAGTCACCATATCAAATATCATTTGATCAATGCAGAATTGCGTTATTGCAAATTACTGGAGAGTGCCCACAAGCACTCTCCAACAGTTCGCAACAAAGCAAAGTTGATGCAAATTATGACCAGTGTAGATGATCCAGCCGTTAATCAGTCAATGTCAACAGCCAGTGCCAGCTTATTATGTTGTTTTATCAACAGTACAAAAACGGGTAGCAATTGCTCAGTGCAAATCTGCGCCATTACAAATCGCTGGAGAGTCTCCGCAAGCACTCTTCAGAAATGCGCAAAAGGGCAAAGTTGATGAGCAGGTTATGACCGATGAAAGGTTATTATAACAATGTTAAAAATCTGAGATAACTGGAAAAACAAAAAATCAAAAACAACAAAATAAAACTCTAAAATATTTTCAGAGTTAACGATTGCTTGTTTGCAACAATGTGAGAAAAAATACAAACTGGCTATATCGAAATTCACTGGAGTAACTTCAATAAAACAAGTCGTAAATTACAAAGTGTCACCTCTATCACAATCTGGTGATCAACTGTTCATGAAATGAGTGACCAATACTTACCACTACTATTGCAGAGATGTAACGTAATTGACCTGGGTCCAAATCACTCTTAAAAGTGCAGTGCCTTTGGTGACGATTGTGCGATGGCACAGATAGTTTGGACAAAACATACACCTACCACACATAGGGCTAAGCAGCCACTAACCGGCCGAGTGCCAAAAGCAGTTATCAAATATGGGTACCATACTGAGGTCACTAATTCCTTAGCTCATGTTTCGCATTAGGACAAAATAAAAGATATCATTTGTTTTATGCAGAATTTCGTTATTACAAACTATTGGAGAGAGCCCGCAAGCAGTCCCAAACAATATGTAACAAAGCACAGTTGGTGAGCAAGTTATGACCAGTGTAGATAATCCATTCATCAAACAGTTAATGTCAACAGCCGATGCCAATTTAAATTGTTATGCCAACTTATGTTGTTTTATCAACAGTCACCGTATCAAAAATAATTTGTTCAATGCAGAATTGCGTTATTTAGAACCACTGGAGAGTGCCCGCAAGCACTCTCCAACAATCTATAACAAAGCAAAGTTGATAAGAAAATTATAGCCAATGTTGATAGTCCAGCAGTTAACCATTTAATTCAACAGCCGATGCTAACTTATGTATGTTGTTTTATCAACGGACGAAAAAAAAAGAACAAAAATAGCATTTGTTCAGTGCAGAATTGCGCTATTGCAAACTATCGGAGAGTGTCCACAAGCACCCTCCACTAATTTGTAACAAAGCAATGTTGATGAGCAAGTTATGACCAATGTATATAATCCAGCCATCAACCTGTCAGCAGCTGATGCCAACTTACTAATGTATTTTTATCCACAGTCAAAGTCAACATAACAAATTTCATTTGTTCCATGTGGAACTGCGTTATTACCAATGTCAGCACTCAATGCCAACTTGTGGTGTTTTATCAACAGTCAAAATAACAAATCGCATTTGTTCAATACAAAACCACGCTATTACAAACTATTGGCGAGTGCCCGCAAGCACACTCCACCAACTTGCAACAAAGCGAAGTTGATGAGCAAATTATGACCAGTGTAAGTAGTCCAGCCGTCAACCACTCAATATCAACAGCCGATGCCAACTAATGTACGTTTTATTAAAAGTCAAGTAGGAAATATCATTTGCTCAATGTAAAATTGCACCATTAGAAATCAGTGGAGAGTGCCCGCAAGCAATTTGCAACACAGCAAAGTTGATGAGCAAATTATGGCCAATCTAGATAATCCATCCATCAACTAGTCAGTGTCAGCAGCCGATGCCAACTTACTTTTGTTGATTTATCAACAGTCAAAATACCAAATATCATTTGTTTAATACAGAATTGCGCTGTTACAAGTTATTGGAGCGTGCCCGCAGGCACTCTCCAATAATTTATAACAAAGCAAAGTTGATGAGCAAGTTATGACCAGTGTAGATAATCCAGCCTTCAACCGGTTATTGCAAGCAACCAATGCAACTTAGATTGTTTTATGAACGGTCAAAATAACAGATATCATTTGTTCAGTGCAATGTTATGTTATTACAAATTATTACAAATTATTGGAGAGTGCCCGCAATAATTTGCAACAAAGCAAAGTTGACGAGCAAGTTATGACCAATGTAGATAATCCAGCCGTCAATATGAGCACCTAATGGCAGTTCACTTACATTGTTTTTCAGCAGTCAAAATATATAAGGTGGTTGGTGGGGGGGGGGGGGGGGGGGGGGTTAAAATAAATGCGTTTTTTCAATCTGGGAATTTTTAATGCTTAATATACAAATTGGAGTTGGAGGGAGATAAAGGTGCTGTCAACATTCCAAATTTTTTGTCAAGTGAGTCTTTTTCGTGGATACGACCAGAAAAAATTCCAATATAAAAATATATATATCCATTCGTTTTTTTTTTTGTTTTTTTTTCTGTTTTTTTAAGTTTGGTTTATTTTGCGTTTCTTATTGTAATAGTAAAAACTAAATGGTGCCTATTGATCGAAAATTCATTTAGATTTTTGAAAACATTATTTTCAACTTAATATTTCCAAGGTTTGATCTGAAATATGATTCAATTGTCTAACATTTATTTACTTGTAAAAATCTCTTTACCTTGACTACTCTTCAGAGATCTTTATGAAGAACAACCACTGAAAACACACAGGCACTGGAAAATGACTTATATTCGAAAAATAGTTAACAAAATCAATCGATAAAAAATAATTAAATATAGGTAAACGAATCGCCCTCTTTTTCTTTCACAAGATTCGACTGTTATCATTTTGGACACCGGGACTGGCCAAGGCTCAAATCCTATAAGTGGAGATGTCTCGTACGAATCGCCGTGCTGTGGAATTGTGAAGCGATGGGGTGTTGATGCTCAGAAGTATGATAAAGGCAAGGTAAAACTTCAGATCTGGAGGCCACAAGGAGGCGACCGCTATATGTTAGTTGGCGAAGAGGAATTTGTCTACACGAACTCTAGTATGTATAACCAATTATCTTTCGACATTCCACATATGAAAATCAGTATCATAATAGGGATATGGCAAAAGGAGCCCCTTATATGGGCGATAAAGAGAGGGTCCACCAAACCAAATTTCAGTTGAAAATATTTGTTTATTCGTATTTTCATTTCCCACACAGTCCAGAGACGCTTTAAAACGTTGTAATTGTGAAGATAACACAACGATTTATACTCGTCTAGTTTACATACTTTGACATTTTAGAGGCGCCCATAAGCAGTAGCTCCACCCATCCAGTGGCGGCGCCATGGAGGGGTATGTGGGGGTACTTACCCCTCCACTTTTTCCTCAAGCGTAGTAAAACAATACTAGCCTTTTAATTTTTGTTGTATTGAACGTTGCGGTGTAATGGTCGGTATGCTTAATCCCATATTCCCAAGTGCACTAAATCAGAGAAGTTTTGAAATTATGTTTGCACCCCCCCCCCCCCCCTGTCCACCCACACACACGCTAGCTGCAAACAACAAACAAGAGTCGAGGGTCCAAATTGCAACAAGGCATGCCGCGTTTAAACGGACTGAAACATCGTGATTAAGAGTATTCGACGAATACTAGAATCGAGATCGAGCAAGGCATCCGTTTGGAATTCAGCCTACAGCAATTTTAAAAAATAAATAAAATTTAATATTTGTGAAAAATTCTCAAAGGTATAACTCAATGAAATCATGCAAATATGAATATCATTGGAACCGGCTTCTTCAGCCGGTTCCAATGATATCCGTATTCGCATGATTTTGTTGCAAAACAGTTAAATATTTTCTCAACTTAGGGAGAGGACCCCCCCCCCCCCAAAAAAAAAAAAACCCACCCAGCTCGGCGTTGCACAATCCCCAACTGTACATCCTCACTTTTGTAACTCTGGCGCCGCCACTGCACCCATCATGCAGTGAAACTCCGTTTGATCGTGGATGTTCTTAAACCATCGGTTGCTTAAATTTGTGCCTTAGTTATGTAAGTGGAACGCCAATTGAAAGTTTCTTCACTTTTTATAAGTTTTTTTTAAAATCAGACTCTTTCGGTTCCTGTCCCCATGATACCATTGCCCAGTGCCGTGAAGGGAGTGAACTCTGATAGTGAAGTGTACCTATAAATTCCAACAAGTGGGGCGAATTCAGCAAGAAATCCGGAGTGCAAATTGATAGTTAAAAACTCTCGTACTCGTCTCTCGACACACATACTGTATCCACCCGCTGCCCGTTCCATATCATTTTCCTCTAGAACAGCAGACAAGGACTCAGCCAATCGATTTGCCTTCGAATCCGGGACATAGAATAGATTTTTAAATGTTTTCACAGGCGAGTCCATTCGCCCAGAGAATGGTATGCTGTTTCCAAAAATCGCCAGTTAAAATTTTTTGCCTTTTCATGAAACCAATCTCAACCTCGAGAAATAACGTGACTGCGATGGTCAGTGCGTTCAAAATCGGGAGGGTTCACGGATATATTGAAACTGGGATCGACGGCGTGTTAACGGTGCCGAACCATATTTATTATTTCTCTGCACTCTCTAAAATCAGTTGGGTTAAAAATTAACCCAAATCAACTGGGCTGAGATTCACTCAACCTAGTTGACATGAGTTAATTTTTCACCCAACTGATTTTAGAGTGTAGGAACACACTTCAACTTTTGCATCTCCCTTGATATAATGACCGGGATTGTGGTCATTGTTTCCATGCAAATGTTGGACTGACAAAGTTTATGACCGATCTAGGAGTTTTCTAACATATTCACTTTCCAACTTCCCTGTGATCTGACTTCAGCTGGAGTCAGCAGGAGTAGAGCGCATAAAGCAATATGACAAATGAAATGTAATTGAATCCCCAAACGTCACAGAGGAATGGTTTCAACCTTTCTTAGCCTGCACGGTGACAAAGGCATTATACTATAATTACGCTACATCCACTTTAACCCTTTACCCAAACATAACGTCCAAAACTCTCGGCGCTATTCTCAAAAATCGTCAATTAATTTTCAGTATTTTTTCATTGTTTGTCTCAAAAACATAGGTTATGACCCCTCGTTGGAACGAGCTTGTCGAAAAATTAGTTATTCATGAATTTGTTTTGCAAGTGTCGTCTGCTTTTCATGCCAGGTAAAAACGTCATCGGCGATTGGGAGTCGTCGGTTAAACGATAACTTCCGAGAAAAAATTAGTAAACTGGTTGAGAGCTAGATTATTTTTTGTGGGCTGAATTTTTTATTCAAAATTTGTTTTATTACAAATTATTGGAAAGTAACTGCAGGCACTCTCCAATAATTTGTAATAGAACATATTTATATCAACAAAATATTATTTGCGTTTGACTGAATATGAAACATGAGCAAGGAAAACGATGGCTTTTGCTCTGGTACCCTCATTAGTGGCTTCTAGCACCCAACCAGTTAATGAGCATCGTCTTTTTATTGTCACAACTGCATCGGCCTATCTCCTATCCCAAGATGGCAGACGAAAAATGAAAATAATTAGTTATTCAAGAATTTTTTTCAAGTGTCGTCTGCTTTTCATGTTTGTTAAAGGGTTAACAAGTCTTTTGTTGAAACCTTCTGCTTGTGCGTTGATTTGTAAATTAGATCTGCTTTCAAACGAAGACATTTACAAGGTATTCAGATGGCCACATGCAGCTGAGGTTTGTGAAATTTAATTCAGTTAAAACAATCGTATTGATCTGCATGGCTGACAATTTCCGTCACTGAAAGATATTTACAGGAAAGTTAGATCCCTTTGATTTCCTAAAGCTGTAACTAAATTTAACACTGAGGGTATAGGAATTTTATATAAAAGTTGAAATTTCGAAATATTAGCGAATTTTTATCATCCATGTGCGCATCATTTCACAAACGTCAAGCATTTTCATGTAGAGTAGTATAAAATACAGAAGCCCGCTTTTTACGATTTTTTTCCTTTCCGTTTCAAAATTTGACTGTTGTTCTCGTTTGAAACCCATTTAAAAATAGAAAAACGGTGTTTCCACCAACTTTTGATGTTCTGCAACTTTTTTCTGTTTATTACATCAACACTGTGGGCAATGTGACATATAATACAGACACTGTCCTTTCCATTAACCCTTTACCTAACATGAAAAGCAGACGACACTTGCATGCAAAAAAAATTCTTGAATAACTAATTTTTTTCATTTTTTGTCTCAAAAACATAGGTTATGACCCCTCGTTGGAACGAGCTCGACGAGCTCGTTCCAACGAGGGGTCATAACCTATGTTTTTGAGACAAAAAAATGGAAATATAATGAAAATTTATTGGCGATTTTTGAGAATAGCGCTGGCCGGTTTTGGACGTTACGTTGGGTAAAGGGTTAATATAAAAGTCTAGGGGGTGTGATTTGCTAATTGTTTGCCCAGGAAGAATAAAAAATTGCAAATTACTGTTAAAACTTCTTCAGATTTATTTATTTCGTTTTGCCTTACTAGGCATCAAAGAATACAAAACTTATAGTAATAATTAAGAATGCATGTTAAGTGATGGGAGACATGCAGCATAATTTTCTTCTGTGAGGTGGTTAATTAACGGGGTATGAATGCCCGTGACGGAAACAGTTAAGATGTACAAAAACAAGGTCCGTCATACATTATGATCATCGGTCCTATAGGCGGTGTTTCCTCTGTGTCTTTTATCGGCCCAGCTCTTTGATTCAAAACACAGTCGCAAAACAAAGAAAGATAGTGAACGTTTAGTGTTAGCAGGTGTGATACTGATAGATCTTCTTCGTGGTGTATTCTCACTTTGCCAGCAGATTGGAGTGAGAAATGTTCACATCTCTGCTGCAGTCTGTACTAGTATTGGTGATAGATATTCACAGTCGTTGGTCCTCTGCAAGTTAGCAGTGTTTATTTCGAATCGACGACAAAGCACAAATCAGAACAATCATTACAAAGATCTGTTTACATGGGGGCTAAAATTTAAATTTCAACAGTCAAAATGGAATGCATTGTTTAAATTCACAATTGCGTTATGAAAAAAATGTAAAATTTTAAATTCAACAATATATCGTTCCTTGAATACAACAAGGCGCTACTTACAATGCCTTAGTATTGCAGATGGCGTCTTGTTGCACTGAAGGGATCATGTTTATATTTATGAATAAATAAATATATTAATTGGTATTTCATGTATACAAGCGCAAAATGTGTATAGAAAATGGAATGAATCGGTTGAATTCACAAATGCGTTATGAAAAAAGTATAAAATTTTAAATTCTACAATATATCCTCCCTTGAGTACAACAAGGCGCTATCTACAATGCATTAGCATTGCAGATGGCGCCTTGTTGCACTGAAGGGATTATATTTATAAATAAATATATTAACTGGTATTTCATGTATACAAGCGCAAAATGTATATAGAACTAGAGAAACAGAATTTACTGCACCCAGTAAATTTAAGTCTGTGTGAAAAGGGTTAAAGTATCAGGAATAAACTATACAGAAAGAGAATTTATGGAGGCTTATTTTCAGGAGTAAAATATTTTTAAACAAATCAGAAATGGGTTTTCGTTAACATTATTTACAGATATTCATACTGGAATCAGAACAATTATTTATAAGAAACCAGAAAAGGCATACATGTGACCAGCATTCAAAGGGTTCGATACTCGACTCAGAAATGGACATTTTTGGCTCTGCCCACTAATTTGAGTGATGAAATACGTTCATAAACTTTAGAAATGCATTAAGGTGTAATAATATTCATTCCCCAGTATTTCTGAATAATACGCACTTGATGACTTTGGTGACCTCTTTCAGGCAGACCCCTAGGTGACCTCCGTGACCTTGAGCAATATTTTGAATTTCCATCAAGTGTCGACTCATTTGGTGTTAGTTCCAGGTCCATTCATCATCCCACGATTGAGATATGAGCATGACCCACTTTCAAAAATGTTGGCTACGCCCACTCTTTTAACATAAAAATGCATGTTTGGACCTCAGGAATGCTTTGCGGGGTCAAAATATGTGATTTCCAGCAATTATGAAAAATGCACTTAATGACCCCTAGGTGACCTCCTTGACGCTGACCCATATTTTGAATCTCCATCAAGTGACGACTCATTTGGTGTTGGTCCCAGGTCCGTAGGTCATACCACGCTTGAGATATGGACGTGACCCACTTTCAAAAATTTTGGCCACGCCCACTTTTTTTTACGTCAAAATGCATGTGTGTACGTCAGGAATACCTTAGGGGATCAAAAAATGTGATTTCCAGCAATTCTGAAAAAATGCTCTCAATGACCCCTAGGTGTCCTCCGTGACATTGACCCATATTTTGAGTCTCCCTCAAGTGTCGACTGATTTGATGTTGGTCCCAGGTCCATACGTCATACCATGCCTGAGATATGGGCGTGACCCACTTCAAAAATTAGGGCCACGCCCACTTTTTTACGTGAAAATGCATGTGTGTATGTCAGGAATACCTTAGGGGATAAAAAAATGTGATTTTCAGCAATTCTGAAAAATTGACTCAATGACCCCAAGATGACCTCCGTGACCTTGACCCATATTTTGAACCTCCATCTCGAGTATCGACTCATTTGGTGTTGGTCCCAGGTCTGTAGGTCATACCACGCCTGAGATATGGGCGTGACCCACTTTCAAAAATGTTTGCCACGCCCACTTTTTTTACATAAAAATGCATGTGTGTACGTCAGGACTACTTCAGGGGTAAAAAAATGTGATTTCCAGCAATTCTGAAAAATGCACTCAATGACCCCTAGGTGACCTCCGTGACCTTGACCCATATTCTGAATCTCTATCAAGTGTCGACTCATTTGGTGTTGGTCCCAGGTCCATACGTCATACCACGCCTGAGGTATGGGCGTGACCCACTTTCAAAAAATTATTGGCCACGCCCACTTTTTTATGTCAAAATGCATGTGTGTACGTCAGGAATACTTTAGGGGGTCAAAATATGTGATTTCCAGCAATTCTGAAAAATGCACTCAGTTACCCCTAGGTGACCTCTGTGACCTTGACCCATATTTTGAATCTACATCAAGTGTCGACTCATTTGGTGTTGGTTCCAGGTCCATACGTCATTCCACGCCTGAGATATGGGCGTGACCCACTTTCAAAAATTTTGGCCACGCCCACTTTTTTACGTCAAAATGCATATGTGTACGTCAGAAATAGTTTAGGGGTCAAAAAATGTGATTTCCAGCAATTCTGAAAAATGCACTCAATGACTCCTAGTCGACCTCCGTGACCTTGACCCATATTTTGAACCTTCATTGGGTGTCGACTCATTTGGTGTTGGTCGCAGGTCCGTAGGTCATACCACGCGTGAGATATGGGCGTGACCCACTTTCAAAAAAATTGGCCACGCCCACTTTTTTACGTCAAAATGCATATATGTACGTCAGGAATACTTTATGGGGTCCAAAAATGTGATTTCCAGCAATTCTGAAAAATGCATTCAATGACCCCTAAGTGACCTCTGTGACCTTGACCCATATTTTGAATCTCCATCAAGTGTCGCCTCATTTGGTGTTGATCCCAGGTCCATACGCCATACCACACCTGAGATATGGGCGTGACCCACTTTCAAAATTTTTGGCCACGCCCACTTTTTATGTCAAAATGCATGTGTGTATGTCAGGAATACTTTAGGGGATCAAAAAATGTGATTTCCAGCAATTCTGAAAAATGCACTCAATGACCTCTAGTTGACCTCCGTGACCTTGACCCATATTTTGAACCTCCATCGAGTGTTGACTCATTTGGTGTTGGGCCGAGTTCTGTAGGTCATACCACACCTGAGATATGGTCATGAGCCACTTTCAAAACACCCCTACAGACACCCCTGATACCCCAGGAATCTGATAAACATAGGTGGCCGAGAACTTGTAGCTGTCTATCAGCATGCCAAAAATCAACGAGATAGGGCAATTCGTTTTCGAGTTATCTGGCGGACAAAAAAGTGATGAGAAGACAGAAGACAGGAGAATAAGAAGAAGAAGAAGAAGAAGAAGAAGAAGAAGAAGAAGAAGAAGAAGAAGAAGAAAGAAAAAAAGAAAAAAAGAAAAAGAAACCGTGCAAAAACAATAGTCTGTGTGTTTCACACAGACTAAAAATAGTACACACAAATGTAAATCGAACCGTTTTATATTTAGTTTGACAAAGCTCTCAGTGAGGTGATAAGCGAGGAGTAGTTTGACCCAATAATGGGGAGAATATTTATTTATTTATTTATTTATTTATTTATTTATTTATTTATTTTAGGGGATGGTGTTAACGACACTTTCAACAAAGTCATATTGAGTCTTATTTGGTGGAGGGGTCAGTGACAGGAATGTGATAAGTGTTATATGTGTTGTCTTTGAATACCATTGCCATGGTGATACCAGATTTCAGTGCGAGCACTCACTGCCTCTGTTCAGGGTCACGCGTGGGGGAGAGCTATAATGGTTGCAGAAGGCCACAATGTTGAAAATTTAGTATGGTTGATGACACTGTGGGATAAAGAAGGACAGACCACAGAAGTTCTGGTGATTCAATTATATTCTTTTTCAGTATGGATCCATCTTGACATGTCCAATGAATCAATTATATTTTAGTCGAGTATGGACACCCACTTTGTTCAAATTTATCCAGAGAATCTCCCGGGTTTTTTTTACTCATAGTCATCATTTATGGAATCAGGCATTCCCTGCATAATTTTTCCGATGTGTGCTTACAGTACAAGTTTTGTCTCGTGAACTTCGCTTGTTACTATTATGTGATGCCTCAAATGTATACTTTGAATGTATATCTTGAAGGTAAACCTGCGTTAAAGTCATGGGAAAAAGTGCGCCGATACCCCGCATACTTCTTCCGATTTGTGCTTAAAGGACACGGGTTAAAATGCGCCAATACTCCAACTTCTTGTCAAAATGAATGACTGACTCTTAAACTCAGATTATGTTACTTCGCCTGCATCTTCTCCAACAAACCACCGCCCCATCCCACCCCACCTCCCCAAAACGCACAAAAATCCCGACAAATTATTATCTTGCCTGAAAATTGGAGTCACGAACCTTCGACGGAGGTGTATCTGTCAGTATTTGGCAGTTTCGTAGCAACCTGGGGAGGGGCAGGGGTGGATGGAGGCTTGACTTTAACTTTTCGCTGCCCCAAAAACATTGTCTCAATGCACGTTTCAAACAAAGAGCCTAAAAGTGGTCTCCACTATAGGGCTACAACTTTACCAATGCCATGCCACCAATTCGCTCTTCGAGCACTAAATTTCGGAAAAAATTCCCACCATCATCGAACATCCACCCTCCCCACAACGGCCTTTTAATATCATGCTCCGTCCCAAACAAAACAATGCTAGAGCACTCCCTATTCTAGAATTCCGAATATGAAACACTGAATATGCTTCTGCTGTAGATACTTAATATTGCGAGGGGAAATTTGCTAACTCATAACACTACGTTATTAATGTTTAAGCAATACTGACACTGTTTTTATGAAAATGTTCAAATCGTTCCCCGAAGTGATGTGGGATGCAGTCGGTGTTGATATCGCCGGCGAAGGGAAGTAACCCTGTCGCCTCCCCTGATGCCTTTTCTGTAGGTATACGTGTATGTTTTTCTCTGTGTACATAGTTAACAACTTTCTACGGAATAGTACTACTTCGTTCACATTAGATACTGAATCATTTATTGGAATGAAGGTGCCTGTTTGGATTCTTTTCAGAGAGAGGACCAAGTTTCGTGGATCCGACACATGATATACTAGTACAGGTTGGAGATAAACTTGGATTGTGAGTATAACTATGAGAACGAAGATTGATATGTATAAGCATGAAGTTAGTAGACACAAATTTCTAATATAATAAAGATGCTTAAGCGACGTGGATAAGGTTTCAGCTAAAGTACTTATGGATTGATCATGTAGGTGTATTAGGTGAATCTGTACTAGTGCTTATGGGTTTTTCACGGAATTCCACTTACTGTCTGTGTGGACATCTTTGTTGTAATGCCGTTGAATATGAAGTTTCTTAGGATAGGATGAAAAGAACAAACTTGACCTAGTGCCTCTGAACAAATGTGAGACCCATAGAGACAGAGGTGGCGGAAGCTCGATAAAGGTGGAAGGGCACAAATTTTCAAGGCTACCATGGGTCGTTCTAGTGGGAGAAAAAGTTACAATCGTATATTGGTAAATGTTCCGTGACACATTTTAGTGTCTCGTTTAGATGAGCATACTACGTGGTCATAATCCTGTCCATTTCTTCGTCTACTTCAATTAACTTCCAACCCGAAGGCAGTCCTTCGGGTTGGAGGATGGTCGAGGCAGAAGAAACGGACCGAAACAACCAAAAGGTGCGATTCTGTGACCAAATGTTGATTGTATTTGCAATAAGTATATTACAGGAATGCCTTATATAGGCACGTTTGCAGGCGTCCATTTTAACTCATTGTGTAACATGTCTGTGGCAACAAAGTGGAGGGGCACGTGTCCCCTGTACCCCCTGGTTCCGCCGCATCTGCATAGAGACAAAAGCTCTTGACAAGTGTAAACCATTGATTCTTGGGTTAGTAAACTCGTTCCCCCGTTCTAACAGAGGAAATGACCCGGTACCATTAGAAACAAGTTATGGTGGTATTTTTCACATGCACAGAATGATCTTACAACATCGCATGACAAGGCCAATTACATAATTGTGCAGCAGATGTTGATGTGAGCAAAAACAAACTCGAATCAATCACTGTAGTGTCCGATGACACATATCTTCGTTCTGTGCTGCTGCTCTGCTCAGTGAAGGAAGCTGCAGAGCCTTATCGTGATAAAATAGATTGAGATGGACTTCCAGTTGTTTACCTTCATATGCTCACCCTGAATACAGCACAGTAGCCTAATCTTTTTGGAAATTGGAAAAACACAGTTGTCAAGACCTTAAATTCAGGATTTTCGTTGTCACTCTTATGAGATGATGGTTTTCTTGTGGATGTAATGTCGTGTGCTTGGTGGTATTAGATGAGTAAATATATTCGCGTCAGCGTTCAACGGACAGGTGAGATTGAAAACAATTACAGGCACTCGCTTCGAAGTTTGGGCAGAAGGGTCTATCCGGCACAGTCTTTTTATATGCTTTTATATTACATGAAACGTCGTTAATTTCGACGTAACAACCCATGTTTTATTTCCTGATTATCTACTAGTGTCTAATCGGCGCGTAGTCCTATAGCAGCAGCATTGTATTCTTGTGCGTAGTTCACATGACGTCAATTACGACAACAGGTGCAAGTAAAGCGCATCCATGACGTCATGTTGTGAAGCGTCTGAGCCAACGAACTGATTGTCAGTTATTTTGGGAGAATTTAGCGACAATGAATTAAATAAAAAGTGTAAAAACATTCGAAAATTCATGTGATATACAGAATCTTTAACTCGTGATGTTTGGATATAAGATTTTTTGAAACTCGTTTGACGAATTCGATTCACAACTCGCCTAAAGGCTCGTTGTGAATCAAATTCATCAAACTCGTTGCAAAAAATCTTATATCCAAACATCACTCGTTTGAGATCCTGTATATATATTTTTGGAAATAAAATGTTGGGAAACAAACAATTGGGATTCCAGCTAAGGCAGGCGCATCACCGAAAGTTATCTTGAGACGCATCAAATGTGGATATCTTATCACGGTGCAACATCGTGCTGTATTTAATTCTGCAGCCATCATGGAGTGAACAAAAGTTGAAAAATATATTGTGTGTGTGACAACCAAACCTCCCGCAATCGTTCATAGTTATATTAGGGTAATTATCGAAACTGAATAATCGTTTCTTATGTTTGAACAAAAGATGCTTCCCTTCATGCTGGATGAGACCTAAGTTTTTTTCAGCTCAGTGGTGTGATTTATTTATTTGCGTTTAAATTCACTTTCAGAATCCGTGTCTATGTCATGACGCAATACAGGTATTAAGTCGAGATTTTCCAATTGTTTATCACTATGTTGCCCTCTGACAGGGACTTCGACCCCAGGCATTAGTTACCTGTGTCTTTTTAACAGTTTTTATTTATTTTTATTTTGTATCTTCTTCCGTTTTTTAAGCCTATTCTTTAAAAATGATAATGCATTGAGCGCCGGAGCATAATCGCAGATTCAAACCCTGATGATCATTTGTGGTCTGTGACAGTAGTTGATGTTCAATTCAAATTTATTTCATTACATTTGTGTCATTAAATACTTCGCAATCTTTTCTTTGTCGGGACTGTTTTCTGGCGCAGACACCGTAGACAAACGACGCATCTTAAGTTCAATGTAATAGCCGGCCATATAGAAGCCGCTGCTTGTTTCTCGTCCCATTTAATTATTTATATTTATTTATTGGTGTTTAAGGCCACATACTTCTGCACAATGGCTAATCATGACCACGACAGTTTTACGGGTGGAGGAAGCCGGAGTACCCGGAGAGAACCACCGAGCAACGGCGAGCAACTGTCAGCTCCCCAACATACTAACTCCACACTTTCAGGATTATCATTGGTTGAAGACAGGTGCACCATTGATGTGCAGTACGCCCTTAGTACACAACGTCACCTCCACGTGGGCAATGGAGGTGAAGTGTCTTGCCCAAGGACTCAACGCGTTTGCCGCAGGTGAGATTCGAACCGAGAACCTCTCGGCTTGCAGCCTGTATATCTATCAGCTGAGCCACCGCGCCCCTTCGTTCCATTTAAGTGTCTTTGTTGGTTTATTTGGACCATATAGCAAACAGAATCTTCAACTCGTCCCCAGTTTATATAAGGAATGATCGTTAGTTTCTGTCTATGTCTTGAGTTATGAACCCCCGAAAAACAAAGGTCAAACTATGTAAATGGGCGTAGCCCATTTACACTCTGTTTGGCCTTTGTTTTTGGGGGTTCATAACTCAAGAAATAGACAGAAACAAACGATCATTCCTTACAATTAAACTTGAGGTGTAATAAATTTAAACACTCTCTACTTTATGGAGTTAAAATAAAAAAACAGGTCGCATCATGCTTAATAGGAAGTAATAACTGAATGAAAAGGCCCAGTTTTCAAAAATTCTGTTTGAAATAACGATACAATTCACTGAAACATGTTCTTGTGTCAATAAAAAATTATTGACCAATGAATTGCGTAAGTTAAAAGGGACGTCATAGGCCACGCCCACACACAACTTCAATCTCCTTTTTCCACTTGACGGGAGGGTGCTGTCATTCAAAGCAACACGGAATTCAATTTAATTCTGATTTTGACCATTTCCTGAGAAACTGAAAACAGAGTTTGTAAATGTGGAGTTCGATATAAACCCAGATGACATGAAGTTGGTTGAACTTTGTCTCAGAAAGAGTTTATTCGGGCTATTTGTAAATTGAGAAGTTTTTTGGCGTGAGTTTCATTTGTGGATTATTATGACCGGCCATTGTTTACGTTTGATTTGGGTGAAACGATGAACGCAGACGATCACATATTACATGTACGTATGAACAAATTGGACGTGGAATAAAAAGCATGATAAGGATTTCATTGTTTATTGAATTTTATTCTGAAAGTCTTTTTAATATAATGAGATCAATATTAATTTCTTCTCATGTTGAAACAATATATGAGCACGCAGGGGTTCTTTTCTGTTTAAACTGTACAACGTAACTCTGAAGGCAGATATCGTGGGCGTGGTTTAGGGCGGGCCTAAATGCGTTTTTTTCGGTTCATTGTGTTATGAAAAAAAAGAAAGAAATACTTTAGCTAATCATTTTGCCTGAAAATGGATGAACAGAAAAAGGTTTAATTAAATCGATGTATATAAATATAAATATATAAACTGCGGACGAGATGAAGATCCTCTATATATAATGGCATTCGGGGTCCCTTTCCCCTTTCCTATGTATCGCTTTACCAGTACCGCGACTCAAGAATAGAGAAACGTTTAGCCAATCTTTTATACGTAAACATTGGTTACCGGGTCCTATTTTACCTGTGAATGGTAACTTATTCACTGTAGTAAACAGGCCCTGCGTCAGAGACTACACACGGGGATAATGGCATAATGTAAAGGATACTGAAATACTGACTGTGGGATTAATATTTATTGATCAATAATGTACTGAAATACTAGATATTCCAACCTACTTGTCAATACTAAGTCAATATGAACAATACCTGAAATATGATAATCATGATAATCAGATGGCCAAGTTTAATATGAATGGACTCCATCAACCAATAACAAAGAAATATGTCCCCCTAAGATTATCTGACCAAGCGACCTGGTAGGTTGGAAGAAGATAAAAAACCGATTATGCCTGGAAGATAATATGACAGGCGAGGTATATTTAGTTTCATGATACCGAGGCAATGTTGGTTCCCACCTTAGATTAGAGGGTTATGCAATTACTCCACAACAATGAAAATAGTACAAGTGAAGTCAAAGGCAGACGGGACTAAGAAATGTAACCGGGAAATGCATCAAGGCGAGCCCCGGAGAACAACATTTTGATATTTCGAACTGAACGAACGCTGCCTCCTTGCATCTGGGCGATCAATGGCAGTTTAAACAGACGACATTTCGATGGCATTTTTTTTCTTCATCATTCATTCGGCAAGAATGGTATCAGCAGGGCGTGAGAGGCGCAGAGCCATCGGGCCGACCATAGTTCGACCCAAATTAAAAGAACGTTGTTTCATTGCATCTGACTGATCAATGGCAGACTGGACTGCTGGTATATCGAAATATTCTCTATGTGGACTGCTATTGGCATGGCGTTTTCACAAAATTTCAAGTACAAACGGGTATTGGGCTGCATCATTTTGGGGTCCTCAGGGGCCATCCAATAGGGGCCACCGGGAATTTGCCCGGTGTACCATACAGCCAGTCCAGCTCTGCTTGAAGTAAGTGACCCCCAAACCTAGTTATAGATGCAAACATAATACTGTTGTGCGAAGTATATAGCAAGTGGTGGCTAGTTTCACGAAAAGGCAGCGACCTTTAATATTTTTAAATGACCGGAGGTGACGAAATGTCACTCTGTATATTTTGGTTTGATACATGCAGCCCCATTAAATTCTCCTGAGAAATAAGTTGAGAAAGCACGTCAAAGTTAAGATAAAAATCTGGATGTGCTTGCTGAACTAAAGCATCAACGCTCCGCATCAACCTTCCCGCCCCGCAGTGGAGAATTGCGTGCTAAACATTCATATTTTGTTATTTTTTTAGCACTGGAGATCTTCTGGAGTACAAGACGAGTGTTGGTTATAACGGGATATTAGCTGGAACTGTAATGAGGCAAGATGGTCTTGGAGGGACTGCAGGCCCAGCCGTGCAGAGTTCATACACTTTAGCCACCGAGCATGTGAATGCTGATGACAATACTTCCCCCGAAATGATAGCATGGGCGTTTGATGCAGTTTTGAAGAAACGTAAGTACAGTAATCCGCACCTTTTTGTTTCCCGTATTTTTATAGTTTGCACGCATTATGCATTGATTTGTGTGTTTCCTTGAGTACAGACTACTTTCTGTCTATTCATCCACAACTAATCTTGTCATTCGAAATGACTTCCGCGAAAATGTCTTCCCCATCTGTACGTCGAGCATCCATGCGAGATGATTTGAGAATCTAAAAATTATTTCTGTTGTGAGGTTTTCAATTTTTGGGACACATCCTTTAATAGAAAGCTTTATTAAATACGCCAATAATCCCCTGGATAAAGTCATCAAACCTAGCAATCACACTACAGAAACCAATGGCAGATCCAAGTTTAGAGGCGGAGGAAGCTCAAAAACGTGTTCTGCATTGGCGAGGGCACAAATATCCAAGATGACCTGCATATACCATAGTTCTGCCACAGGGTGGCGTCACGGGCCAAGGGGGCTACAGTCCTCGTCGGTGAGGGTTATATACCCCCACCCCTCCCGTCTGGAATCGGCCAAATTCGTGGGGAGATAAAATTATGCAAACACTACGACGATAGAGATAATACCCCCGAAGACCCAATGCACAAAAGAATAACCCGATGTCCGTAAAATAACTGTGACACGGGCAGTGTTAATTACATTGCGATAGTTCTATTTTAGTCCGTACCGGAAACTTTCTACTGCTCGACACACTTCTATTCTCTGTTGTTGTACTTATTAAATTTGTGGGTCGTGGAACTATGGGATCAAAAACAGGTGTCACGGTCAATCGTCATGACACCTGGTTTTGAAGCCCAAGTTCCACAGGCCAATTTCTTTTTGTTTTCACGGTTCGCTTTGACTCTCTTTCTCACACCGGGCTGAACCATGATCGCCCCGGTGAGTCCGGGCACTCCCTAGCCTCTCCTCCTTATTGGGAATCATGGCCAAGCGCGTTCGAGGGAATGCCGGCGCCACGCTTGTTCAGCTAAGGGGGAGAAGTTGAAACCATTTTGTATTTTGATATTTTGACTCGTAAGCGATGGTTTTACCGCCGCATATTAAGTTTTGCTGGCATCGCGATAGCGTTCACGCCATCGTCTATTCCACAAATGATCAAAACACAGGATATTTATCACTATTTTAATGCAAATTGCTTGTTAGCATTCCCTACAGAACTATATGTTACGCCCACTTTGTCATAACTGACAAGTTTTGTCGTAGCTCCCACTTTTGTAATAAAAATCTCCAGGTGTTGTCAAAGCTCCCACTTTTGTAACACAAATTGCCAGGTTTTGTCACAGCTCCCACTTTTGAAATAAAAATCGCCAGCTTTTGTCATAGCACCCACTTTTGCAATAACAATCGCCAGGTTTTGTCATAAATTGGGTCCCCAGTTTTGTAATAAAAATCGACAGGTTTTGTCATAAAAAATATCACAACTTTTGTCATAGAAATCAATAGGTTTTATGAGACATGTTTGTGAGTAGGATGAGAAACAATAACATTATAAGAAAACTGTAACAGATCTGAGAGTAGTTTATAATTCTTTGTTTTGCTTTAATAAATACAGAGGTTATTACTTGGTTAATTTCACATCGGCCAAGATATTAGCCCTCGATAACTTCACATCAGCATTCGACCTTCGATCGCAAGTTGATATAACGTTACCTTGGACTGATATCTCGGCTGATATGAAGCTAGCAGTGTTATAACGTCTAAATATGACCCCTTTACACGAGACATCACATAGGCAACACCAGCACATTATGTTAACACATATCGCCAGAAATGATTTGATCGCTTTAATTCTTCTTGCATTCCTTGTATTTGTGGATGTATGCTCAATACATATTATCGCTACAGTGAAGTGATCTGGGTCGTAGTATCACGTCGAGTTGAGGAGGTCAGATCGCCGGATCAAACGAGCTGCCGCAGCAGCGAGTTTAATCCGGCGATCTGACCTCCTCAACGAAACGTGATACGGCGACCCAGATCACTTCACTGTAGCGATAAAAGTTTTATTATATGACTTATAGTTCGCATTAACAATTCCCCTAACCATTTTTTGGTAAATTGGATTGAAGAAAAAAAGAACTATTTTTGTTTACACTTATTTTTGTAACTTGGTGTTGTCACATTTATCTCGAACATTGACCAGTCAAATTGCCCAGAAACGCTTCTTCAAAGTCCCATTCATCTCCACAATCCATTTTAATTGCGTTTATAAATCGAAAATTGAAATTTTATTTATTTTTTACGAAGCCGGAAGCAATGCTTGCTAGCAGACGAAACCGTAAACAAACCCGGACCGCAGTTCGAGCGCACCCATTTCAGCCCGGAGTAATTTACTCATTGCGACTGGAACAGCTAATTATGCGAATTCGAACGCACCCGTAAATAGTCCGTTATACTGTAGTGATACGGAATCGGATTCCATACATTGAATTTTCCGGGGACCAGGAAAAGATCGCAAACAGTAGTGATATTTAGCAGATAAATTACATAGTCTTATAATAAGTATTAATATCGCCAACTATGTCCTCAGCACTTATTCATCCAAATCACTCCCACCACTTACCCGCTATCCCAACTCCACTGCCGACATGGCTTTCATCGACGTAGAAAAAAAGCTAACTTACTAAATGAAACCTTTTTAAGCAGTGGATTTGCGGATGATCAAAATCATACCCTTCCCGAATTTATTCCTAAATGCACTCGCAATCTCTCAAACATATTTTTTACAGAAGATAATATTACTTCAATAATCAAGTCCCTAAAAAGTAACAAAGCCCATGGACACGACGGAATTAGTGCCAGAATGGTTAAGGGAACTGCGAATTCGGTTGCACTCCCACTGAGCATCTTTATCCGCAAATCTCTGGATATACATAAATTTCCATCTGAATGGAAGAAATCTGATGCTATCACAATATTCAAGAAAGATAATCCAACCGAAATGACGAACTATAGGCCTATTTCATTATTACAGACTCTGGCTAAAATATTTGAAAAACTAGTTCTGAAGTATCTATTTAGTTATTTCCAAGAAAACAATATACTGTATGAATTTCAATCAGGCTTTCTTCCAAGCCACTTCACAACTTTCCAGTTATTAGAACTCTACCATTCCATTCGTCTCTCTCTTGATAAACGGCTCCAGACCTGTGCAATTTTCTGCGACATTTCAAAAGCGTTTGAGAGAGAGAGAGAGAGAGAGAGAGAGAGAGAGAAGAGAGAGAGAGAGAGAGAGAGAGAGAGAGAGAGAGAGAGAGAGAGAGAAAGAGAGTCTGACATAAAGGCCTTGTTTTCACTTTGCCAATATGGCATCTCTGGACCCCTTATTGAATGGATCCAGGACTACCTGCACAAAAGAAAGCAAAGGGTTCTCGTCCAAACTACCTTTTCCGACTAAAGACTCATTCAAGCTGGAGTGCCCCAAGGCTCCGTTCTTGGTCCGTTTCTCTTCCTAATTCATATCAATAACATTGCTGAGATCATTGATACCTTTGCTAGACTGTATGCCGATGGTACATGTGTAACTGATAACAACAACAATATTGAAAATCTTACCGTTTCCCTCAATCGAAACCTTGGAAATATAACACTTGGTCTCTTCAATGGCTCGTCTCATTCAACCCTGCTAAGATAAACGCAGTTCTATTAGTTTAAACATATTTTATTTGCAAATTCTCTTACAGGAAATCGGATCGGAGGAAAAGTGCTTAACACTTAGCAATACCCCCTTTTCCGTTTCAAATAACATAAATATAAACAAGTGCGGCAAAAACAGTAATAAATATAAAATATACACAATGTTGAAGATTACATAAATGTATGTAAATAATCTAAGAAGTGTGAGAAATAGAAAGATAGTGATAAACAGCCAGAAAAAAAAAATAATAATGTTTCGTTCTTCTCAGTCACAAATTCCTTGAGCCAACAGCTGAAACGTTTAGAATCTCTGATAAATATATGCACGGCTTTAAAAATAATTGTTTCGTTATCGCTTTGGTTACACTTTATGAAATAGTGCTCGGAGTCCTCGATGTAATTGCCACATGTACAGTTCGGAGAGTCAATAATATGATTTTGGTATTTGTACCCATGTAAATCACTACATTCATTTCTCAGTTGACTATGAATTATGTTTATTTTCCGTTTTCCTGCATTAAAGTATTCAGGAGGTTTGTAAAATTGAGGGCTTATCATTGATTTGGAAATTTGAAGTGTCTGAGCATTTCTAGTTTGCTTATCATGGGAGTTCCAGATAATAATACAAGTGCAAGTTGGTAGAAAAAAGTGTTTCAACAGTTCCGTACGCGTTGCAAATGGTATGAAATTCGAAGCGTGTCGCAGGTTATGTGACGTAATTTGATTAAAAGTGAATGGCAATAAATTCGTTCGGTAAGACGTGGCTTGTCCTTTGAGAATCTTATAAAATAAACCCATTCTTTGGACAAAACGTCTTTCATCAAGATTCTGCCATCCTACTTCCTGAAGTAAATGTTTTTTTGAAACTGATCGGGTGAGTCCTGAAACAATACGGACGGCATCGTACTGCATATCATCTTTATTCTTTAGCTGATTAGAGCTGGCACAGTCCCATACAGGTCTAGCCTACTCAAGGAACGGGAGTATAAACGAGAGATACATTTTCTCGAGTGTTTTCCTATGGATAGCATATTTTAGTTTGCGGAGTTGCGATAGTTTGACATATGAACGTTTGCATATGTCATCTATATGTTTGTCCCATGATAGATTTGACTGTACAGTCAAATCCAGGTGCTCATGTATGCTCGTCATTATAATGCAGTGGGGTACCATAAAAAACTATGTTCGGTTTTGGGAAGTCATTATTCAGTGTAAATAACATTACCTTGGTTTTGGCTGCGTTAACTGGTAGAGTGCTAAATTATTTTTAGCCATCAAATCTCGGTTCGAATCCTACCTGCGGCAACCGCGTTGTGTCCTTGGGCAAGACACTTCACCCCGATTGCCTACATGGGGGCACGATGACGCTGTGTACTGAGGCGTACTGCACGTCGATGGTGCGCATGTCTTCAACCAATCTAACCCTGCATGTGCTGCGGTGCAGAGTTCAGAGTTACGATGTTGGAGAGCTGACAGCTGCTCGTCGTTGCTCGGTGGTTCTTTCCGGGTACTCCGGCTTCCTCCACCCGTAAAACTGTCACGGTCACGATTAGCCGTTGTGCATAAGTATGTGACCTTAAACACCAATAAATAAATAAATAAATAAATTGGCCATCAAATCTTGTACACATGTCTTTGCCTTGTTACAATTTATAGGAGAGTGCCTATGGGCACTCTCCCATAAACTGTAACAAGGCAAACCCTTACAGACTAAATAATATCACTTCAAAGATAACACAATGCACATGCTCTGAACAGGAGCCTTCAAGCAATGGTACCTACACCTCAGAATAAAGCTCAAATATGAGCTTCCAGCACTCTACCAGTTAAACTCGACAAGCCACTGTTTCGACCATTGTATAATTTGAGCAGTTCTATTCCGCTATGGCAATAAAGATGAAACAGATTATCCCACCCAAATCTTTGATAGTAATCCAGTCTCATTCACTGAAGATTACAAGCACCTGGGATTAATTCTCCAATCTAATCTAAACTGAGACTCCCACACTGCAAAAAATATAGGTTCTCTTTAGAACCAAAACTGGTTCTAATCTTGTCCTTGAGATGGAACCAGTTCTGTTTAAACAGTATTTATTTCAAATCAAATAAATTTACCAAGATTAGCATTCAATTTTAACAGAATATTACGCGAACTGAAGTAGATTCAGCAGTAAACTTGGAGCTTATTCAACGCAGTCGCCAAACATTTTGAAACAAAGGAGATATGAACAGTTGGCATAGCGAACCAGTTTTTGTTCTGTATAGTGCCCTGTACCCTGTACTTTTTTAATGTTTTGTTAGCTTTTCCTCCCAATACTAATGTTCCACTCTGTACTTCTATTTGGAACTCAAGAGTAACCATTCCACAATTAAGATAACACTCACTTTTCCAATCACCATTTTTCAGTTACTTCACTACACATATACAATTTCAAAACTCTTCCGGTATGCTATGCAATGCAAATTAACTGTTCGGGTTGTAGAATAAACTAACCCTTAACCCTACAGTAAGGTAAGAAAATATGCTGGAAGTGTCACCAACTCTTACCTGCCTAATAACAGTGTCAACACCATTATTAATTTGGAAGAGAAATTTCCAGCAATCACTATAATTTGGCATTGAGGAATTGACGGAAAATGCCATCGCTATTATTATTTCCAATCAAATACCATCATTATTATCCAGCCATCACTATTACTAGGCAGGTAAGAGTATGCTGCATAACTATTAAATTAGATGCACCTTTGCAAGTAAAAAATATTTTGGTACATTAAGGGCCTATATAAGTAATGGAATTTTGTTTATTTTGAAATTCTCACCTCTCATATTCCTTAAATTCAGATTAAATATACACAAATTATACATCAAAATGAAGGTTGGGATGTATAGAGCACGAAACACATATGTAATCAACTCATAGAGTCGACTGTAGGCACCACTGGTTCCTGGAAGTCTGCTACCGTATTCGCACCAGAACTGATAATAAAATAATATTTCATCAGAACAACTTGTGGCCAAATGTGCTGCATATATCCAAGAACAAAGCTAGGCATTCAAAACACTTTCGAATACAGCGACAGGACTGCATTTTGCAAAAGGACAACACTGTCTGCATTTTTTATTGAAGATGGTTTCCATGCTCGACAGACATGCGCAAATCACTCGTTACCACGAATTTCCATCGAAAAACAAAATCGTATTTCTAAGAAATTTGAACACGTATCATACCTTGCATTGAATATGGCAACTGTGCAATCTCAATCTAATAACAGTATACTGTATGAAGGCGATCTTTTTCATTATTTGATTTTAGACGGCGTTGTTTTTACATGCTTTTTCTGTCCGATGACGTCGGCCGGAAATCGAAAGTATACTCATACGTAAACAAAATCAAAGGCTTTGGAATTTTCCCCAATGCAGCTCTGTCGCCGTGTTTTGAGGAATTTTTATCCCCTAGCTTTGTTCTTGGATATGTAAAGCACATTTGGCCACAAGTTGTTTTCGTGAAATATTATTAAATTATCAGTTCTGGTGCGAATACGGCCGCAGACTTCCAGGAACCAGGGGTGCCTACAGTCGACTCTATGAGTTGAGTACACATGCGTTTCGTATTCTATACATCCCGACCTTCATTTTGATGTACATTTTGTGTATATTTAATTTGAATTGAAGGAATATCAGGGGTGAGAATTTTCAAAATAAACAAAATTTCATTACTTATATAGGCCCTTAAGTATAACAGGTAAACTGTTAAATGGTTTAGCAATCTTAATGAAGTGACCATCCACTTGTGGATGGTAACAGCATTCCGACTGCATAACCATAATATAAAAGTTGGAAAATCATTGTGGAAACTCTCTGGCATAACATAAACAAAACAAAAGGCCCAAGAGGGGGGTGGGTGGGAGTGAGGGGGGGGGGGGGGGGGTGGGCTTGAGGCATACTTCTGAATGATGAGATTCTAAGCTAAAAAAATGCCCAATATAGTTAGGTCAGAAATGTAGAAAACAAATGCAAAATAAAAAAACTCTAAAGGCATTTCTGTGGAAAAGTTGACAGGCAGCATGGTTTCATATTTAGAGTGTGCTGAATTCATTCCAAGTGCCTATCACCCTAAACCTACTCTATAAAGCCTTCAAGATAAGGATCTAAATGACCCCTGGTGGAATATCTGCAGAAGTGAAAATTTAGACTAAAACAAAAAGTAGCCCCCATGTTAATGAAATAATCATAGCAGTTTGTCTGAAAAATGTCTCTCTTACAAATTATATGAACCAAAAATTTGTCTCTCAGGATTGATCATTTGGTTTAATAAACTAACTCTCTTGTGACATAGCTCACAGAGCTCTTGAAAGAAGCTAATAGGAACAAGTACAATGCCGATTACCCACGATCAGACAATAGTAACCTCACAGTTGAGTGTGTCACCAAATTGTGGACTATTATCCTGATTCCTCTTTGCTTAATAATGATTTGAGACAGCCTCGTATAAGCTCTAAACTTACGGCTGAAACCCCCTCAATTTATGTTTAATTCTGTTAATATTTAATGTTAATCTTTATAAATTTATTTGATTTGAAATAAATACTGTTTAAACAGAACTGGTTTCCATCTCAGGGACAAGATTAGAACCAGTTTTGGTTCTAAAGAGAACCTATACTTTTTGCAGTGCAGATAACTGAAATATGCAAGAATGTCAACACCCGTCAATCTTTCCATCGCAAACTGAAATTCATTTTGAACAGAAAAACCTTGGAACAAATCTATCTTACCTTTATTCAACCACTACTAGATTACGGCGAGGTTGTGTGGGACTGCGCACCCGAATGTTTGACTCAAAATCTTGACAGACTGCAGCTTGACGCTGCGAGTATCATAGCTGGCTTAGCGCGATCTGTCTCTGCTGATCAACTTCTGGATGAACTCTGGTGGCCCTCACTCTTGAAGCGTCGTGAAAAACACAAATACTGCATACTCAATTCTCTTCGAGATTTTGAGATATCATCCGAAACCGATCTCTTGTACGGTAAACCCACACTGACAACAAAACAAAACGAATATATCTTTCTGAAAACCCAAGCGTTCATCCTAGCTATTGGCCCCTTCAGTTGAGTTATTATATTCTCGGACTAGCCTCTCTATTGCATTAGACGAAACGTTCTATAAAGGTCATATCCCTCACCCTTTAACTTGCCATTCAAGAGCTTTCGTAGAAAACGTCAACAGTGTCCAGCCCTACGTATTCCCTGAGTCGAGACCCTGAAAATAGTGTAAATCTTTATTCATTTGTGAACCAGTCTATATATCTTGTAGCCGCATCTATGTATTGTTTTTCTGTTGAATTTATGGAGATAGATAGATATATATTTTATGTAACGGTATAGTTTACAGGCAATTACATATCTGACTTTAAAATACAAATAGATAACTAGAAAATGATATTCAGTCTATACCGTTGGGAGATGAGATAGCTAGATTGGCTGCCTACCTGTCACTCCCGTAATACAATTAACTCCAACACTGACTACGTGCTCTGCGCATTAATCTTTGATAGAACGATCTACTAGTGTGGATACGTGTGAGTAGCTAGTAGAACTGCAACTTTAACTCGGCTACGTACGCCATTAATCTATTTCTTTCTGAGTCGAGACCCTATTACGTACTTGGCTGCCTGTTTCAACAACTTACATTTCAATTGTAAATAGTGTAAATCCCTATTCATTTGTGAACCAATCTATATATCTTGTAGCCGCATCTATGTATTGTTTTTCTGTTGTATTTATGGAGACCAGTTAACATAAGTTGTATAACTTGTACTCCAATCCTTTTTGCAAATTTATGGCAAATAAAATATGTTTAAACTAAGTATTAATATTTGTAAACTTAAAGAATTTAGATAAACTCTCTCGTCCCCATGTTAGGCTCAGGATGACATGGAGTTACCTTGGGCTTATATCTCGACCGATATGAAACTAACCAAATAATAACCACTACCATTTTTCCAATGGAGGATCCTTCACGAGTCACGACTTGATATGCAATTTCTTAGCCACGTTCACTAAAATAGACCTGGGGCGTCGTAAACCTCGAGGCTAAGCTAGAGCTGAGGTGACGATTTCCGAGGCTCGGATCAATAGTAATGAACGAGTTTAAAAATTCCATACTTTATCTAATGTAACAGTAAAAACTAACAAGTTCAACTCACAAAAAAAACCGCTTTAAATACGTTTTTACTTTTTAAAATCTTTTCGTCAAAAACATAGCTTATCATCATCATTGGAGTTCGTTCGAGTGAGGGGTCATGAGCTATGTTTCTGAGGCAAAAAATGAAATCTTTCTTGTGAACATTTTTGCAAATGTTGTCTAGTAGTCTTGTTAGGCAAACAGTTAACCCTTTACCTAACGTAACGGTCAAAACCGGCCAGCGCTATTCTCAAAAATCGCCAATTAATTTTCATTATTTTTTTCATTTTTTGTCTCAAAAACATAGGTTGTGACCCCTCGTTGGAACGAGCTCGTCGAGCTCGTTCCAACGAGGGGTCATAACCTATGTTTTTGAGACAAAAAATGAAAAACAAATAGTTATTCAAGAATTATTTTTGCAAGTGTCGTCTGCTTTTCAGGTTAGGTAAAGGGTTAATGAAATGAATGACTAATACAATTCTACCTCCGGAGTTCAACTCACTTTCAATGTTACGACGTCATGTTAACTTACGACACCAGGTGTTCATTAGAATTGCTGAGACTTCCATAATGGGCTATTTAATCCCTTGAACACAGGTGGTATCTTCCATATCGGTTCAATGGCAGCAATTGGAAGAGCCCATATATATTATTTGAGAGTAGACCAATTATATTTTCAACGTGCAGCCTTAGGGCTTGTCGGACTACTCCACACATTCACTTAGAAGCCACCCTACTTAATGAAATTATGACATATGTTCCTGGTGCGGAAAAAGGCTTCTCGGGTTCAAAGGGTTAAACGTGATTATAAAGCTTTTCCCTGACGTTGTCTGTTACAAAACGTTGTCTTTCACATCCATCTAATAACATAGAGAAGAGAGAGTTTATCTTAATTCTTAGGTCTACGAGTATTAATACTGAACATGCAGCTAGAGATGCACGACGAATTGAAGAGGTCTAATCATTTGCAGTGATATAGCGTCGCCTGAGTGCTACAATGTCCTATGTCCCATCTATGGGACATAGGACATTGTAGCATTCAGGCGACGATATGTTAACCCTTTACCCAACGCAGACGATATCAAAATTTATTATTTTAAATATCATTTTTTTTAATTTTTCAAAAAATTTCAACAAAACCATACCATGTGACCCCTCATTGGAACGAGCTCAATGAGCTCGTTCCAATGAGGGGTCACATGATATGGTTTTGTTGACATTTTTTGAAAAATTTAATTTTTTCAACAGGTCAATTTGCATATTACGCGGGCGGATGCGGGCGATTCGTTAGGTAAAGGGTTAACACATATCATAATGTGCTAGTGTTCATTGCACGCTATCTCGTGTAAAGGGGTAAAATTTAGATGTTATTACGTGACTAGTTTCATATCAGCCGCGATATTAGCCTAAGGTAACTTCATAACAACTTGAGACCGAAGGCTGAAGGCTGAAGTTACCGGGGGTTGATATCTTGGTCGATATGAAACTAATCAAGTAATAACCTCTTTATTTATTAAACGAAAACTAATAATTATAAATTGTTCTCTGATCTCTTCCAGTTTTCTCATTCTTTTGGCAAAGTTCAAAGTTTCAAAGTTTCTCATCTCTTTGTTCAGCTAATCGAACGTCTCAGTTTCCTCATCGGATAGCTGAACTCTCTCTTCTCTCACTTCGACGAATCTCGACTGTCTGCTCTGAATCGTTTGCATTGCATTATCTGTACAACTCTTCAGCGTTCGGTTAGCCGAACTCTCTCTTCTCATAATTCCACGAATCTCCGCCCACGACTCTGAATCGTAGTTAGTGTTGCATTCTCTGTATAACACTCTTCTTTCGTCTCTTCATCACCCTAATACTTACTTATTCCCATAATTAAATCCTCTCCATACAAACATCGTGCTTGAAATATTACTCCATTATGTCTGATAACGCCAAATCGTCGCCTGAGTGCTAGAATGTCCTATGTCCCCTATGGGACATTCTAGCACTCAGGCGACGAAATGTCTTGACTGCGCTTGCCGAATAACTGTGAACAATAAACAAACTGGTTATGCCTAGCAAAGTATCATCATTGGTCAAATCTAGCTTGGTTCATATCGGCTGAGATCGGCGTCATATCAGTGGAGTGTGAAGTCATATCTGCCGGGCAATTCTGGGAAAGAAAATATTATCTAGAAAATAATGCACTTTATAATTGTTACTTATCGTTCTTCATCCAATGTGCCTTTCTTTCAGGTGATGCGGTTCCGGCATGTGAAATAGCTTTTACAACAAAATCTGTTGCCGAGGATACACCAGTCGGATCCACGCTTGGTTCAATTTCAACAACATCAATGGGTGATGATACAATATTTGACTATGAGTATGCGCTCACAAGCGCTGGGGGCCAACCTATTGCAGTAGATCCAAACTCAGGTACAACATTATCAGTTCTCTAGACATGGCATGTAAATGCAGGGTTCTGGTAAAAATTTTGAAACGACTGAACCAGTGGACAAGTGAATGACAACTCGTTCAAAACAAGAAAAATGCGGGAATACATATACTACTCAAAGTTTGCTAAGCACCAAATATTTGACACATCATTGTGAAATTTGCTTATGACATATTTGCGATATTTTTGGTGGATATTATTGAGGAATGTATTGAGATGGTCCACAGTGTTTACATTAACTCCCTTGACAGGCAGACTTTTCGTGACAGTCATGGAAAGCATGTACCCCTTGATTTTCATGATGTTTTCGTGTACTGTCCACATGTACATGACATGTGTAGGGTATTCAATCTTCATTTCAACACGAACCCTTGTGATTTAATGATTGAATATGGCAAATGCAAAGGTAAGAAGACATTTGTCTGAAGCAGAAATGTGGCGGGCTGTAGGGATGGTGGAGCAAGGGGCTACCTATCGTCAGGTTGGCGAAGCCCTTGCTGTGCACCATACGATGATCACCAGAGCCTGGGCAAGATTTCAGCAGTATGGCATACCAGTAAGGCGGCATGGTGGTGGCAGAGACAGGGCAACATCTGCAGCTGAAGACCGGTTTTTGGTCATTCGGGCCTGAAGGAACTGCTTTGCAACAGCAACCCAGCTTCGCCGTGATCTTCAGAATGCATCCGGGGTAAATGTTTCGACGCAGACTATCCGGGCAAGGTTGCACGAAGGTGGTGTGCGATCGAGAAGACAATGTGTTCGCATTCCGCTGTCCCAGAACCACCGCCAGGCACGATATGAATGGGCTATGGACCACGTTGGATGGACCAGAGAAGATTGGCGACCTGTTCCTTTTACAGATGAGTCAAGGTACTGCCTAGACGACACAGATAGGCGTTCTAGGGTATGGAGAAGACCAGGAGAGCGATTCCATGCAGCCAACATTGCTGAGCATGACCGCTATGGTGGAGGGTCAATCATGGTCTGGGGCGCCATCAGCAGGGATGGACGTACAGAGCTCTGTGTCCTTGAAGGCGGTACATTGACTACACAGCGGTATATTGATGAGATCCTAGATATCCACGTCAGATTGTATGCAGGTGCAGTGGGTGATAGATTTATTCTGATGGTCGATAATGCCAGTCCTCATGTTGCCCATGCTGTCGGAGAGTACGGCCAGAGGGAGGGGATTGAGCGTATGGACTGGCCAGCAAGATCCCTTGACCTCAATCCAATCGAACATATCTGGAATGAGTTGCAGCTTGCAATTTCAGCCCGTCCAGTCCAGTCAAGAAGTGTCCAGGAGCTTGGTGCCATGCTGGTCCAAGAATGGAACAACATCCCACTAAGGACCACCAGGAACCTGATTGGGAGCATGAGAAGGAGTTGTCAAGCTGTAATTAACAGTAATTGGTCTCATACTCGATATTGAACCCATACCCATACCAGTTCGCTCCGTCAACTTTTTGGCAAATTGAAAAATTTCCTCTTCTACCAATAATAACCATTTTCCATGGTTATCGTAATCAAAAGCTAAAAAATAATGTCAAACACAAATAAAATCTTAATTTCTGTACTTAAATCATCAAAGATATAATTAAATAAAAAATATATACACTTTTCATCAGAATATTTCAACTAAAACGTAAAACAGGCAGTTGGATATACTTGGTGCTTAGCAAACTTTGAGTAGTATATATACCTCTTATTATTCATTTATGGGGAGTAGCCAGGTGTACAGCAATTATAGCTGTGGCACCCCCAACAGTTAAACATACTTGTCTCTACATCGCGATAAATTCTGTCTTTTGATTGGTCAGAATGCCTTGGACAAATAGCCATGGCAAAGGATGCTCCCAACATCCAAGGTATATGGGAGCATGCAGCATGTAGAGTATAACAAGCGCACGCGAAACATCGGAGGTCTATGGTTCACATGAAAGCCTTTCGCTTTTGCTCACCTCGACATAAAAATCGAACCAAAAAACCTGAAAGTAGTCGCAAATATCATCAGATTTCCAACAATTTTATCATATTGTGCTGTTAAAAATTAAATAGTCGAATCAAACAACTCGAGAAAAATGAAATAAAAGCAAATCTAATAACAAAATAGCCGATATGTTTACGCGTTTCCAAGGGAATGGGATGTAACTTTGTCTGCTGCCTTTTGTGATTGTAAAACAAAACAATTATTCACTCGTTTGGTCCAACTGATTGCGGAGCGTGCTAAACGCGTCCACAAATTTGTTTCCACTATGTTTCTGATGTGTTTCAAACGGGACAAAAACATTATCTCCGCCAACAAGTATGCTGTATGGAGATTTAATACCTGGATGTCTTATTTTAACACCTCGCCTGCGGCTCTGTGTTTCAAAACCGACATCCAGGTACTAAATCTCCATATACCATATACGTTGGCGGAGATAACTTAAATTGTAAAGGATATTTTCCATCTTGATATGTGTTGAACTGTAAACGCTTATACCGTTAAATAAATTATCTATCTATCACGTCTGTGAACAGTTGAGTTGTTACTGTGCTTATTCTCATAGAAACAAAAAGGTATAGAGACCTTTAAGTATTCTCTTCAGGGGCCAATACTGTAAAACTTTTACAATTGTATTTTCTAGAACTGTATTTACCCAATAATATAATTCACTAAACGGAATTATTAGCAATTTAAAAGTTATGGCAATTTGCCAACTGGCACGTTGCCAGATCTTTGAAAATGGAAGTGATTCATTTTACCCATTTAAAGTAATAACTATAAAATACAATTCTAGGAAATACAATTGTAAAAGTTTTATAGTATTTGCCCCAGAATAAACTATGAATAAAACCAAATTAAGTTTGTATCACACTCGTCTACACATGCAAGGTAACACTGTAAGTTAAGGACTATGTTACTCCAAATCTGTCCAAAAACAGAACGGCCCATAC
Organism: Pictodentalium vernedei; assembly: GCA_031216915.1. NCBI lineage: Eukaryota > Metazoa > Mollusca > Scaphopoda > Dentaliida > Dentaliidae > Pictodentalium > Pictodentalium vernedei. The sequence continues at coordinate 131,366,181 of CM062291.1, read as the reverse complement.
TTGGCATCCACATATTCAAGGTCACAAATCACGTCGCATGCATAACTCAGAACTTATTTAGACTACAATCATCAATCGTCACACAATGATCGGTACCGTAACGTTAAGAACAAGGTCACATTTCAAGGTCACTCTTCATGTTGGTCAGTATTTGTGTCTACACCATAATTCAGAAACAAGTGGAACTACAATTATCAAACTTCACACAAATGTTAAGAAGAATCAGAAGTTGTGTGGCGGGTAATCGTTACTTGCACATCTTCAAGGTCAAGGTCATACCTGACCTTCGTACGTCCAAGGTCACAAATCATGTCTCGCGCAAAAATAAGAAACTGTTGGGCCTACAATCATCATACTTCCCACAAATGTTAAATATAATCAGAAACTATATCGCGTACAATAGTTTCTTTCGCATCGTAAAAGTGAAGATGATACTTAGCCTCCGGATGTTCAAGGTCATAAATCAAGTCTTGGGCATAACTCAGAAACTATTGTGGATACCATCGTCACGCTTTACACAATAATATACACATAATAATAGGACAATGGAAGGATGCGATTCGAACATCGGTAAACCTCGATTCGAGTCCAATTCAGCTACCTTGGTTTATACAGTTTATACATTTTTCATACAATCACAACTTATTGTATACCTCTGTTCGCAGTGAGGTTGGTTGCCTGTGTTGGGTCAAATTGTTATCCTCTGCGGCCACTGGCGCACAATAGGACAATGGAAGGATGCGATTCGAACATCGGTAAACCTCCATTCGAGTCCAATTCAGCTTCCTCGGTTCATACATTTTGTACATTTTTATACAATCACGACTTATTGCATACCTCTGTTCGTGGTGAGGTTGGATGCCTGTGTTCGGTCAAATTGTTATCCTTAATGGTCACTGGCGCACATCTTTTGTTTCAAACAAGGCATTAATTCAACGATTGCACATTTAATATTGGAGTATTGACCCCGCTATGATTAGTTAAAATCTTTGTTCTACAACACACCGAAATTTCTAACATCACGTTGTTCCTAATTACCAGCCGGATTAAAATTGATTGCGACAAAACCAAATTGCTTGCATTATATGCTATGGCCTCAAATAGCTTTCAAAATGTGCAGCTGGGTGACACAGTTATGTTTTAATTGCTTGAATGCGTCGTTGGTTTTCATGGTCACGGATTTTCCATGGTGGCTGGCAATCATGCATAATGTATGCCATATTCTATGCAAGGTATCATGGACACCTGTTGAAATTTCTTAGCATTACGATTTTGTTTTTCGATAGAAATTCGTGGTATCGAGTGTTTTGTCCATGTCCATCGAACATGGAATCCATCTTCAATAAGGAATGCAGACAGTGTTATCCTTTTCTCAAATGTTGTCATATCGCTGCACTCCAAAGTGTTTTGAATACCTAGCTTTCTTCTTCGTTGTCTGAAGCACATTTGGACACAAGTTGTTCTCGTGCAATATTATTGTATTATCAGTACTGGTACGAATACGGTAGCAGACTTCCAGGAACCAATGGTACCTGCCGTCAACGTTATGAGTTGATTTCATTTTATTTTTCGTGTTCTATACCTCCCAACCTTCATTTTAATGTATAGTTTGTGTATATTTAATTTGAATTTAAGGAATATCAGAGGTGGGAATTTCAAAATCAACAAAATTCCATTACTTATATAGAACCTTAATTTTCTCCTCATCTGTTTTCCCGAAACAACCCTCTATAATTGATTCCGTTGTTACTTTCAAAGCATGTCAAAAAAGAGTAGTCCGTCATCGCTAAGAGTGGAATACGATGCTGGGAGTGGAATACCATTTTCGGCGAGTATAAGTGGGAAATACAATTTGTTTTGGGGGTAGAAAAACGAATAAAAATAAAATAAAAAATAGCATGCGACGAGAACAACTCGTAGCAAAATTTTGTGCAGACATCCAAGAATAAGATTAGGAATTCAAAATACTTGAAGATGTAGCGACATGAGGGTACGGAGGAAAATGCCAACGTCTGAAGAATAACGCCATATCGTAATGTTTGTGTTTTTGAGGTGACAATGTTGATCGGAAAATGAATACGCAATTCTAGGAAACTTAAATAAGTATCATGATACCCTGTAAGAAAAATACAACTGCTCAGTTTTTTGATGGTGGCAGTCTGTAGCGTAAAAACGATCGGTCTTATAATGGCATTTCAGAAAGCTTTTATATCGGAGCGTTTTAGTCTCTGCTGACCTTGACTTAAACGTAAACAACAAAAGGTTAAATCTTCCGAGTAAAAGAACCAATAGAATTGGAAGACTTCTAGGGAGCATACAACGCTAGCATCAGCCATGTGAGCCAAAAGCATGTATTGAAAGTATTGATTAGTCTGCTCTACAAATTCACTGAGCAGCAATTTACCTTTAACAATATCCTTCTTCTGTGTCAGAAATATGGTCTTTTGAGTTCAAATGGTTTAAAATGCTTTGAATTTTTAGGTGTGATTACAACGACGGGTAATCTGACGTCAGTTCCGCCAAATCAAACCATTGCAATATCTGGTAAGACTATAGAGTCCATTTGCTATAAGTATGGGGTGTGCTCGGCTGACCTCACGATCAACTGGATAAACCAGGTGGGTAGTTTCGTTCACTTTTTGTTTACTGATCACAATTTTGTGTAACTCATCCATCCAAAATTCGTCGCTTTCCCAGGCATCACTTTTCAACTTAGTGGAACACACTCTTTGAGCTTGTTTTATTTCCACGACAGTATTGGGTAATATGGTAGGCATATAGTGTTTCAGATGGGTGTATTGTACGGATAAATTTTCCTGCTCGCTAATCATCAATGATGCTGAAATAAATCTTGAATTGCACATCATTTTGTGATGTACACCATTTGACATTAGACCAAACAACTTTGATACGAGAAGACAAGGCAATTCAAATATTACACTAAACTGTATATACCATGTACGCGATATTATAAGTTACGGGATGTTTAGTTGGTGGATATGGTGTCACGCGAGGCGAAGTGAGAACAATGTTAGGCGAGTCTTTAGTCTTGCCTAATATTGTTCTCGCTGAGTTTCATGTGACACCGTATCCGCCAATTAAACACGTAGCGTATTTATTATGCCAGAGTGCGTAGTGTTTTAACCCGTTTTATGTTTCCGTTAAATGTTTTTCGAATGGTCCTGAGATTCGAATTGTTCACAAACGCAGACGATCAGTGGTACAGTACAAGGGGGGTAACTCAACAGCTTATTGGTCGCCAAAAAGTTTATTGATTTATTACGTCGGACATGTGCAATTCAGTCTGCTTTCCGATGCTTTGAACTGAAAGCAAACTTTCTGAAGTGCCAATTAGCCGAATGCAGACTGAGATTTTTTGCGATAAAAACAAAATGGCATGCACGACAATTAATATACTTTACTGTCGGCATATTGAGTTGTTATAGGGTCACTGCTGGCGATTATTGTTGATGTATTCGGTTCTCGGTCACTGGGTATGACCGTCCATTGTTTTATCTGTCCGACTGACGTAATAATAAACATTATATCAAACTGTATGCATAATATACTGACATTTTATCGTTTGATCCCACATGGGTGTTTACGTTGTTTACACATTATACATACTGGAGTGAGAGCTCATTCTGTTGAGGTGTCACTTGCTATGTTTTTAGAGATAAAAATGAAAATATCGAAAAATGCAACAAAGGGCAATTCGCGATGCTAAAACATTACCAGTGACGCCTTGTTGCACCTGAGGATCGATATTATAAGTTACGGGGTGTTTAAGTGGTCGATTATGGTGTCATGTGAGGCGAAGTGAGACCAATATTTTGCGAGGCTAACGCCGAACCTAATATTGATCTCTCTGCGCCTCACATGACATCATATCCGGCCACTAAACATCCCGTAACGTATTTATTATGTCGGTGGATAAAATCAAGTGTGTCTCTTTGATGAATCGGCCCGGTAATCGTTCTTGTAAAAATGAAAACAAGCGGACGTAAGTTTACAATGTAAGGGGAGTAACTCTATCTAGCAAGCGTTTCGTGCTGTATGATTATCGATCAGTACGAGTGATCTGTTGTTAATATTGGGCGTGTTACTATTTACATTGAACTATCGCATGGGGTTATCGATCGAAATTAGTTTCTCAATTTATACACATATTATAAACACATTATTTCTTTTTGTTCAAGTGAGTTTAATGAAACTTTAATCATATACAACGGACGATTCAGAACGTTTGCTGCAAGAGTGCCATTTTTGAGACGAGGCGGTTGTATTTTATTTCTAAAAACAATATGGTGGACACACACCTAATATTGATTTCTCATGTGATCACCAACGACTTCATCATCGACCTGATATGGCTTAACAGGCCGCCACCATTTATCCTCGCTGATTGGTTAATCCCAAGAGCTAACATAATAAAATAAAATTTGAATGGCGATCTTTGTAAATATCTCCTGCGTGTTATACCCACTTAGGTATGCAAACTTTAAGGTTAAACTCTATTTTCTTTGCATAAATAGATTGACGGATTAAATAGGTCGCCCAACAAAGCTTTTTGTCATTTTCTTAAATCACCTAAATTCCCTAAATATGAATTTAAATGGTGAATAGCGGCATATTACATATCGCAATAATGAATTAAGTACACCGAACTTGAGTTTAGCCATTTTTCCACGAAAAGAAATATTTTATGCTGCTAAGGACAAAGAGATTGCCAGCGGCATAAGCGACCAACAAGAATAACAAAGAATAGATCGATAATTCTAATGTTTCCCCCCTGGGAGCCCCGGGAAGTGAACCAGGTCTTGTTTACTGTGTTGTAAACAAGCTCTGTTTTACTGGTAAAATAGAACGCGGGGTAGAAGTCCTCTAAAATGGGCAACATGGGTATAAACGATTGGTTAGATTTCACTTTATATCCACGTTGTGGTTACGATTAGCCATTGTGCACAAATATGTGACCCCTTAACCCTTTACCCAACGTAACGGCCAAAACCGGCCAGCGCTATTATCAAAAATCGCCAATTAATTTTCAAAATATTTTCATTTTTTGTCTCAAAAACATAGGTTATGACCCCTCGTTGGAACGAGCTCGTTCCAACGAGGGGGTCATAACCAATGTTTTTGAGACAAAAAATGAAAAAAATTAGTTATTCAAGAATTTTTTTTTGCAAGTGTCGTCTGCTTTTCATGTTAGGTAAAGGGTTAAACACCAATAAGTAAATAATTCTAATGTTTTTGTTTCAAATGTTAGACTCCACAATTCAGACTCGAAGAAAGCACAATCACCATTTAGGCTCCAATCTGTTGAAAACTCCTAGAAGAAAATTTACGAGAAAAAAAAAACGCAACATAATTGCATCAGGGAAATCATGCTGGTTTTGGTAATGTGGTTATTTTGGGCCATGTTATGTTATGTTATTTGTAAATTCCTCCGTTAATTTTTCGGAGCACACTGTGTGAACCCCACATCATCAGAATCATCTCAGGTACATTTCGTGTGGACTGATGCTGCAGTTCGCGTCTTACACCCGTTTTTTATTCCGGCTGATGCACGATTCAAGGCGATTTACAGTCACTCCTCCATTGATTTTTCGGAGGACCCTTATTGATTCATACAGGCAATGAAGAACACTGTATACAGGGGGTCGGGGGGGGGGGGGTCGAGAATTTTGCCGAGCTGCAGCTCTTTCTTTTGCCACAGTAGGGTTCTTTAACGGGCACAGTAATTGCTGCACACGGGACAGCCATTTACGTCCTCACCCGATAGGACGAGCAAAGCACCACCCCGAACATGGCACTATGCAGGAGCAGTGTGGTTTTGAATCCACACCGGCATTGCATTACGTTACGCTTCCTCGACTGGGGTTCGAACACGAAAACCTTCGGATCCTAGCCCAACGCATTACGCTCTCGGCTACTGCATCCCTGCAGCCTGAATCCATGTTGTTGAAACATTTCAGTTCCTAAGATCTCGAAACTTCGGGTACTTGATTGCTGTTTTCGAATCTGCAAGGCAATGTAATTGAAAACACACGACACATTCACAAGAAAATATTCCACTGATAATGCAAGAACTACGAGCCAAAGTCTTCATTTACAATACTGACACTGAAAACTGGATTCTCGTGATAGAATGTTACACAAATTTGGGTCACTTCGCCACCGATTCGAACTATTACAATTTAGTTGTTGTCGATGTGCATAACATATCACTGGCAAATTAGGTTTGAACACAAAATTACCCTCGCTGTACATTCTAGTCTTCACCATTGTATATATACGAAAATATTATTTCACTGAAGTCCGAAGTATATTTGTGACGGAAGTCCCGATGAGATTGCGATTTGAAGTTTGCCATCGAATAAGAAGACCGACGTCTTTTAAGTTATTTTTCTCTTTTCCAAATACAGTACAGTGACCGATCATAATCAACGCGTAGGATCTGACACGAGGTGCCCCGTCCGTCGAAAGTGCCGCTAACCCACAATAAATGATAAATAATAATAACAACGCGTGCTAAGTGACATCCACGCATGCGTTTACTAGGTAATAAAATCATCATCTGCAAAATTTTAATTAATGAAGCACCGGGTTGTACCATTCATTAATTAAATTTTTGATGGTTATTCCTATAATTGGTGTTTGGAATCTAATATTATTTTGACCGTGGGAAAATTACCCATATGTGGAACGTGACCATCTCATGCAACCGAGTGTACAATGGACCCTTGTTGATTTTTTGTCACTGCTGGCATAAAAAGGTCATATTATTGTGACATCTGTGTCACCGGAAATGGCATCCAATCCGCTCGATGACAACATAGGGCTTATCCACACAAATCACTGAAATGAGACCAACAGATAAATTAATTCAACAACCGAACTAATCGTGATTTTGTTCAGGTGTGTAATGCACGGCCCATCAAAGTGGAATAGGTCAGTTATTATTGTTGTTAACCCTTTACCCAACGTAACGGCCAAAACCGGCCAGCGCTATTCTCAAAAATCGCCAATTAATTTTCACTATTTTTTTCATTTTTTGTCTCAAAAACATAGGTTATGACCCCTCGTTGGAACGAGCTCGTCGAGCTCGTTCCAACGAGGGGTCATAACCTATGTTTTTGAGACAAAAAATGAAAAAAATTAGTTATTCAAGATTTTTTTTTGCAAGTGTCGTCTGCTTTTCATGTTAGGTAAAGGGTTAAATGTCCTGGCGTTACCAACAGTCAAGCCTCCATAGACCGCTACTAAAGATGCTGATAGATTCAAAACAAACAAACTTAACGAAGCCTACAAAGACATGTAAAACAAAGAATTAAAAACCATCCTATACAAAGTGATTGATATGAATCTTCTACATGTATTGTAGTTATTTTTGTCGCTTTTTGTTTTGCCATACTTGTGCATTCACATGGAACTGTTGGCAGTTGTTACTGCTCAACAACAAACGTTGTCATACAAGATTCCAAGTAAGGAAGTTAAGTATTTTTCCCTTTTTTGGTATATCAATCACATCTTTTTAAAGCAAATTTGACACAGATATTATACCAGCTGTCCCAGAACTGTTGTAGGATATAATCACAGTAAACTGAAAAAGGCATTCTGGAAATTCTTCAGTTTACATCAGTGAACTCTCCCGTGACTCCATTCTTGTTCTTGTGAACGATGTCGACGTGACCATCGCTGAACTTGCTGTAAGGTAGAAAATATAAAGCAAATGGCAGCCCTTGTGAAATTTAGACATCATCACTTAAAATTAGTTTGTGTCCATTTTTTTTTTCATTAATATGAGAAAGATTTCTTCGACATTGTACTTGAAGGATTGCAGAATGTATTAATTCATTAATTCTAAGGTATTTTATTGCAAAAATTTTTTAAATCTTTTACATATGCCACAGGAGACTTTCAGGCTGTGCTTCCTATCATTTGGCAGCAGTTCTGTGGCAAATTTGAATTTCAATGTGATCTACATTTCATTCCGAACATTTTAGCATATACTTTGCGTTACTTATTTTGATCATTTTTGGACCAAATGACCAAAACGTTTTTTGGACGATCCCTTAAGGCAAACTAGAAATGAACGCATCATCCGCCATTGTTGCAAATTTTACAGAAGTTAGAGTTCTTTCGCATTGTTTTTATTTATACAACGGACCATTCACCGTGAAAATAATTACTAAGGAGATAAAGGATAGTGCTCCTTTCGAGAGGTCATTTTGAAAAAATGGCCCACGTTCAATGGGGAGACACCTTCTCTTGATATGGGATAGGGATCGTCAACTCAAAACATACTATCGACTAAGAAATGGCTTGCACAATAATCCTGATGTAAATTTTTGTGTTGAGATAATTCTCGCCCTCCCCCCCCCCCCCCCCCCCCCCCCCCCATGTGAGAATCTCTGAAAATGAAACAGTGCTTTGTTACTGTGGTAAAGAAACTGGAGAAATAGGACCCAGTCAGCAATGATTAGGATGGAAGTCCTCTAAATGGGCAACATGGGTATAAATGATTGACTGGACTTTATCTCTACGTTGCGGTCATGCTCAGCCATTGTGCAGAAGTATGTGACTTTAACCACCATCATGAACAACTTGATGATTCTCGAATAAAGAAAGTAATTTTGTGCTACGCATAAGGTTGGAATCAAGATTATCCGGCCCTCTGATATCTGCCTTAGTGGGACGTTTGCCGTTTATATATACGATGAACACGTTTTTCAACTCTGAGCAATATGTCTGAATGAGAAAAGGGGGACTTGAAACAGTTAGATGCACTGTGTGTTCTTTCCCGTGACGTATGTTCACCATCATGACATGGGCATCAATATTGAGAAATTAGCATAAATTATGCCTACGCAAGGCACATGGATATTACATCGTTGTGCACTCTAAAATCAGCCAGGTTACAAATGAACCCAAATCAACTGGGTTGAGTGAATATGAACCCAATTGGGTTCATATTCACTCAACCCAGTTGATTTGGGTTGATTTTAACCCTACTGATTTTAAAGTGTACATCGATGTAATGTCGGTGTGCCTTATGTAGGCATAATTTATGCTAATTTCTCGACAATTGGTTTTATATTCACTCAACCCAGTTGATTTGGGTTGATTTTAACCCAACTGATTTTAGAGTGTGGATATGTGTTCATCCAGGAGAAACACAAATCTCCCTGAGAGTGCTTGTCATATCAATTACAGACGGTTACAGACGGTTATTGCAAGACGAATCTATTAACTTTGAACATCTATTCATGTTTTAGCCGATTACAATCTCCAATTTACCAGACACAGTTCACCTTATTGAATCAACTGAAACTGCTACAACCATATTTCTGATAGAAACAGAAGATGGTAACAGGAAGTCGTTCGTGGATAGAAATCCTACGTGTTCCGTCACAAATACGTTACCAGCGATGCCAACAGGAAAAGGCTTTAGCACGACACCTAATTTTTTATCAACCAGTAAGTAAACTATTTTTCACACTTCGAAGTTATGCTCGGTTTATTCCCCCGATTCTGTAAAATTAACTCACCTTGACCCCCCTCCCTTCACCTTCGTCTCTGATCTTTGGTGTTATTTTGGGTTTGTTTTTTTGTCGTGCCTGATAATGAGCGTCATATTTTCCTTTGTGTAGAAATACCTGTTTTTGTGTGGAAGAATGGAAAGTTACCAATCGGTTCATTTTCTTATTTTCAGAATTCAACTTGCAGTATGACGGTACGCCGGCATTGAATGCACTAACGTTACCAGTGATAAGAATTGGTGTTAAATGCGTGGACGAGTATGGGTCAACTGCCACAAGTACACTAACTTTGAGTGTCGACAAAAACCTCGCACCAAACGTAACGAATACGCCTGATGCAAATGGTAAGCCAGTTTTCAGATATGAGTGGACACTATTCTCTTTCTTTAAAAAAACCCCCCAACTCATTCTATTACTGGTTCTCTGTTATCTAAACTTTTTGCAGCCTGTTATCTTCAGATTTATTGTTCCTCAAGTTTGAACCAGATTTCAAGTTTAACTGAAACCGTTGGGAAACACACTGTCTGCACGGTGAGGTCATGCCGTTGAAATATTTAACCCTTTACCCAACGTAACGTACAAAACCGGCCAGTGCTATTCTCAAAAATCGTCAGTGAATTTTCATTTTCTTTTCATTTTTGTCTCAAAAACATAGGTTAGGACCCCTTATTGGACCGAGCTCGTTCCAATGAGGGGGTCATAACCTTTGTTTTTTAGAAGAAAATGAAAAAAAAAGAAGTTTTTTTTGTGCAAGTGTCGTCTGCTTTTCATGTTAGTTAAAGGGTTAAGCACCTGCATCATGCCAATGGAATTTTCTGCTCAATTCAGTAATATTTTAACAACAATGCACTGCTTTAAGAAAATGATATGCTGATACTAGCTTTGCAGATTTGTGTATTTTGTACACATATCTCCATTGAGAGTAACATGCCGCCATCTGTAATGCTTTAGCGCTGCAGCTGGCGTCTTTTTGCAATCAGGGTGCGGTATATTGTGATCGTTGTGTTCATGTAAAATTGTTGTATCGCGCTCTTCTTACTTTATGCATATTTCGAGGATATGTCTCATAACATATCGGCCCCAATGATCCCAGAAGCTGTAACGAGAAATAGAACTACAGTACGTGGAGAGTGGATTGTAACTAAATCACCCGCGGAGTGGAGTTATCACCCAAGCTATAACTTTCAAATTGTGTACATATCGACAAAAAACACAAGCAATGTTTCAGCCAATGGACCTCCGGGTTTAACCCGGAGGTCCATTGGCTGAAACTTTGCTTGTGCTAGTTATGCTTTGCCACAAATTTGCAATTATTGCTTGGGTGGAATGTCCACTCTGTGGGTGATTTAGTGATAATACACTCTCCACGTACTGTAGAGTGCGATACGTATATAGACAATTACGAGATTCTCACCACGGCTATGTTTTACACTGTTTTGGCCCTTATTTTTTGTAGTTACAATGAAAGCATAAAAATGGAAGAAACTATGTGGTATCTTTTAACTGTACTTACATTTTCGCCTATAACATTGGAAAAAGGAGGATAAAGTTTTTATCTATTTATTTATGGAAAAGGAAAACTAGTATATACCATATAAATGTTGGGGGTTCAACTTAATTGAGCAGTTTGAAAGTTAGCCTAGTTTCTGCCAAGGAAGGCGTAAATTGGGTGTATCCTTCACTATCAGAAACAAACTCCCAAGCCAACAGTCAAATTCTGTAAGGAATTTGACGCTGCTATGGCCTGGAACCATACGTATCGCTTTTACGCCCAACCGGAAAATTCTACCCGATTAAATTTAAAAATCTAAAAAGTACCATTAACCCATTCAACCCGGTGTGCATAAATTTTTGCGTGAAGAAAAAATCGATAGTAGACGAGCAGACGATATAAAGAGCAGAAAATCTGAAGCGAGGCTCTGTAATAATTTAATTCAACAGCTCGACAGAGCTGTTGGATTAAATTATTACTGAACCTCCCAACAAACCAGGATGGTTTCGCCCATTTCGCCTTTGACAGTATTGACTGAAATGATATCTTCCAGGGCGCTTGTGTTGAAATGGTCAACATTCATATCCGTGGAGCCAACGCAAGAAATGTTCATTCGAGACTTGATTTGACCAAATTTTTAATGACAAAACAATATTATTAGACATGTTGATTAACTAAATAATTATGAATGTAAACTCGACACGACTGTAGTATTGTGATTACGACTCGTAGTACCGTCAATTATGTTAATATCTTGAAGTCGTCAAGGTGAAATAGTTTTATTGATTGAAATATATATAAACAGAGAGCAAAGGAATATCTTTATATCTTTGTGAATAAAGGATCGACACATTAAATCAGGGTCAGTTTGCGCTCAAACTCCATGCAAAAATCAGTAAACATACAACTAGGGCCCTGTAAAGCTTCGAGATTCGATTCGATCTCGAATCTTAAGTAGATATTCGTCTCGATTCGAAATCGGCTGTCCGTTTCGTTTCCCCTCGAATCTTTTTTATGGAAATATAGCTTGGTATCAGTCATCTTCATCGTTTCACAAAGCGTACAGTTCAGATGGGAATCGTATATAAATAATCTTGGAATAAAAGACTGAGTGTAGCTTCTGCTGCATTAACATAAATAGCATCTGTACGTATACCACCAACCAATATCACTAGTCCTTACCACTGTTAAATGTAAATTGAAGGTTTCCAAGCAACAATGTCGACGTGGCTCAGTAGGTAGAGGTGCAGGCTGCAAGCCGAGAGGTCCTCGGTTCGAATCCCACCTGCGGCAACCGCGTTGTGTCCTTGGGCAAGACACTTCATCTCCATTGCCCGCGTGGGGGCACGATGACGCCGTGTACTAAGGCGTACTGCACGTCGATGGTACGCATGTCTTCAACCAATCTAACCCTGCCTGTGCTGCAGTGCGGAGTTACGATGTTGGGGAGCTGGCAGCTGCTCGTCGTTGCTCGGTGGTTCTCTCCGGGTACTCCGGCTTCCTCCACCCGTAAAACTGTCACGGTCATGATTAGCCATTGTGCATAAATATGTGACCTTAAACATCAATAAATAAATAAATAAATAACAATGTCGACGATGAACTTTAATCCGTAGAGGGTAATATTCCAACTACATCATCAAGGCATGCCTTCGACGAAGGCATGCCTTGGTGATGTAGTTGGATTATTTTATCAGACGGAACGTGAGCCATCACAGCCGGAACAAATCAGGTTTATAGCACCCCAACCCCATAGGTCATCTTCAAGACGCCACTGATTCGATTCGAGGTTCGTTTCAATTTCGAATAATAGACATGATTCGATTCAAGATTCGATTCTGATCGAAAATGTGTGATTCGCAGGGCGCTACACACAACCATTAACAGCGTCGAATTCCGTACAGAATTTGACGGATGGCTGGAAAGCTTGAATCCGCGCGTAAACGTAATGCACTTTATGATCTCTGGAAGTTATAAACATATCCCTCAAGTTAGCATTTGATGTAGTAACTGCTTTGCAGCAAACATCACTTGCTTTTGGGGAAAACTGGTAGACAAAAATCTAGATATGTTTTTGAGAGAAACAGTCGAAATATCAAGAAGTATTGTCGGTTTTCCAAGGACACATACGGGAAAATTGAAAGGTTTTATTGGTTGAAGAATTAATTTAAGTCAGACATGTGGCGCATTGCTATCATCGTTATCTTCCTACCGGCTCCGTCAACACTGTGGCAGCTAACGGGCATTTGAGTTCTTAAATTAACTTTCTTGATGGAAACCATCGAAACATTAAGAGAAGGTGTTGACCGTTCTTCAAGGAGACATGCGTGAAAATCCAAATGTTGAAGTATTAAGTTAAGTCAGACTTGGGGGTGCATTGTTTTCAACGTTATCTTCCCGGCGGCTTCCGCTAACACTCTGGCAGCTGAGACGTCTGCCTGAATTGTCTCCGTCAACCTAATTGTGTAATAACTAACCAAATGATATAAATGCTTTTAATCGCGCAGGTAAAATTTGTGGCACTGCAAATGCGATGAATATCAGGCAGTTCGATCCTGTCCTCTACTTGGGAATAGCCGATACAGAAGGTGACATCATAACAACAAAGTTCACAAAGAAAGATCCCACCAGTCCTTTCGACTGGCATTCAGGTTAGTATACTATTTTGTCATACACCTATTAATGCAAAACAAGGGTTTTTTTACAGATCTGCCTGTACGATAAAAATAAAGTTCTATCGCACATGTGGTGATACAAACCTTGTTCGATTTCGTTTCCAACGTAAACAAAGGGGGGGGGGGGGGGGGCGTCTAAATAAATCACGTCATCATTGGGCAAATGCACCGGAGTCGAGATTGCTTGGAAATTCCAAGTTTCTCATTTAGATTTGTTTACTCGGGATATTTCAACAATCAGATTCAAGTAAAAAATCTACAAAATAAAAATAACATTCTGACTGCTTGTTCCTTGACAAATACTTTCCACAACTGGTCATATAATGATGGAGTATGCTAAACTTATTAGCCATTTAAAGTGTTTTTGTTGTGTTATTCCTTGCAGTTTAGTCAATATTTGAAGGTCGGTCATCGTGAACGTGATACTGATCGATGTCAATTGGTTTCGACTAATTGAATGCCGTAAAAGGTAAAAAGCAAATTAGGGTTGGTACTCTACCACCTAACAGTGATGTCTCGTTGGCAACGGAGGAAACGCAGTAATTATCCAGTTGAAAAGTGCATTTAGTTCAATTGTCGTGCAGACTGGTTGTTACTTGGGAGGTGTGTGATAGTAGTATGTCAGGGGCTTTTAAGGGAATATTTGGGGGACTCCGGTGCAGGGGACCGTTGAAGGCAGCCAATAAGCTATCGAACAGTTACTGATAAGTCATTGTTCGAATGACTCGAATCCCATCGAGCCAATGAGCTTTAGAGTAATTGCTCGATCGAGTGACTCGGCATATTGCTCGGACGACTCGAATCCCATCGAGCAAATGAGCTATCGAGTAACTGCTCGTTCGAGTGACTCCTCGAACGACTCTTAGACTCATTTCAGAAAAAAAGGATTCCATAGCCACAGGCGTTTTCGAAAAAGGGATTCCACTAATATCGTCTAAAAATGATTGCGGAATATTGAAACGGATCAAGTTCTTGTCAACTGCTTTGCAGTGATAGTCGGTGAATTTTTAGACTGCAGTCGTATGCTTTATGCTGTTTGTGATAAGAAAAAGGAAGTACTTAGAAGTTGGACATGTCTGCAGCAGTATCTGCGTGTGCATAAAATGTGCAGCTGATGTTACGGTTAGTTCAAAGGAAAAATTTAAATAAATAAATAAAGTCTTCCCCTATTTATACACCTCATTAGTGTTGCTTATTTCGTTCTCTAGGCTTATTTGACTTTGGAAATGCCCCAGAATCTCCCGATGTAGGCATATGACCCCCACCCCTGGTGGGGGTCTAGACGATTTATTTATTTATTGGTGTTTAAGGTCACATATTTTTGCACAATGGCTAATCATGACCACAACATGAGTATCAACTCAAGACCAGGGGTGAGCGTTAATAAGCCATGTTTCCCATTTCAGAGAGGGTTTGCACCTCCCAAGCATTGGTGACTGGGTCCTATTTTACCAGTAAAACAGAGCCTGTTTACCGCAGTGAACAGGCACTGCTTCATTTCCCGGGGTTCCCGCGGGGAGGGGTCTAGACAATCCCTGGGCCGACCATGGTTTGGCCAGATGTGTATAAATTTTGTTTTAATTAGGAAAAAGTCGCAATAGGCTTATCCTTGAATCTAGAGGCATGGAAGCCAGTAACTACGAGCAGCCAAGTTAACACAAACTACAGAATCTGAAGATATCTTCCAAAAATATAACAATACCATGAGGTTGGAGGGCGTTACGGTTTATTACCGGCCCGAAAGGAATGAATAAAAGCCGAGGGTGTATTACCCCCGGCCCGAGAATCGAGGGCCGTTAATAAGGCAGAGGGCTGTTGATCTTCGTCCACCAAGCGCCGTGTCTGAATAGTCTGTGCCTACAAGCCCCCCCCCCCCACCCCCCATCTCCAATTCACCAGCTTCTATTTTTACGTTTCACTCATCATGTAAGTAACAGGTTATTTTTGATGTAGCCAGTTCAAGTTTGGTAACTGAGGAGGAAGAACGTTTGCAGCAGCAAGTAGAAGGGGTCAAGGGGAACGTCGTTCCTCTGAAAGCATTACTGGCCTTGCCTCCCCACCGACTCCCAAACGCACGCACAGATGCCCGCAGTGGGTTTTCTAGAAAGGTTTTTCTTTTTTTTTTAAAAGTGTCTCCGGGAAAGATTTTTGTCGACACCCCGAGATATCTTAATCGGCCAATTGCTTCGTCTGAATAACATGTGCCTACAACAAGCCTCGCCGCTCCCAACCCATTCACCCCCACCCCACCCCCCCCCCCCACCTCCCGCGCCATGTTTCAATCAGCATGCAGTGGACCTAATACACTATTATGATTAATGTTGTTCAGCATTGAATTTAAATGTTGTCAATGTCACGATTCCTAACTGGCATTGTAAAAAAAAATGCAATACAATTTCCTTCTTTATACAGGCCATGAGATCACTTTCACCCCTCTCTGTCTGTCATAGGCCAAAAGCCTGGAACTAATCTCTTTCTGCCCGCCTATACATATTCCTTTCAAAGCTTCCTGAATTTTCAACTTGTGACAACAAGGTAGCGCTGTCTTAAATTAACAACCAGTTTTTTTTTTTATTAAAGTTTGGACAAGTTGGTTGTGCTTGACAATAAATAGAACTCAAGGACAGGGGTGCAACAATTATTTTGCAGGGAAGGCTCTTACATTATAGCCCACATCCATTCTTCTATTCTGTCGTCTGCAGCACAAGAACAACGCAATGTGTAGTTTCGCTTTCCGGGTTAACTTTTGTACAACCTTGCAACGAAATGTCACGCCATCATTGTTGTTCCAATGGCGTTGAGTCGCGGGCAAAAAAGTCGAACGGAGAGTTTTTTTTTATCAAATGAAGAAGCCGTAGAATGATGATTTGATTATTAATTTATGATAAACATGAGGTTAAAAACCTTGTAGATAGCGGTACAAGAAAACTGTGTTGATGAATCTTTGTTCAATGGACGAATTCGCAAATAAACTGGGAGGGGGGGGGGGGGTGGTATCGGTCAGAGCAAAACAGGCTTTCATTATATACTCTATGTGTAACACGTGGTCAGGACTGACGTGGGCATTCATTGTTATCGGTGAAAAAAGTGGTTGCAGCAAAAACCTCCAGTAACTCTGCTCTCTTGCACAACACAACACAAAGAAAATCGTCGGTCACCCATTCAATTTGACATTCTTGGGTAGCACGTGCTATTTTGAAATCCGTAGCAAAATTGTATACGGTTGGGTGGACAACAACAACATGTCATGAAACTCTTTGCACGACTTCTTGTCCACAAACATGCAGCATTAGAACTATCATATTTTATCCTTTATGCTATTTTTCACATTTGTTTCTATTATACTTTCTTTTTTGACTCAGTATATATGGTGAATAAGCGTCCCAACAATCCAGTTGTCTCGTGATCAGCGGTACGCGCTGATATATTTGTTATAAGTTGGATATCAGTTAAAGAATTCAGAAAAATAAGTTCTTCTTTCAGTATTTATCCCGAGGTAACTTTTCATTCTTATTTCCTCGTGTCTTCTCCACACTGTTAATGCGGCAAATGATAGCTAGAGAACTATTGGATGTGATTGACGCCAGCGTGTAAATATTATAAATAGTTAGCTCAAGTATGGAATCCAAGGGTAGCTTTTTTACAGTGTGTCGTATATCTCGCACTGCTGTATCATCTAAAAACTGCTATCCATAAACTTGTCTCAAAACACAACAGAATGGATAAAACTCGATTTGAAAAAAATTCAATTGCTAAAAACAACTCCAAACTGATTTGGCACACCAATATTTTTTCGGTTATTATCGATGCAAAAAAGAGAGAAGCTTCACATTCCGAAAAAAAATTTCATTTTTCTGTCTCGCATCTGGTGCAGATGAGCACTTGAATGTACTATAAACCTCAGCTGCGTGTCAGTTTGCCATTTAACCATTTGCCTAACCAAACTGGAATTATGGTCAGCGGTATTCACAAAAAAATCACCATTCAAATTTCATTATTTTTTCTTCATTTTAGGTCTCAAAAACTCACCTTATGACAACTCATTGGAGCAATCTCATCCAATGGGTGTCATAAGCGAAGAGGAATATTATTTCTTATTCAAGTAATGTTTTTGCAAGTATCATCCTGTTAGTGGAGGTTGGTATATACCAACTTTCTTTGACAGATTGGCCCTTCAATTATGTTACTTGTATTTCCCTTATGACAAAACCAAGATAATGCCAGAAGTTCAAGTGTATTAACTGAACTTCCCACTGATATTGCGGTCACATGATAGCCATTAAAGGTGAATATGCCCTTAACACCAATACACAATCTAATTCCACAGCCAGTAGTTCTTTCAGGGAAAATCAAACTACCGAAATTTTGGTGTTAAAAAATACGACCAGCGTTAGATGCAAAGAGTTCAGACAATAGAACATTGGGTCATTGGCCAAACTGACTGACAAGAGGAGGTTCTGAATTGCTATTTGTTGTTTTCACAGGCATTTGCTACGGGTCATTTGATGTAATAAAAACTAAGGGAACTTTCTCCAAGTTGCATTTTCTCTCTACTTTTATATTGCATAAGCTGCTCCGTGGCGGGAAAGCTGTGTGGTATCCAACATTTTAACAAATAACACTGCAAAGAAAATTGGCGAATTGTTACCGAATTGGTTACCTTGCCGGGCTGGCTACAGCTAGGTTCTGCTTTTTACCGGGATACGTTAGTTTACGCGACGTTTTACGTAGTCAAGAGATACACAGAACGACATGTGTGTGTGAATGAGTTAATCGATATGGCACGAGTGCCCGCGTGGAAGGATAGAACGAGAGGCCATTGGCCTCGAATTTTATCCTTCCGCGATGGCATAAGTGCCATATCGATTAACCCATTCACACACGCGTGTCGTTCTGTGTTTATTACACACCTTCACGCCTATATAAAAACATTAGGAGGACACTCAGAAATTCATTTGACAAATATCAACAAAAAGAACACATTTTATCGCCAACCAAATTTGCGAGGGGAACCCGTGTTACTATTTCGGCCACTGTGTTCGAATGTGTTCTATGTGCCGACTAGCACATAAAACACATTGGAACTCAGGAGACGATTTTCAGCTATCGCTAGCGATTCAAATTGTAATTGCCTTGCAGGATTTGTCGAAAATTCCAGTGAAATTTCGCTTCTATTTAAAAATAGTCTGTCAATGATTTACGTTCGGCACATGTGTGCAGAACGGGTTTTCATTTTCCGCATGGTTTAGTGTTGCTGTAGATGGGGATGCCATAGAACAGGAGTGTAACAAAGATAAATCTCGCTTGGAAATTAAACCGATAAGATGATTATGTCCAAAAATAAAGTTAGGTGTGGTTTGGAATGTGCACAATCAAGTAACTTGAACACATCTGCGAAACACAAGCCCGAAATTAGTACGAGTTGCTACAGAGAGTAAATATAACTCTGCAGCTGAAACGTTTGGTGAGTATTTGATTGATAACAGCCAGATACCATATTTGAGCGTTATTCAACAGATCGAGGTGATAAACAGGCCCACATTATATTTTTCACTTGGATGGTCGGGAGGAGTTCAATAAATCACTGACTGAATTTATCATACTGGAAAGCTAATGAAATGTGTTCCGAAGAACACATTTCATTAGCTTTCCAGTATGATAAATTCGTTATATAGGTCTGTGGGAGGGTACGTAGCCGTATGTACTCTGTGTCGCAAAATTCTGACAGGGTACGTAAGGCTGTGCACCCCGTCAAAGATCCATATACCTAATATGATTACAGTTGGACAACATACCATTCGTAACCTGTTAATGCCGAATACCTTGCGATTCCGAGGTAAATCACCCCAAAGAACACCTTCAGCGACATCGTTCCTGGTATTTCAATATCCCTCAGATCTTTAAAATATGGTAAACCATTTGGCTCGTAAGGTAACGAATTAGTTATGAGACAGAAGGTCGCCGGGGTCGATGCCGACCAGGTTTATCTGCGTTGCGCCACTGGTAAGACACTTCATCCTCAACAGATGCTAACCCCGCTTCTATCGTTTTAATGGGTTGGAGAGTCTGGCAGTTACTCGCTGTTTTTCAGAGGTTCTCTTTGGATACTTTGGCTCATTCTACCCGCAAACTTCTGCGACGCGATATGACCCCTACTGCTGAGATTGTCGTTAAACCAGTAACCAAACAAATAGGCAGATTTACAGCTTTTTTGCTCCTTGTCCCATTATCTCTGAGAGACAGCAGGCAAACGAGGCCAGTATCATTAACTGTTGTATCCTGTTCTTTTTTTTTTCTTTTTCTTTTTCTTTTTTTTTTTGTTTGTCTTCTTTGATTTCAATCTGCTTTTACCCGTCTCTCTTTCTCTCTCTCTCTCTCTCTCTCTCTCTCTCTCTCTCTCTCTCTCTCTCTTCTCCCTTTCTTTATTTCTCTCTCTCTCTTTTGAGTTAACTTCTTTTGTATATAATGTTTACATATTGTTATATTTTGTTCTGCCTTTTGTAATCTATTAGTCTTTGTACAGGAGCGGAGGGTTTTCTAAGTGGTCAGCACTTGTCCTCCAATCCTGATTTGCATTGTTGAATGGCAAATAAAAATATGTTTAATCTAATTAACTGGTGGAGTATTAAATTATTTTTGATCTCCAGAATTTGTTCATGTGTCTTTGCCATGTTACAATTTTGGGGAGAGTGCTTAAAGGCACTCTCCCCAAAATTGTAACAAGGCAAATCCATAATAACTAAATAATTTCACCTCAAAGATAATATAAAGCATATCCACTAAATATGAAGCCTTTATGATAGAGTACCATCACTTGTGAGTAGAGCCCAAATATGGGCTTCCAGCACTCTGCCGGCTAACAACCTTTTATTTAGTCGATCCATCCACTAACGATTTTCAAGGAATAACAGTACACTCTCTAAATAATGCTCGCCATGTTGTTTTTGTAGTTACTCTGTGTTTGTTTAATTTTGGTCAGGCAACAACGCCGTCTTCGCAACCAAGAACTTAGAAACAATACTCGTAGCCTATCACGAATTCACGTTGGAATTATGGGACAAATGGAATATGAACTCTCCGAGAACCTATACTCTTTGTATACATTTAACTGGTACGTATATTGAGCTTATTTGTTATGTAATATAATGGGGATAATACAGTTGCGAAGATGGACGGATTTCCATATTATTGAATAGTTTACTCCCAAAATCGACAAAAGTCGACATCGAGACTAGTTTTTAACCCTTTGAACCCGAAAGACAGCTTTTCCGGTCCAGGATTGTAATACAACCTTACTTCATAAATTAGATAGTTGCTCTGTTAATTTGTACGGAAGAACAATCAATATTTTTCAACTTGCAGCCCCGAGGCTGCACGTTGAAAATATTGACTGGCCTTCCCCATTTAACGAATATAAACTGTACCAGTTAATGGCTCTGAACAGTCCTGGACTATACCATCAGGGTTCAAAGGGTTAAGTCCTGAATTAATGCAGATGATGGCAATAGTGAATAGAGCGGCTAAATATGTCAAAGCTTTAACCTCTAAAGGAAAATAGTGTAAACCTCTATCAGCCTTGTTTAGGGTCAGAGTATTTAAAATATAGCTCATCATTTTTGTCCGACTGTCTCCGCACAGCTTTGCTCAAGAAGACATGATTGCCGCAATCCCATTTCTGTAATATAATCATAACACTTTGGTCGGCAACTAATTTTTAACGGTTCTTGTGTGAGAAGGCCTTTATTAACCATGTGATCCCCTCTTCTCAACACCCGGAAGCGAACTGTTTGATGTCACCCCGTGCCCCATTTCCCCCAATCTCTCCGATAAGCATAATAATCCTCTCTTTTGTGTCACACAATACCCACATATCCTTCAT
This sequence comes from Pictodentalium vernedei, assembly GCA_031216915.1. Taxonomy (NCBI): domain Eukaryota; kingdom Metazoa; phylum Mollusca; class Scaphopoda; order Dentaliida; family Dentaliidae; genus Pictodentalium; species Pictodentalium vernedei. Next base: position 131,344,590 of record CM062291.1, on the reverse strand, counting down.
TCTCCCACCCCACTTCCCCATTTACTCCCAGCGAATCTTATCCTGTTAGACTGATATTTTGGACATACAAATAGAAAGTGGCACAACCTTTTCCCAGTTTTTCCCCAAAGCAGCAGTAACCCGGACCTCAGCCTAAACAACAGTGACCTCTCAAAGTGTCACCAACGAACTCTTCAAAACCTGGTTTCTCTTTATCAAGTGGGCCACCCAAAAGCCTCTTAGCTTTGATCCCCCTTTCGCCAGTTTCGGTTATAATAATGACTCTTTCTAATGTTGGGAGATTTAACAAATAGTTAAGATAACAGTTTCATTAAGGCTATCCTGTACTTGATCCTCATCCACCCGTGCTCACCCCTGATTGCTTCTAGTGCTGCGGTATTACTCGACCGTGTTATCCATCGGCCTACATCATTCTGCAGAGTTTCCAAGCTCATTTCAACCTTTGGTTTAGAGGTATCACTCCGCACTCTATGCAAAGCTAGGTACACACACCGTTCCCATAAAGGAAAGGGTTAGTAGGCTTATTTGAGCGATTTGAAAGAATGGGGTTTGGGATGTCATTGAACTGTTCGTTTCTGGGCGTTGAGAGGAGAAGAGAAACGTAGGGAGAGGGAGGAATTTGTGAGCAGAGGGTTAATCAAGGTCTTCTCACCTGAGAACCGTGCAGATCAGCGGCCGGCCAAAGTGTTATTATTGGTACCGATTAAAACTCAATCAAAACTCACGACTGACTGCTGTTTTATTATGGGCTACCGACATTTTGTGACTAACACTCGTTTAACCCTTTACCCAACGTAACGGTCAAAACCGGCCAGCGTTATTCACAAAAACCGGCATTTTCATTATTTTTTTCATTTTTTGTGTCAAAAACGTAGCTTATGACCCAAATGAGGGGTTATAACCAATGTTTTTAACGCAAAAAATTAAAAAGATTAGTTATTCAAGAATTTGATTTGAAAGTGTCGTCTGCCTTTCCTGTAAGGTAAAGTGTTAACTTTTTTCCTAAGATAACAGTCATAACTTGCCAAGGCAATTCACAAAAATCGCCTTTCTAATTTTATTTTTTCCACTTCAGCATCGAAAACAAAGCTTATGACCTTGTTGGGAGTCAGTTTGGCTCGTTCCAATGAGGGGTGATAAGTTATTTTTTCAGGCCAAAATTAAAAATATATTTATTTATTCGCGAAGTGTCAAGTTCCTCAGCTATTTCCAATAAAAAAATAAAATTTATGATGGATAAAAGTACTCGGAATGTAATTGAGAAATAAAATATACTGAAAAAAGTGCATTTTCTAAATGCAATCAATTAAATTACAGTTGCGTGTTGTTAAAAAATGTAATTAATTACAGGGAATTACAATTAACCCATCCCTGCAAAATATAGTAAAATAAGTAAGTTTGAATATGTGATATTCAACAAACTTTTACCTTCGCATAATCCTGAATGTCAATTGTTACCATCAACTGAAAAACATTCTCTTGTGTGAAATGGGTAGGTAAAAGTCTACGCAACCCCCCCCCCCCCCCTCCCCACCTACCTTATGAATCCCGGGAAGTGGAGCAGTGCTTACTCACTGTAAAGAACATGTTCTGCTTTACTGGTAAGATAGGACCCTGTAATCAACGCCTGGTGTGCAAGTCCTCTGAAGTGAGTACTATAGGTATTAACGATTAGTTCAACTTATTTATTTATTTATTTATTTATTTATTTATTTATTTATTTATTTATTTATTTATTTATTTTAGTTTAACGACACTTTCGACGGCCAGGGTCGCAACGTGTGGGGCAGTTTTGCGGGTAAAAAAAAACGGAGTACCCGGAGAGAACCACCGAGCAGCGGCGAGTAATGTCAGACTCATCAACGTTCTAACCCCGCTCAAGCAGGGTTGACATTGCTTGAAGGCAAGGGCACCATCGCCGTGCAGTACGTCTTAGTACACAATGCCACCGTGCCCCCCCCCCCCTCCCCCACATTGGAAATCGGGATTAAGTGCCTTTCCCAAGGACACGACGGAGTGGCCCCTGGCGAGGATCGAACCGTGGACCTTTCGGTTTGAAGTTCAATGTCGCAACCACCGAGCCACCGCGCTTGGTTCAACTTCACTTCATGTGTATGATATAGCCGTAGATATCATAGTCGAACGTGACCTTAAACGCAATTCCATAAATAAATAAATAAATAAATAAATAAATAAATAAATAAATAAATAAATAAATAAATAAATAAAGTCTATTTCTTCATCGATCCCTACTATCGCTATGACCATTCCTCTGCTTTGGTGTCGTTTAAACTTAAGCAGGTTGCGACCTTGATGGCGCACTTGTGCTGTTCATTAGAACCCAGTAATCGATGTGGATGGCATGAATTCTTTGACTGGGCAGTATAAGTTTAAACGATTAGCTGAACTTGACTGAATACTTGGGTTGCGCCCATGACATGGTGTAGATGCTAGATTTGACCTGAAACTCTAATAAACATAAAACCTATTAATGAAATTGTGTTTTGGGTGCATCAAGTCGCCACGTGAAATGCCATAGCATTGCACTCGGCCCCTTGATACACTCAAGAGACGTAATGATGTTCATAAACGCCATCTGTTCGTAGATCTATGGAGCCAGTGTTCTGAAATACAACTCTTTGGTCCAGGCTTGCTGTATAGAGACAAATTATACTACCAGTTATCACAACAGAAATATTATATGAGTTCCATGAGCTCATTGCTTGTTAACTGGTTGAGGGCTACATTGTTTTTGGTGGTCTGAATGTGTTATCCAAATTTGTTTTGTTACAAATTATTGGAGACTGCCCAGAGGCACTCTCCAATAATTTTTAGTAAAACAAATTTATACAAACAAAATATTATTTACGTTTGACTGAATACAGGGGCGGACAGGATCAAAATATGTTACCGGAAAATGCACCATAGGGGCCCAGAACCCGGTGAAAATTTCGGTTAATCGAATTGAAAGAGCGCTGCATCCTATCATCTGATCAGTGGCAATCCACACGTAAGGCATCTCGATGGCATTTTTGTTTCGGTTTCGTCGCTCATTAGGCTAAAATGGTTGCAACAAAGGGGCCCTGTATCCATCGGGCGGACCATAGTTCGGCCCAATGGACGAAGATTTTGATTTTTCGAACTGAAAGAATGATGTTTCCTTGCATCTGTGCGACCACTGGCAAAACAGATGGCTGGTGTATCGAAATGCCCCCATGTGGACTACCAATGGCAAACCGGTAGTCATTGCAATCAGATCAGTTTCGCCTTTTGGTCATTTTCACGAAATGTCATATACTAATAGGTGTTGGACTGCATCGATGTTGGAGATCACAAGGGCCCCTGATAAGGGGGCCTCACCGGGAAATTTCCCAGTGGACCTTACTGCCGGTCCGTCTCTGACTGAATTTGAAACATGTGCAAGGAAAACATTAGCTTATGCTCGTGTACTCTCATTTTTCTGAAAGTCCTGATAGTGAGTTGTAGCATTCAATCAGTAAAAAATTGGTTTGAACAATAGGGATCGCGGTGGCTCAGTGGTTAGAACATTGGATTTGGAACCACACGATCGACAGTTGTTGGGTACGATATGTAATCCCTGGTGCCACGCAAGTGCACGGTGGTGCTTTGTACTAAGGCGTGCTGTACGTCGATTGCTCACTTGCCTTCAACCGCTGCTTAGCTTGCAAGTGGAGAGTTACTACGTTGGGGAATATGATAGGTGTTCGTGCTGCTTGGTGGTTCACTCCGGGTACTCCGGTGTAACAGGAATGGAAGTCCGTAGGAAAATTAGTCCTTCTGGACTATTATTCCGCGGAATTATAGTCCTAGGTCTAACATTTCTAGGAATAGTAGTCCGGCGGACTACTATTCCTAGAAACGTTAGACCTAGGACTATAATTCCGCGGAATAATAGTCCAGAGGGACTAACGTTCCTACGGACTTCCATTCCTTTTACACCGGCTTTCTTCACCCGTAAAACTACACGGCACGATGTGACCCCAAATAAAACAAAGTAAAACAAATAATAAATGTTTGAACATTATGTTACATGTGTTATTAAAATCAATCTCACCGTGTTTTTTTTTATTTTAGGGTTGAATTCTGTGCCTGTTTTCAGTAATTGCCCACAAACCCTCAAAATGGCGGAAAATAGTGTTTCCGGTAAGGTCGTGTTCCCGGCCGGAGTTACAGATGCCAATAAAGCTTTGGATCATCAAGTGCACACATTTTCAATGAACGTGAACCCTTTGATATTCAAACCCTCATTTACTTTGGATACAATGAGTAAGTAAACGCACAGCAAGTCACAGTTAAGCCCTACGGTATATCGATAAACCGATACATACCGTATTCAAACCAGTATAGATTGAATACCGGTATAATTACAAAAATATCGGTTCATTGTGATTATTTATTTATCCACAATCTAATTTCCAAGATGGGGGCGCCGTAGCTCAGTAGTGGACTGTTGGACTTCTATGCTAGAGGTCCGAGTTCGATCCCCGTCCGGCACGACCCGCCTTGTGTCCCTGGTCAAGGCACTTGATCCCGGCTGCCTACATGGGAGCACGATGACGCAGTGTACTAAGTAGTACTGCACGTCGATGGTGCATATGTCATCAAACGCTGTAACACTACTTGAGCGGAGCGTGAACACAGTTAGAATGTTGAGGAGCTGACAGTTGCTCGTCGATATTCGTTGGTTCTCTCCGGGTACTCCGGTTTCCTCCACCCATAAAACTGTTACGTTCACTATTAGCCATTGTGCATAAGTATGTGACCTTAAAACATCAATAAATAAATAATAAATAAATTTTCAAGATGTTTCGAGCTTTTTAGGTGTAATCCCGAATGAACAATATCCCTTTACTTGACGAATCGGTCACATGTGCCCACATAATATACAAACTGAGCAGTTTAAAAATATTGTTTTTCACAAAATGTCCAAAAAAAAATATATCACGTGACCCCTCTTTGGAACGAGCTGTTTGAGCTCGTTCCAATGAGGAGTCACGTGATATTATTTTGTTGAATTCTTTTTGAAAAATGCTATAAACTAATATTCAAAATCATATATTTGGGTATTGCCTTCGTTGTGTAAAGGGTTATGACAACGTATCAAGGCACACTGATTTGTTCCGACTGTGATGGCTCAAGTCCCGATTATGGCAGATATCTGAACAGTCTTTCGATATACCGGTGTCCCGCGGTATATTTTTGAATACCGATACCGGTATTTAGTTTCGAATACCGTGCAGTTCTAGTCACAGTTAACCCTTTCCTCAACAAAACGAAAACTCGACTGACAACCATACATTAGTTGCATTGTCCCGGTAAAAAAAACAAACACTTGACATTTTTTTCAATTGTCATGCAATTAATATTTTCTTAGCCGGGTCTTGGGTCGTCACATCCGGGACAAATCAGGCTTACACCCCTCTGCCAATCGGTCATCTTCGCGACGCTCATGAATGAAACATCCGTTTCAATTTGTTAGAGGTAGATGTTGAAACATGACGACACTGTACTTTAAGATAGGTGGTCAGCGAGCTAATGTCTCAGTTTAACGCAAGCTTAAAACAGGTAAAGTTATGTTAGATGAAAACGCTAACAAGTGGCCTTTAGTCGAGGTTTGAAAACAATTTCCAGTGTCATTTATAAAACAAATGTTAGGACCCTTTATTGTTTGTTTGTCTTATTAGTATACGGACACTTCCCACATCTTCTGACACATCGTGTCGGGCAGATTTACGATGGAAGAAGCCAGAGAACACGGAGGGGGCCACTGAACAGCGGCGAGCAACTGCCAGACTCCCCAACGAACTGACTTTACACAATTATTGTTAGCATCGGTTGAAGGCAAGTGCCCCTTCAACATTCGGCGCCCCTTGTACACAGCGCCATCACACCGCGAGTGAGCAATTGGGATTAAGTGTCCTGTTCACCCTCCGTTGTTAACCCTTTACCCAACGTAACGGCAAAACCGGCCGGCGCTATTCTCAAAAATCGCCTATTAATTTTAATTATTTTTTCATTTTTTGTCTCAAAAACATAGGTTATGACCTCTCATTGGAACGAGCTCGTCGAGCTCGTTCCAATGAGGGGTCATAACCTATGTTTTTGAGACAAAAAATGAAAAAAAATAGTTATTCAAGAATTTTTTTTTCAAGTGTCGTCTGCTTTTCATGATAGGTAAAGGGTTAATGCTGGGAGGCTTAGTTAACTTTCTCAAAGCCAACTAATTTCTCTGTCCTCATTATGATTTGCCTACCCTATTTATGTGTTGCCTACCCTATTATGATTTGCCTACCCTATTTATGATTTGCGTACCATTATTATGATTTGCCTACCTTTTTTGTGTTTTGCCTACCCTATTTATGATTTTCCGACCCTATTTTCGATTTTCCTACCATTCGTATTATTTGCCTATCCTATTATGATTTGCCTACCCTATTTATGATTTGCCTATCCTATTTATGATTTGCGAACCCTTATTACGGTTTGGCTACCATTTTTTGTGATTTGCCTACCCTATTATGATTTGCCTACCCCATTTATGATTTGCCTACCCTATTTATGATTTGCGTACCCTTATTATGATTTGCCTACGCTTTTTGTTATTTGCCTACCCTATTTATGATTTTCCTACCCTATTTACGATTTGCCTACCCTTCGTATGATTTGCCTACCCTTGTATGATTTGCCTACCCTCTTATGATTTGCCTACCCTACTTATGAGTTGCCTACCCTATTTATGATTTGCCTACCCTATTTATGATTTGCCTACTATTTATGATTTGCGTACCCTTATTATTTGCCTATCTTATTTATGATTTGCCTACCCTTATTATGATTTGCTTACCCTATTTATGATTTGCCTACCTGTATCAAGATTTGCCTACCTTTATTATGATAAGCCTACCCTTATTATGATTTACCTACCCTGTTTATTTATGATTTGCCAACCCTATTTAGGACTTACCTACCATCATTATGATTAGCTTACCCTATTTATGATTTGCCTACCCTATTTATGATTTGCCTACCCTTATTATGATTTGCCTACCCTTATTTTGATTTGCCTACCCCTTTCATGATTTGCCTAACCTATTTTCGATTTGCCTACCCTTATTAAGATTTGCCTACCCTATTTACGATTTGCCTAACCTATTTACGATTTGCCTACCCTTATTATGATTTGCCTACCCTTATTATGATTTGCCTACCCTTATTATGATTTGCCTACCCTATTTACGATTTGCCTACCCTTATTATGATTTGCCTACCTATTTACGATTTGTCTATCCTATTTACGATTTACCTACCCTTATTATGATTTGCCTACCGTTATTATGACTTGCCTGCCCTTATGATGATTTGCCTACCCTATTTACATTTTGCCTACCCTTATTATGATTTGCCTACCCTATTTACGATTTGTCTACCCTTATCATAATTTGCCTACCCTATTTATGATTTGCCTACCCTTATTATGATTTGCCTATCTTTATTATGATTTGCCTACCCTTTTATGATTTGCCTATAGCTTTAAATTAGATGAAACTTCCACCTATATAAAAGATGACCACGGTGGTGTGGAGATGCCAGAGTATACTTTTATATCATTAAAATTAAATATTAAGGCCAACAAGCTATTTATGTGATTATGCTGTTAGTTGTCTGTCCATATTCCTTGGTGTACGGAAATTTACACTGGTTTAAAATACAAATAAGCCCTGAAGCTTAGTCGAAGGGTGTAATAGTTTTCAGGCCTACCAAAATATCCTTACAGCGTGGAAAATACGCGGCTAATGAATTCATTTCCCCACAAACACCCTTCAAATTGAAGCGAATTTTAGTTCGGTTGAAGAGAACTATAATCTGTTTCATTTTGTTTGACATATCTCTTCGAACTCAGTCAAACAAGCACAATGAGTTATATCTATTGTTATTTTATTGGGAGATGCATTATAGATAAATAAAATCATTCAATAATAGATTCTCTGGATTAGTCAATTGCTTCAGTTACATTGACGAGCAGGTGGTGGGGATACGTAGGCAGAACGCGATGTGTTTTTGAATCGGTGGGTGTTTTACATAACGAGTTGGAATGGCATAGTCATATTTCGCAAGAACCTACGGCTCTCGCGAATTATGACTACGCCATTCCAACGAATATTACGGCTCTCGCGAAATATGACTACACCACTCCAACGAGTTATGTAAAACACCCACGGATTCAAACACACATCGCGTTCTGTGTTTATTACACATCCCATGCATTAAAATCCTTTGAAATAAACAAATTTTAATTCCTGTCTTTAAACCCAAAGGTGACGAGTCCGTTTGTTTTGTTTGAAGCTGTACTGATCAAAAGGATTAATAAAAAGCAAAACAACCTTTTGGGAGCCAGTCTATATTACATTCGTTATCATTTCTATTGGGCGTGTTTGTTAAAATTCATATCGCTGTTTCTCTTCGGTTGGCGTCCATTCAGGCCTAACCATTTGGTGGCTATTACTGTTACTAAAAATATAAGTACAATTTTGAGCAGCTTTGCAAAACAGCTAGGAGACACCATTTTAAAAGAAGTTCGAAGCATGTCAGTATGTCCGATGATTTTACAAAATAACGTTGACCAATTTAGACATAACGGGATCCACAGGCAAGACGGCCACTGGGTTAATGTTGAGGGTGAAAATGATTGTTTTTTAATATTATCTCATTTTTGGTTAACTATTTTTTTGTGAATCGACTTTATTTTGCTTTGGACGTTTTCGTTTTTACCCTACGCGACACACGATCGATAACTGTATAACGAAATTTGGAAATTTTTCGATGCGGAACTAATGACTCGACGGGAAAGGAACTAGTATAAACGGTACTGGGAAAAAAGTTCCGGCTTGTACATCACCAGTTGAATACAAAAACATTTATGTCATAGCGACGATTCCGATAAATACAAGAGTTTAAAGTTTAATGGGTGTGTAATAAAAATGTACGCTCAATGGATTTAAATTATGTGATAAAACAGCAAAAGAACGACAACAAATGCTCAGCAAATTACATTTTGAAGAAACTAATTGAATGTTAACTGCACATTAAAATATGTTTCAATAAGAGTAAAAATCTCGCCCTCTGATTGGATGAAAGCTGGTGCAGTTTATTTTATGTTTACAGCACCAGTTGAAAATGTTACCGTCTGACATCACCACGCGAAATATTTGAAATGACGTCACCCGTTTCGTAATTGCTTCATCAACGGCGTGACTAGCAAGCCGTTTTATTTTTCTGGATTATTCACACGTGCAGCAGATGGTGTTCAGCATAAAGTGTTGTTTAAATTACAACCCGATTTATGATTTGAACTTACATGGCGTGAGTTTATCTGGCTTGTTGATTATTTATCCAGTGCCGCCGTGGGTACACGAGAGGTTTATTTACTAAACCTGTGGTCGTTAAAAGTTGCCTTGCAGAAGGCAACTTTTAACGATCACAAGTTTGGTAAATAAGCCTCTCGTGTTTCACAGTGTAGGTTTTTGGGCTATGGGTAGTGTCTTATTGGAACATACATTGTGATGAGTTGACGGTAACATGGTCTGAGGTTTGCGGCTCGGGGCGTATGTTCAACCCCGACGCTTCGCGTCTCGGTTGAACATAAGCTCCGAGCCGCAAACCTCAATCCATGTTACCGTCAGTTCATCACAATAATTTATAATAGTTCAATGAATTAAGTAATTTTTAGTATTGATAACACTTATAATAGTTCAATGAATTAATTAATTTTTAGTATTGATAACACTTATAATAGTTCAATGAATTAATTAATTTTTAGTATTGATAACACAGAAGGAAAGGTATAACAATAATTTCCTTGAAGGAACAGATATGCAATGAACGTCACCATGTGTGAGTGCGTTCGTCAATACGGCAACGGGTGCCACCGTGGAAGGATATATCCTCCCACGAGGGCATGAGAGCCATATTGACGAACGCATTCACACATCGTGGCCTTCTGTGTTTATTATATGCCTCTATGACATAGAATCTATTAAATTAAAATTCTGTCGCATTTGTAGAATTTTACAGTTCTGACGTCTGCTTGAAATAAAAAAGAAAAACAAAAGTTGGGTGTGATTGGCAAACACATGTGACAGATCGATACGCAAACAGAAAAATACAAATGAAAATGGTTTTATTCGTATTTTCTAGAAATTAGCAGCCGTTATCTGGGTGGTTGGAGGTCAGAACCTGAGTATTATAAAACCACTCCCTATTTATAGAACAAGTTTAATTTCGTTAATTTTGGTGGAATTGAACAAAAACATTTTCCAATTGACATTCAATTTATCGGTGTCATAGGATCCGAATTGATCTAGATCAGAATGTGACGTTGCGATTGATTAAGAAAATGGGCGGAGTTTACTTCTTTTGATTGGTCCGTGCCGTCAGGTAGAAAAAAAGTCCGTCAACAGAAATCCGGATGGAACACGTGTTCCATACGGATTTGTAAATATGGAACTGAAGGAAAAGTAATTGATGAGTACTAGTTGATAGATACATGCCATTATTTGATTCCATTTTTATGAACCTTTCAAAAACATTAATCAGGTTGTCTACATTTCTGTTTTCACACCGAGCTCCGCCAAGGCATAAGTATCGATAGAATGTGAAGACATTATCTATATCCAACCCTCCAACCAATGTTTTGATTCGTTGTATTCAAAACTTTATTGAAGAACCCCAAAGGTGTCAAACGCGTTATTTTTATATTTCATATCAAGCTGGTGAAATAGTACTAACTGGTGATGGTATCGGTAATGATTTTGAAAAGGCAGACGCTATTCTCAAAGGAGGATGCATTGATTTTGAAATAGCCGTTACTGACGGTATCCATTATGCAACCAAAAACTGCAATGTGTGTTTGAAAATAACCGATTTGAATGATCCACCAGTGCTGGCTGCAGAAACACTAGACATCACAATAAATGAACAGGTGGTAAGTAAATGCATTTGTGAGTTACATCATGTCCAAACATTTGCATGTTTTAGTTACTGTTGCAATGTGAGTTAATGCATAAATAGTATTGTCTTTTATGATTATGTGGAAGCGCGGTGGCTCAGTGGTTACGGCGGTATTAAACGTCAAACCGAGATATCCACAGTTCGATCCTCGCCAGGGGGAACTGCGTTGTGTCCTTGGACTAGGAACTTTATCCCGATTGCACACTTCGGGGAGTCGTGGCGCTGCGTATTAGGGCGTACTGCACGTTGATGATGCACCTGTCTTCAACCAATGCTAACCTTGCTTCTGTGGCGTTAGTATGTTGGGGAATGTGACAGTTGGTCGCCGTTGCTTGGTGGTTCTCTCCGGATACTCTGGCTTCCTCCACCCGTAAAACTGTCCGACATGAGGTCGACACAGCCTTGGGGGGCTTTACTTACTGCTGAAATACGCGTTGGTACGTAAATGACATAGTTTTCTATAAAGATTTGATTACAGGTGAAAACAGAGTAGTTTCTGGGCTGTATGCTTTATCCTTTGGCTTAACAGGATGTGTCGCAAGCTCTCAGGTCACCAGTCCAGTTCTCTAAGGAATCTGACGATTTTATGGGCTGTATATTTTCCCTCTTTCGTTGAATTTCTGCGCAGTCTATCGTTGATTGAATGAGATGTACCCTTCCTGACGAAGATATCGACACCTTGTCAGATACTCGTTGTAGATATTCCAACCAATAAGCATTTAATAATAATAATGCTTGATAATAAGCATTAATAAAAACATCTACATATTATCCTATTTGAATGAACGACATGCTCTAATCAAAAATTTTCATCTGTGGTATAGTCTTCATCTATCATTAATTAGAAAACAAACATGTCTAATGGTATTCGTAATGCCATCAAAGATTCGGCCAAATCAAGTCTCGATTGAGAAACTTTTCTTGTGTTGATTCCAAGAAAATAAACGATAATGGAAGTTTTACATTGAACTGGATGGCATGTTTCAGGTGGTCGGAAATGGGAACCGTAAGTTCGCTCTCCCTACCACTTCCAATATTCCAGCCAATTGAAGCTAAAATAGGGCACGGACTGTTTATGAACTGGGCTGGTACGAGGACATAACGGCGTCAGATTCGTTTCAGAATTTAACTGATAAATTAAAAGTTCAGATTTACAGAGGTTTAATTAACACTTTTAATATGTTACACGCGTTTGGTTCAATGTCGTATGAGGGGACTATGTCCCTGTAGAGTCCGTATGTGTTTTAATGTAATCTCATACAATTATCAGATTCCCATTGGATTTAAGTACGTCACGTGCAAGGTGAATATTACAATACACCAGCCGAGTGCAATCAATAGTACGCGGGGAGTGACTTCTCATTAAAACACTCGTGGAGTGAAGTTTTTTCCCAGACAACAACAGCCGGAGGTCCCTTGGTTGAAACTTTGCTCGTCGTTCTAATGCTTTTTCCCTGACAAGGAATTTGTGTCTGAGTGGTGACACCATCCTACGAGTGATTTAGTATCAATCCACTCTTCCTGCACTGTATACACGATCAAGAGGGCGATATCCCTATTGTTTACTCATCTATCAGTTATTATACCAGACGGCCACAGCGTCATTTTTTTTTACTTTACGAATCTCTAAGATACAAATACTTGAAGCAGGTAAGCAATATAATTGTTTATAAAAATCAAAGGCAACAAATGTATGGAGAAACCACATTTATTTGTCTGGAGTCAAATCGCGCGACCAACGGGCAAAGCTTATCATGTTTATCGAAAAATGAGTTGTCGGTCTCGTATTAACTACTTTCGTTTGGTATTTGCAGAATTGTAAAACTTTCGATAGCATATTTTCAAATTTTGCCTTGGGAAGAACATGCCGGTGCCGTCCTTCGTCAACCTGACTCAGCTGGAGTTGGTTGGGAATCGTGGGGTGTTCATCCCTTAGAAAAAAATGTACATGAGATTTGATATCGGCTTGCACTTTGCATATCACACAAACCGTCGACATAACCTTGGACAAGTCTGGCAGTGTAATTAACTTTTGAACCCGAAAGACCGCTTTGCCGATCCGGGATCGTGATACGATCTGATTTTATAAAGTAGATAGTTGCTCAGTAATTCTGTGTGGTAGACCAATCAAGAGGTTGTGCGTTGAAAATATTGATTGGTCTTCCCCCAAGTAACCACAATTGCCTCTACCAGATGATGGCTCTGAACTGGTATGGAATATACCATCAGTGTTCAAAGGGTTAAGTTATGACAACTAGCTACTCTGTTTGGGCTTTTGCAATAGTTTAATCGCCGTCTTGGCAACGTTGTACAAAAGTATCATAATGGAAACCAACGCACGCTCTGAAACAAAGATATCCTCTTCTCAAGAAATCCGCATACTAATCGAAAGTAATATGGGCGAGTACAGTATTGTCTCGAGTAAATCTACTGGGGAAATAATACAAAAAGCACTCAGGCTGTGATAGCCATATCGAAAGGCGTCATTTCCACGATATATTTCCACTTGATAATAATTGTCCTCTCCTGCATATCGTTGTACAAAACCTGCAGATATTCACAATGTGCGTGATGTGTGGGCCTTTCAATCCTAAATTCCACTGGTAAAGTGCTTTGAAATATCAGTGTTTAACCCTTTACCTAACATGAAAAGCAGACGACACTTGCAAAAAAAATTCTTGAATAACTAATTTTTTTCATTTTTTGTCTCAAAAACATAGGTTATGACCCCTCGTTGAAACGAGCGCGACGAGCTCGTTCCAACGAGGGGTCATAACCTATGTTTTTGAGACAAAAAATGAAAATATTTTGAAAATTAATTGGCAATATTTGAGAATAGCGCTGGCCGGTTTTGGCCGTTACGTTGGGTAAAGGGTTAACCAAGGCTTTTTGGGCCGACTTCCTGTCCCATGTACGTGCATATCAACCCCTGTGACCGCTAAATCCATGGCAGGTTATTACCTACGTGCATATTGTAATGTGTTAAGAATTTGGATTCATTTCTTGACTAAATTTGATTATTGGCAACAAATGGTAGTCCAAGCAAAACGTGATCGGTTCAAGGGGGATTTTTGCTGCCTTTATCTGATTGGGAATGGACCTTAATCTTTAGTAAACACTATTGAAATAAACTTCAGGTTTTTAAAATTATTTCCATTTCAGTCAGGTAGCGCACTACCGTCACTAAACATGAAGTATGTAGATGAAGATGTGAAAGAAACACACAAGTTTACGATTTTAAGTGGCAATTCCGAAGGCTACTTCACAATAGACCCCAACACTGGACAATTAACCCTAGCCAAAGACTGCGACAGAGAGGCCAAGTGTCCATCCAAATTTGACCTAGTCATACAAATAGAAGACAAAGGAACACTTACGGATACCGTGGCAGTCACTGTTAATGTGAATGATTTGAACGACAACGCCCCGGAGTTCAATACAACCATATGTAAATTGACAATCACAAACCAAACAGACACGTTGCCGATTTTGACAACTCTAAGCGCCACAGACCCCGATCAGGATCAGAATGGCCTTTTCACTTATACCGTGATTGGTATTGGATATGGAACGGAGTATTTTCGAATCGATAGCAGTGGAAATCTGAGGCTTAACAAGAAAATGGATTTGAAGGAGACCACTAGCTTTATAATATCAATCAGCGCAAAAGACCGAGGTATTCCACCTTTGGAGTCATTCAAGCAATGTAATATTACTTATTTCAAGAATACAGTGGTGGTGTCATCACACGTGGATAAACCTCAGCCATGTTATTTATGTACAGAAGGAGGCGTTGCCATGTTTACTTTGTTCATGATTGTTGTGGCAGTGGTGATGGGCATCATATTCTATATGTTATGGAAGTGTTGTCTCAGGGAACCTCTACTTCGGTGAGTTTTTCATTATAAAGGGATTTGAATACATTTTTATTTTGTTTAAACAATATCTATTATTAATGAGAACACTGTAGTTGCAAACAATATGATTTACAATAAAGGAAAGAAACAAATATAATTATGAAATATTGAATGCAGCATACAGAAACATTACTAGATAAATCACAAAAATGAAGGGATTCGACATAAAGCTTGATACTTATGTTGGTCGTCTCCCTAGGTCTTTGAATTACAACATAAGTATTACCGTAACTAATAGCAGAGCACCAAATGCAAATTGTTCAAACTGTGTGATGAGAGATATTTGAGGATATAGATAGGTCTTTTCTGGTTATCATATACCCGTATGTGAGTATGTGCTGCATGTTTTGTGAGCACATTGTGCACTTTCACACAAGCACATACTGGCAGATTTTACATGTGCTATTTGCACATTGTGTACAATCACATCTCATAGAAGTAGTGATGGATTTAGAGGAGCGGAGGATTAAGCCAAGATCTTGGTTTCAAACGGCAGCACTGTTGGTAGCAGAAACTTTAGTACTGAGTTAAGAGACGGAGATTAGACAATATTTCTGACACTGGTCATCAAACCTTGGTACCCATGTCTTGGTCCCCAAATACCCGTATGTGCGCATGTGCTGCATGTCTTGTGTGCACATTGTGCACTTGCAGACAGGTACATATTGGCACATTTTGCATGTGCTGATGTGCTGCATGTGCCTGTAGACCTGTAACAGAGATGAAAACGAGGATTTTGACCCGAAATAACAAAATTCCCCTGTTATTTGGGGAAAAAATCCGTTTCGGTAGTTTGGGGTGGATTTTGTTAATTTGAAGGGATTGTCGGGTTTATTTGGGAAATTATCTAGGGACGTTGTTCCAAAAATGTACTCCCATTCACTCGAACACGACCGTCTATGGGTCTATAGCACTACGTGCTACTCTAAACAAGACCGTTTCGGTTAAAAAAAGGTACTTTGCGGTGATTTACGGGCATTCTCGGGTTGTTTGTGGTAATTCTGTGAATCGGGTAGTTACTCTTGTTACTCTTGTACAAAGGAAAATACCTGTTAGAGGCCTCTTGACCCTATAAGAAGCCTTTGGGTAACATAGCAACCACGTGCTACCATAGAAACAAAGATGGCGGCCCCTTCATATAAAATGGACGACAGAAAGATGTTTCAGCCTAACAACACGTGCTGCGCATGCGTACTCACATCTCCATCACCATGACAATGACGTCACAACATGGCCGCTCACCAATTCTACCATGACAAGCACATTGCGGTATGACGTCACTTCCGGGGTCCACCAACCGGGGTCCACCAAAACAGGGACGAAATTGCCTCTCCTACTACTCATTTCCAATATATGATTTTAGGGTCTTCCACCATTATAAAGGCGTGTTGCGGGCCCTCGCAGCGTATTCTGAACTCTTCTCGAATAGCACACTTCGGCCTTCCGAACTGCAGAGACAACTTCGCTTGAGGGATGCCGCTACGCTTGGCAATTCGATACAGCCTCTTTCATTGCCTTAACAGCAATCTCAATTCATTATGAAATCATTTTGGTTGACTGGGCGTTGAGAAAGTATATTTATTTGGGATGTATCTGGATGTCAGAGGTAGCAATTTTGAGTAAAATCGTTAACAATGTTATCCAGATTAGAGTCATCGAAAATTTCACCCCACTCTTCGTTCTCGATGGCAATATTGAGATCAATGTAACTTCCTGTTGCATACGTTCATACGCATCGCTTAAATGCAGTGGGTGTGTGCTTAACGAAGTCAATTTCAGTTAGAATGGGTGAATGGTAACGAATCAGATTCGGGAAGAATGGATCCAGGTCTTCACAGCATAGCACACCCACTGTACTGCTTACCGCAAAAACGCCAATCAGCGATGCCGATGACTCAGTAAAACACGTCGGTTCGTTCACAAGCTGTATCGGGTTGAAATATTTGGAGATTTCTGTAAAGACATTTCTTGGTCGGAATGATTGCTTATCATTAAAATCCCCAGTAACAATTAAATCGGATGTGCTTGTGTCTTTAGCTTTTTTCAATAGACGTGGAAATATATTCCATGTTTTTTTAGAACTGTTTGGTGGTCGGTAGAATACACCTTATTAGAGGGGTGTACCACAGCTTGACAGCACTTCAACCTAAATACATTCAATGTTTAACATTGTCAGGTCTGTTCTTTGTCGGAAGCTGATGCCTCCTTTAATATAAACCGCCACCCCACCTTCTCTCGTTAACCGATCTTTGCGTATGGGCTCTTGAAATCCAGGTTGGAGAAGCGATACTGTTAGGTCACAATTATTTAGCCATGTCTATGAGAGGGCCCGGACATCACGAAACAGAGCTTTACGTTTAATAATATCTAATTTAAGTTTGATACTCTGTATATTGAGAAGACATATTGTGAATATACTATCTTTACTGCGTAAGTCTACAGTGCTTGGACCTGGATTGAGTTCTACATCACCTGATAAATTATTTTCATAAAAACAAAGAAGCATAGAAGTACAACAGAAATGGTGCAAACTGGACGTCTGTGTAGAAGAGTGGCTCGCACAGAGGCATTAGCCATCTTGTAATTAACTGGCCTGGTGGGTGCCAATACACCACACCCAACATGGCTAGTAGATGCGGCAGTTGACCATGACACCCCTGTTTCACTACCACCACGGGCGGGCTCGTAGGGAGAAACTGGAAAGTCATGGAGGAGAAGCTTCCAGAGAGATCGTAACTCGCTGTACAAATAATATACATAAACTTTGACTCTTTTGCAAATTATGTTTTATGCTGCGATCGTAGACGACAGCGTTGAACGCACCAATCCATCCGAGCACGATAACCCCCGATAGTATACATTATGTAACACCAGGATAAAAACATATGTCAGGTTCACGGATCTTGGTGCTGCTTAACCGGTGTTAGGATTGGAAGGAAGTTTAAGGAATGTGTGTACAATCACACAGAAAGACAGGGGAATGAAAAGATGTTGCTTTAGAAGATATATACAGAATACTGCAACATCAGTACCAAGTTTTGGACAATGGTGCTCAACCTCGAAATGGTCGTTAAAAACTGAAATATATACAGTACCAAAGAAAAACAGTTTATCGGGTTAAAAGCTTATTTATTTCACCCATAAAGTTGGGTCAATTAACAATGGAAAGAGTTTAGAGATGCATATTTTAGCCAAAATACCCATACTTTTCTCTGTATTACTTGTGAAAAGGTTTATTCCCACACCAGAATGCTTCTTAGACAACGTGGATAGTTCGGCACAGGAGCCTTAACAACATCCACCCCCAATCAGGGGTCACCTTAACCAAACCTCTGGTTCAGTGGTTGAACGACGATCATTGACAACCTAGAATCGGAACAAAATACATCCCATTTTAGCTGTCTAAGAAGCTGTTACACATCGGTCCAACGGCTCACAGGGCTCATGGATCGATCTGTGATACCCCTTCCAACATATATAATGACATATGAAATACCATTAGATACTGGCTTAGGAGCTGTTGACAGCCTAACATCAAGACAATGGACATGCCCGTAAAACAAGGGACTGTCATAACTCGATCCAACAACCCCCCAAAATCCCTTCCAACATACTTGACGACACGTGGAATACAATAGAGCATTGGCTTTACAGCATCTCTTAACAACCTGGCATCAAGGCAATTGACAGGCCAGTATAAACAAGAAGCTATAAACACTCGAAACTGCAGCCCACAGGAGGGAACCGTTCAAGCTGGTTAGCTGTCAGTAAAGAGATACGATTCACAAGTCATTTACTGTAACACCTCTGCAATCGGGTCAATCATTTTAATACTGAGTGCCTTCATGCACGTGAACTGACTGATGAGCCGCCAGAAACAAAGTGTAAAGTACAGGTTGCAAAAACGGTGTCTGTAAATGAATTGGTTTCAGTGAGGGCAACCCGTTAAACTGTGACACGTCAAGTAACAAATGCACTTTTACTTTTTACTTTATTATCATTCCCCGACGTTTGTGGGAGCAGAAAAAAACAACATATTGTACATACATAATTTACACGTACACATGTACAATGTACCATTAGTCGACTCGCTAGATCTATTCATTCATTGTAATGAATTGGAATGAATATTTTTATTTATCTAAACCTCTGTTTTCTTTATTTGCCGATGTCGATCAAATTATTTATTTTTTATTGATTTATTCCCCAAACCCATCAACCTAACAGTCCTCGATAATGTCGCTTGCCGTACTTTATTAGAAATAAATGAAAAAGTACACGCATGTCTCTGTCACACAGCCAGTTAGTCATAATAGGATGCAGCTCGACCAACGAGAACCAATTTTCATCGCATCAGAGCCTGGAAATCCTTAAAGGACCCCTGTCTATATCATTTCTATTTTTTTATCTTTGCCGAACATAATTAATTACACCCTTGACCCAATGGAAATGGAATGTGGTCGTCCACATAAATGATCATAAGCAAAGCGTTTTGGAAACTCGCACAAGAATGTAACACACATTGAATGACCTATTCTTTCAAAAATACAGGGCGCATGAATTTGGTAAAAGTTTAAAAACCTAAATTCATTCCAGACATACCTGTACCAATGTTGTTTAACAAACCTACAGTTAAAACTAGATGTCCTACCATGAACTGTGCGCTTGTCTAGGCTTAATTGCGCGTAGGAATGGCAGGTTCTCCTGGTTACTCATGGCTAACACAGGCAATGTTTCTGCCAATGGACCTCCGGGTTACCCGGAGGTCCATTGCCTGAAACAATTCTTGTGCACATACCATATGTACAGAATTTGGTAGCTTTACTATGGTCATAACGCGTAGATTAACTCGTAGATCGACGCACTATTTGTGCGCATTTCATCACAGGACTTCCAGTTTTAACTGTAGTGTTGAATAAGACTTTCAAGTAGTTTTTGCCATTGAATTCCACAACCTTCAATGGTAAACTTTTTCAGGTCACAAATGCCTGGGGTGGCGGTTCTCTGTTATGGGCAACATGGATATAAACGATTTACTTTATGGCCATGTTTGCGGACACGATTGGCCACTATGCAGAAATATGTGACCTTAAACATCAATAAACAAATAAAAGGTACAGTACTGTAATCACACGAGCGGATAGAGAGTGTCGATCAGGTCGAAATTTGATGTCCTCTCACAACACTGTAGAATCCCAACTGTTGAAAAATAAATGCGATATCATTGTATTTCAGCTGTGATTTTTGTTTGTTTTTCTTTTTGTGGTCTTGATATTGCTGTATTTCATTTCAGAAATCTCGACCCACTGCCGTTTTGTGTCGTAATCGGATATCGTTCTGCTCGCATTCAGATCATGTAAAGTGTCGATTCTGTCATCACAGTACTATACCGGGTAAAAAAAAAGAATGGTCGTTACGAAATAATTCCGCAAAATTTTTCAGTGATAATGTTCCAATCGCTGTTCAGTTTATTTGTGCATTCAAATGGCAGTTGTCATACGTAAACACCAGAACTGACCCACATGATACCAAATAAATAAATTAGGATAGATTTGCTGCTTCTAGTTTATCGATTAAAGCATTTTTGTGAATTTGCCGGGAATATTAAAGCAATATCAACAGAATTATGAGGTGTAATTAATACAAAATGTTCACACTACTCAGTCTTAATTTTTCATTCATGAAGTCACATCTGCCTCCATACCTCTTGCTCTGAACTGTAAGGGAGTTGACTCCTGCTGAACTTTCTTTTTCAAAGCAACACCAATGACCCCCATCCCACCCCCCCCCCCCCCCCCCAACAATCCAACAAAATGTCAGCATTTGGGAATTATAGATACCATGGACTGGAATTAGTATTACTGCTCATTCTTCTCATGAATGACCAAAAGATTTCTCCAGGTCTGTACTAGAACTGCAAAATACAACCATTCAGTTATTTTATAGTGCACACTCACGCAGTGGCGTGTGTGCACATAGGTAACCCAGGTACGTATCCATGATTTTATAATTTTTATATATACCATGCAACAGAGTTCGGGGTGCCATCTAGCGGCATGGCTCTCCCACTCTCAAAAAATCTAGAATCATTGTAACGGATATTAATTGTTTTTGGATTTTCAAAGGACATTATGTAAAATATATTGTCGCAGAATGCTGTCCCGAAACTATGAGAAATAATTAAGTAATGAAGTGACTTTCGAAGTTAGGTAGTTGTTGACGAGTTAGGTATTGTTTGAAAGTTCGAAGTACCAATGCCGTCCGTTGCCGGTTTCGTCCGATTCAAACCCCAGTTTCAATTCTAATTGAGGTTCCGCTCCTCATTTCCAAAAATGACATGCCATACACTCCCTTCAAATGCAAATATTCTGTAACTTGGTTATCTAACCCATAACATGTATTACATTTCCTAAATCCACAAAAAACATATAACACTATCTGTCAAAGTAGAAATAAACAATCTGAATGTGGGTGGAATAATTTATTGCCAAAGACAAGACTTCAACCTGAAAAATTGCATGAATAAATGCCCAAACCAGTCATTTTCAGCCACCCAGCAGCCTCAAAAGCAGAATTTTCCCAACGACCCCACCTACCTACCCCCGGAGCAGAGCATCCCCTGTTTCTAAAATGCAAAACAAATTTTATATGTTTCCGTTTCATTTTTTAGTTACCTGTCTGGTAACAAACCCATGTAAAAATTACATTTTAAAAAATAGCCAATTTTTCGAAGCCGTGCTGTTTCCCATAATTCATCTGGTAATTTACCCCTATATAGATGAATTCAGACTCCAACATTGGGACCAAAACCCTACATTGAAATGTTGGATGGACGTGCCATTGAGCGCTTCGGCCAACTCAAGCTGGAGTTTTACGGAACTGGGGATGATTATTTGGAATACCTTAAATCAACCCAGATGGAATGGGCTAAGGAAACATACACAGGCCCGTCGGAACGAAATTTATATTGGGGGGGCTGATATTGCTAATTTTGGTGAACTGGCTGATACTAAATGGGTATGGGGTATCCAGATGCCGAAGGCATCTGGCGCGAGTGCTGAAGGCACAAGCTTGGGAGGGGGAGGGGAGGGGACGGGGATTACTCCCCCAGAAAATTTTTTGAAAAGGGCAATCAAAGGAAGCATTCTGGTAGCTTTTGAAGCAAAAACCTCTTGATTTTTTTAAACGGCAAAAGTTGTTTTTTTTAACAAAATGTTTCAAAAATCCCAATAGAACCCCATAACATTTGGGGACGGTTCTCACACCGGACTTACCTGCAGGCCGTGGCCGTATTCCGTCATGCTAAAAAACAGTCAGGCCTTATGGTGGATTCATTAGTTTTATCATTACGCCAACGGTTGTCGTGGTCTTCTGAGCTGCCAAAGGAATTGCTCAAAACGTTTGCACATCAACATATACAGGTGCAAGTTATACATTCAGTGATAATTCTAATCCAGGGGCGTAGTAAGCTAATTTTATTTGGGGGGAGGGGTAGGACCGATAGTCCCATGACGCGACGCGTCATCCGAGCGGCGAGTGGGGGTGAACACGAGAGGGGATATCCTCCGTCTCGTTGGTGGGGGGTCCGGGAAAATTTTCGAATTTAAGATGTAAAAACATGCATTCTGGTTGATTCTGAGCAAATAAATCGTATATTCCTATGACCCGAAGCGTCATCCAAACCGCGAAAAGGCGAGTGGGGTTGAGCACGAGAGGAGGTACCTCCCCGTCTCGTTGGTGGGTGTCCGGGGGAGGGGGTCTCCACCGGGAAATTTTTTTAATTTAAGATGTACAAATATGCATTCTGAGTGATTCTGAGCAAATACATCGTCAATAAGGAAATACCTCAGCTCTCTGATCAATTCAGCGTGACTTCCGAGCAGAATGACAGGAAGAGTGAACATGCAATGAATTACCCTGTGGTTGGTTGGGGTTTAACATCGCTTTCCACAATTAGGCGAAAACACGACTGTCAGTTTTATTGGTGGAAGAAAGCCCACATGGAACCCACTCAATCCAGTAATCATTAACAGTAATATCGGAATATGGTAACCAGTGGGCATCCCGTGTGGAGAAACCACCAACCCAGCCAAGTAAAGCCTACTTTTGACAAATTTGTGGGGGTGGGGGAAATATCTCCCTTACCCACCCAACCGGTTCCTACGCCACTGTTCTAATCTGAGTTCAGTAATGTAATGTCCAGTTTTATTCAGATAACATCGGTTGCTCCCATCATGGATAAACTAACGACGAAATATGAGCAAATTATTGGGGGGGGGGGGCTGCAGCCCCACAGCCCCTCCCCCCCGGTTCCGACGGGCCTGATACAACGTCCTCATCGACAAAACCAGGTCACTTGGAAGCAACCAGGATCCGCGACCCGTTCTTCCACAGATGGCTAAAACGCAAAAACTCAGAAACAGCAACTGCCAAGCCTTCGCCATCTCGGCCACCTCCTTCCAAGAAGAAAAAGCACAAACGTAGCAAACGCCACTAAACCAGAACACCTTCCTCCTTTGTCGTGCTTAGACAAACCATCAAAAATCTATCCTACAGCTAAAGAGGGTCGAAACTCGAAAGGGGCTTGTTTCTCAAACCGTCCCTGCGCGCCTCCGGCGCGCGAAACCATTCAATTCGGGACCAAAACTTCAAATTCTCTTGTCCAACAAAAAGCCTAATGTAATCATATATTTGATACTAAAAATATAACTCCATTTTACATGGCCTTTGTCCCTGTGCAAAAGTGCGAAACTGTAGAGCGGAACCTAAGAACGTAGCCTAGGCTACACTTCACAAAATGTTGACAACGAATAAAAAATAAAACAAGTGATTCAGGCCCGTCGGAACCGGGGGGGGGGGGGGGGGGCTGCAGCCCCCCCCCCCCCCAATAATTTGCTCATATTTCGTCGTTAGTTTATCCATGATGGGAGCAACCGATGTAATCTGAATAAAACTGGACATTACATTACTGAACTCAGATTAGAACAGTGGCGTAGGAACCGGTTGGGTGGGTAAGGGAGATATTTCCCCCACCCCCACAAATTTGTCAAAAGTAGGCTTTACTGGGCTGGGTTGGTGGTTTCTCCACACGGGATGCCCACTGGTTACCATATTCCGACATTACTGTTAATGATAACTGGATTGAGTGGGTTCCATGTGGGCTTTCTTCCACCAATAAAACTGACAGTCGTGTTTTCGCCTAATTGTGGAAAGCGATGTTAAACCCCAACCAACCACAGGGTAATTCATTGCATGTTCACTATTCCTGTCATTCTGCTCGGAAGTCGCGCTGAATTGATCAGAGAGCTGACGTATTTCCTTATTGACGATGTATTTGCTCAGAATCACTCAGAATGCATATTTGTACATCTTAAATTAAAAAAATTCCCGGGGAGCCCCCCCCCCCCCCCCCCCGGACACCCACCAACGAGACGGGGAGGTACCCCCTCTCGTGCTCACCCCCACTCGCCTTAAATTCGCGGTTTGAATGACGCTTCGCGTCATAGGAATATACGATTTATTTGCTCAGAATGCATGTTTTTACATCTTAAATTCGAAAATTTTCCCGGACCCCCCACCAACGAGACGGAGGATATTCCCTCTCGTGTTCACCCCCACTCGCCGCTCGGATGACGCGTCGCGTCATGGGACTATCGGTCCTACCCCTCCCCCCAAATAAAATTAGCTTACTACGACCCTGGATTAGAATTATGAATGTATCACTGAATGTATAACTTGCACCTGCATATGTTGATGTGCAAACGTTTTAAGCAATTCCTTTGGCAGCTCAGAAGACCACGACAACCGTTGGCGTAATGATAAAACTAATGAATCCACCATAAGGCCTGACTGTTTTTTAACATGACGGAATACGGCCACGGCCTGCAGGCGAGTCCGGGAGCGCGGTGGCTCAGTAGGTAGAGGTGCAGGCTGCAAGCCGAGAGGTCCTCGGTTCGAATCCCACCTGCGGCAACCGCGTTGTGTCCTTGGGCAAGACACTTCATCCCCATTGCCCGCGTGGGGGCACGATGACGCCGTGTACTAAGGCGTACTGCACGTCGATGGTACGCATGTCTTCAACCAATCTAACCCTGCCTGTGTTGCAGTGCGGAGTTACGATGTTGGGGAGCTGACAGCTGCTCGTCGTTGCTCGGTGGTTCTCTCCGGGTACTCCGGCTTCCTCCATCCGTAATCCGTAAAACTGTCACGGTCATGATTAGCCATTGTGCATAAATATGTGACCTTAAACATCAATAAATAAATAAATATGCAGGCGAGTCCGGTGTGAGAACCGTCCCCAAATGTTATGGGGTTCTATTGGGATTTTTGAAACATTTTGTTAAAAAAACAACTTTTGCCGTTTAAAAAAATCAAGAGGTTTTTGCTTCAAAAGCTACCAGAATGCTTCCTTTGATTGTCCTTTCCAACAAAATTTCTGGGGGAGTAACCCCCCTCCCCTCCCCTCCCCCTCACAAGCTTGTGCCTTCAGCACTCGCGCCAGATGCCTTCGGCATCTCCAGGGATACCCCATACCCATTTAGTATCAGCCAGTTCACCCAAATTAGCAATATCAGCCCCCCCCCCCCCAATATAAATTTCGTTCCGACGGGCCTGTGATTTATTGACTCTTTTTTGTTCTCAAAACACGAGCATGCACTGATGCAGTCTTGTAGAAAAAATTTACAGAAACAGACAGACATGCACGCGAACAGCGATATTCATTTATTTCCTAGATTTTTCTTCACAAGTTCTCTGGCTCCAGTCTGTGAACTATTTTTACCGCGACAAATCAGCGGCTGGCCAAAGAGTTATTATTATTACCAGTGATACAATACATTGTCAGTTTAAGACTGTCAGAATTACAGTATAGCGGCCAGCCAATTTTGTGATCCGACGTGTTCTCCTAAAGGCTGAATACCAGAACCACTCAGAACTCCCAATAAAATTACACTTCCTCTGTGTTTTGGCAGGGAGGTTGATTCTATACTCCGTGGTTTTGGTAAACAATGTTTTAATTCCTGGATGCTTTGGGCTTTGCAACCAGAAAAGAACTGGATTCATCTTCAAACAAGTCAATGTCGCCCTCCTCGTCTGACCAACATCTGGAGGTGGGGATTATGTAGTATGTTTCTCCAAAAATGTCAAAAAACTTTTAAAAAGCCAAAATACCAACTTCCCCAGAACCGACCTCCAAACTAAAGACTAAATAACATTTGCACACTCACTGATTCCAGAGAAAATATTTCATTTCTACTAATTCTACTTTGTTTTAGCATTCAAGGGGAAACTGAAATTGAATTTATTACAAAATGTGCAACTGCATTTCTGTCTGCCCATCCATCCTGATCCATCCATCAGTGAGTTTGACATCTCATAGCCTGGACGATTCGTACCT
Organism: Pictodentalium vernedei; assembly: GCA_031216915.1. Classification (NCBI taxonomy): domain Eukaryota; kingdom Metazoa; phylum Mollusca; class Scaphopoda; order Dentaliida; family Dentaliidae; genus Pictodentalium; species Pictodentalium vernedei. Next base: position 131,318,250 of record CM062291.1, on the reverse strand, counting down.
CTGGGAATTGGTACCTTTTGCTGGACAATTAGTACCTTTTCCCAAGACAATTTGTACCTTCTGTCTGGACGATTCGTACCCCTCCTCTGGCAGTATCCGACAGTTCGTACCCCCTCTGGACAATTTGTATCCTCTTCTGCAAATTCATACCCTGCTTAATTAACCCCCTCTGAAAAAATATACATGGAGATGGGGTTGGGAGAGGATTATAAACTTGAGTAAGGATAAAAAAGTCGATGTCATTTCTATTATTTTGAAAAGACACAGAATATCAAATTTCTTAAAGTAAAAAGCAAGTAGACACTTAAAAGATTCAATGTCACAACATCAAAAAGAAATTGCTCTTTTGAGGGAGCTCAGAATTAAAAATGCCAAAAAGAAAATGCTCTATTGAGGGAGCTCAGAATTAAATTAATTAAATTATTAAAGGCAGCACGCTCTTTAACTTATTATTTGGGGTATCATAAAAATATTTATGGTTAGATCTTCATCAATTTAACTGTAAAACTTCATCCATTACTATCTCCTATAAATTTTCTTTTACCACGTTCGGACCCGAAGTTGATAATACTAGAGATCGCCTTTTTCAATACTAGAGATTTTTCACTTATGCTGTTAAGAGATGGTTCACCCATTGAAGTTTCATTTCTATGAATAAATCTTGTTTTGGTTGGTTGTTTCATGCATACATTTATGTTTGTATTACTATCACTCCGTCAACTTTTCATTTTCATTTCACTCAGCCAAAACATGAGCCAAAAACATTTAAATAATAGTTAATACATGAGACAGTTTAGTACACTTACTTGAGACAACTTGTACCAAAATGGAGACAATTCATACCTTTTACTGGACAATTCGTACCTTCTGTCTAGACAATTTGTAGCCCCTAATTGTGGTATGAATCGTCTAGGACCAATTAAATTACACTTCCTCTGTGTTTTGGCAGGGAGGTTGATTCTATACTCCGTGGTTTTGGTAAACAATGTTTTAATTCCTGGATGCTTTGGGCTTTGCAACCAGAATAGAACTGGTCCATCACAGACAGCGATTCTTTGCTTTTCATTTGCCTGGTTGTACATGCACATTTTCAGTAACTGGCTTCTGACTATTTTTCACACTGTAACCTCCTCCACCTTACACACACACATACACAAATATATTAAACATTAAAGAGCACTATCTTTTTGAAGCAAATATCTGATTCATCCTTTCTGGAAAACATACATGTATATTTTATTTTCCTTAATTTTACTCTATTTATCAAAATGGGTCATGAGTGCCTAGGGATTAAATCCAAGGTTGTGAAAGTGCCTTTATGGGTACTTGCAGCATAAGCACCACACTACATAATCAATATTTAATGGTTTTAAGCATTTTAATGGTGCTATGAGATGCACATGAGCTGCACTGTCATGCTGTTTGAAAAAATCAATATGTAATGTTTTGTCAGAGACATACCAATGACTCTAGGTTCCTTAAGAGATGTGAGGGATTTTTAAAAA